>JARHVA010001219.1:2225000-2387500 GCA_037957365.1 Torreya grandis | reverse complement strand
AAAATATCAAGCCTTTATACTATAGTCCTTAGACCATTATTCACATAAATGGTGAGAATACATTTATTCTTGATCTACCTTTGTACTTGGACATGAATCTAATATTCAATATGGAACTTCTCAAGCCTTACAACTACCACTTCTTGAGCCAACATTGACATAACATTCTTATGATTTAGATCCAAACACTTACGACCCATAGTGAAGGACCAGATCATCAAAGTGATATACACATGTTCCCACCATACCATAAATCAACTTTTATGAGTGGTCAAGGTTATAAAATATTCTAATCAAGATAAGTGGTAAAATTCTTAGCAACTTCAAGTGTAATTAACTAAACTGTGCACCAATGCAATGGAGACTAATGCTCTTCAAGAAGGGTAAATGATCTATGTACATCTACTATATAGCTAGACACACTCCTAATTTGTTATAATGCATATATATAACACCTATCATGTAATCAGGTGTACCACTTTGACCAATTTTTTTTGATAACCTTATGCACAAGTACCACACCTGCAAGTAGACTTTTATGCATTAATCTACTCAGATAGTATATTATTCACCTCACTTTGCACCTCATAGCTTACAGTCCTAATCACATGAATGAAACTTGTTCATATAATTGATTAATATTTTTGACCAACTATAGTAGAACCATGTGTCATCAATCTCTAACCATATGGCTAATTCAAATCACCCCACTAGCCATCATCCAAGAGAATATATTAGGATTAGAAGTGGTTAGAGATAACATAGACATTAATTTTTATATCCATCACCAAACAACACATTTGATAGGATTGAAACACTTCTAAATTGTTCATCAATAAATTCACATTAGTTATAATTTATCTTATATTATGCATGTTAAATATGTAACATATGCATTTGATTACAAAATCCTCAAGAGTCTAGTCGATGCAATACATAGTCATGACATAGATAAATTGATCCATGCATATACTATTCATATGTGCACTATAAAAAATTGTACTTTTTCTCCTATTATTTCATTATGAATAGAAGTTTCATTTCCTACAAGTAAGACTTTCACTCCATTGAATGTGTGTTTGATTGTTCTACCTGAATACAACTCCACACATTTACTCTACACAACTAGACTCAATTTTCAACCATACACTTAATCATGATCCCCACTCTATGGATCACAAGTATGATTTTATATTTTAATCAAAGTAGTGAAAAAATTTAGACATTTCATCCTAAGTAGTGAAGTATTTTCCCTTATGCTTGATCCAACTATTAAGTCAATGATGATGTAGAATGAGTTAAGTGAGTGATGTGGGAAGTGGATCACCATCCTATAATTATTTGATTTGGAGATTTAGATAATTATTTTTTTAGAGGTTAGGGGTTAAAAAATACCATTGCTAAGGTGGATCCATGGATTACTTTCCAATAATATATAATACAAAGCATTATAAAATATGACTAGTACCAGGATGTAGTATACTATTTTTCTCAAAAATGAATGCCAAAGTGACTTGAACTCCACTCAGAGGAGAGAATTAAACTAAAAAGTAATATCTTCATGATAAATTTAGGTGTATTATATATAAGTAACCATGAAGTAATATTTAAAATATTCCTAAATAGGGAATAATTGGTCAGAATATTTGGTGATTTCCATTAGAAATATGGGACTTACCATGGTTCAAGGAGTGTCATAGATAACCAAATAATCAAAGTAGGCTATGCCTGAATTCATGTTTTCAAATATGCACATGAGCACATAATAATTTGACATGTTTTTCAAGTAGATATGCATAAATAATTAACTCTATCCATGCCACTAGAATTGGTTAATGAGTCCCATCTATTTACAAAGTAGGGGTTTGATGTTTTTAGGACTTGAGTTAATAAAAAATTGACATGTAGAAATACCCTAATATATTATCAATATGATGGCTTTATTACATAGTTAAAATCATCCACATGGAGATACTTCCCAAGGAAGATACATAGACCTCCATGAACAAGATAAAAACCTAAAATTGAAACCCATTTTCCCTGTCTAGGTTGTCAAGATCCATAAATTGGACTATGAGTCCAATCAGATCTATGTAGTCATGAATTATTTTGTCTTATAGTAGTGAAATGGACCATATGATTCCTATTAAAAAAATAATATAAAAAAATTAACTAATATATTCAGTGTATACATTGGGATTGAGTGAGAACATAAATGATAAAGTGTTGTCTTAATTAGGTAATGTCATCACTGACTAGATTATGGCCAATGAATATCTAAAGGGTATATTCATTGACTTCATCAACTCATAATTTAATTTAAAAATCAGTTAGCATGGAATTTATATTTATTTAGCTAGGATTATGAAGGCCTAATTTAAATTTGGTCATAAATAGGAATGTGTCATTAAGTATTTTAAACCACCAATCAATAGGTGGGCTTTATGACTCAACGGACTAAATCATATATAAGGCTAGTCGATGGATGTAGAGAGGTATGGTATAAATATAGAGTAGAGGAATATTCCATTTTCATTTCTTTTAATTCTTAAATTGTTTTAGTTTTTCCCTTTTTCATGAGTTGGGGTTGTTTGAAGACCTTTATGTAACTCATTCGAGTTTTGAGCAATCTTAGATTTGAGTTTCATGAATCATATTTATATATGATATTTATTATCTACACATGTCCATGGTGACTTTGTTTCCCTCTTATACATAGCTAATTATTCCTCAAACTCTTGCACCATCTCTATTTTCTTGTTATGCTATGATGGCTAAACATAGAATATTTTTTTTGAAAATATTTTTATGCACAACAGAGCTAAGACTGTCCTCATTATAAAGTGATCTCATATTTTATTTACCCATAACCTCTCTCTATTTTACTCTTATTTTTATCTCTATGTTAGATTATCTTTAATTATCTAAATCTTAGTCATCTATTTAAGATTTATCTAGACTACATGTTCATCTTTTAACTTGTCCTTTTTATGCATTATTAAAACTAGTAGACTAAAGACAAGCTCAAAATAGTAATGAGTTTGTTGATAAATCTAAACAAGATAGTTTTTCTAGACATAAGATAGACCAAAGTTTATTTCATAATTATTAGAGTGTAATTATAATGGACCCCTTTTATGGAATAAATTGCATCAACCAACTGAGGTGTCTAGTTCTCCATGACTTGGTAGAAAAATACCTTGGTGAAGTTGTCTATCTCACTTCCTTTTAGGAGAGGTATAAGGTAAAATGGTAAATCCTCACCAGTTTAATCTTTCCTTTCATATTTTCCTAATATATTTGGTTTGTTATGCCAAAATAACCACTAGAAGTATCCTCATTACTATATAAAACCTTTAATGCATAGTTTTTATTATTTATTTAGTAACTCTCCTTTATATTTATACTCTTTTATAACATGGAGTGTGGAATAGTGTTGGTGATGAAATTGATGTGATAACCCATCTAGTGACTATGACATGTGTGGTGATAAAATACACATCATGTTTCCCCTATAAAAATAAAAAGGGAAGGCATAAATTATTTTTTATCCCCAAGATCAACCTAAGGGTTTGAGGAGAGAGAATACATAATATGGCCTATGATGAAACAAACAATAAACATAAAAATTACACAAACAAGATAAATCAATATCATTTTATTTTGATCTCCAAGGTCACCCTAGGGATGTGAGGATAGAGCATACACAATTGAGTCACTCACACACACACAAATAAGAATTTGTGATTGAAATGTTATTATGATTAAAATTTATTATTTTATCTATTGATATTCTTTAAAAAGTGGTCTTATAACACATGGTTAGTAGTTTGATTGTAGTTATTTCATATACAATCTTGATAAAATAATGTTAATAGTTTTAACTCAAGTTATTTGATAAGTGAACCTATATTAAATTATGTTAAAAAAATTTATTCTTAATCTTGAGGGGAAACCTACAAAAAAACATTAGTATGATCTTTTTTCTTTAACACTCATATACCTGCAAGTTTCTTTAAAAATATCAATTTGTATGATTTTATTATTTATGTGGGTAGAGAAAACATTTTTTAAATAATTATCACATATACTATAGAAATTCCCTTTTAAAACCTATTTATATATCCTATTACATTAATAATTTATTATCAATACATTTTTATATGATGACATTTCATAATTTCCTTAGTCTTCCTAGAGAATAATTTTTATCTAATTGATTTTTTTAAACTACCTTAAGATAATATTAATTTTTTATCAAAAAAATTCCTAAGTTTCATAGAATGTATAATTTTTTATCTTCTATGGAAATATAAATATGTAAAAACAAGGACATATAGTCTAAAAAAAATTAATTTAATTTAACTTCCTTTCAAACCTTATAGATATTTCAAACTTAATAAACCCTAAAAACTCTTGGTAGACTATGGATTACGATCCATTAATTTTTTGGGAATTTTCAATATTTATTAGTGAGGTTTTACTGGAAAATTCATTAATGGGATTAACATGGAATAACTAATAATGATGTTTGGACCAGGTTCACACTTGAAAAAAATAAATGGTTAGACAAGCAATGTGGCATTATGGCTACCCTTTGTGCCCTTGATCTGAATGTAAAATTCATAGTAAATGACATTGAATTTGTAAAATTTTATAGTATACTCATATCCTATGTCAAATTATATGATTTATAAATGGGTAAGTATGTCCATCAAAACATAATTGGAAACATATTTTTCTGAGATGTTGTAGTTGTAAGCAACTTAATAAGCATGTACAATTTTTTTTGAAGAAATATATAAGACCTATGAATTATGTGAATTGTTAAGGATTATATAGGGCTTGCATTTGAATAGATATATATTTTTTACCCAATAAAAATTCAAGTAATGCTAAATCACAAAGAATAATAATTAGATTATTCTTGACATAAATCATCATACTAAACCTACAAGATAGTTTAACTTATAAAAATATGGTTCTATATTTATGAGAATATACCAGGGCATGATTTATCAAATAGGAGAACTATTTTATCAAAATTTATGAAATAAATATGGTCTCAAGGACTATATTTATTGTAAAAATTTCAATTTATAAGTGTAAGGATGAATTTAAAAATCCTTCCTCAGCCAATGCTAAGATGAGTTTTATGAAGAACTTATCAAAGGTAATTCAATCATAATGTTATGCTATGATATATTAGATTTGGTAAATGTTTTGCTACATACTATCTAAGTCAAGATTAGTATTGGGAAGGGATCCAAGATAAATAAAATTCACAAAACCATTAAATAATTATATTTGAAAAAGTTCCACAAAAAAATTAATGTATTGGAAAGTTTTATCAGGTAATAATATTCAAGGAAGTCAATTGAGAAATAAGAATTTGAAAAAATAATATAATATTTTAGTATATGATGGCATTACAGACATAAAATCATCCTCATCATAAGATTTTTAAGTTAATGTAGTAAATTAAAATAACTCAAGAAAGCATGAAGACCATAATGACTAGAAGGGAATTGATAAAATGGAGTCAGGAATGGAAAATTTAGTAGACCATGTTTTTTGAAAATGAGAATGTGAATAACCAAAGGTTTTGGGTTTAATTCCTACTCTTCCATTATTAGTTAGTTACCCTGGTATAAATGAAAATTACTAAGGACTTTGAATATAATGGGGGATAGTACTCTCGATAGTCCTAACTATGCCAATTACATGAAAAATGGTTCAACGAGAAGACTTAATCAAAAAAATTATCAAGATGGTATTGTGTGAAATTTACCTCTACCTCATATTAGTCCTTCTATATCCATCTTAAAAATTCTTATCACAAGTAATATATATATATATATATATATATATATATATATCCTTACATTTATAGATAATGATCAAAAGTAAAAACAATGTATATACATTTTAATATCCATGAGGAATGATTGAGTGGAAAATAAACTTGTTAATATACTCAATAAATTATTTTAATCATATTAATTAACTTAATCCATACCCAAAAATAGTGATCTATTATAATATTTTTTGAAAAAATAAAAGGATGTGAATCCCTTCCACCATGGTTGCCATAATGTAGATCATCACAATCTAGGGGTTAGTAAAATCCAAGAAAATTCACATTCATTTTTTCCCTAAATAGAAAAAAAACTACCTCTTGATTTATCTAAAGGAATTAAAAACCAAAAGTAAACCAACTAAAATACAAAATTTATCTCTAAATTTGTAAATGGATCATTCCTCCTTGATGTGTAGACATGCTCCAAATGACTTGATAAATGCTTCTTGATGTCAAATGTTTGATTTTTTTTGATATATCTATACTTTGACACCACTTTATTATTATTTATGGCTTGATTTGGAATATAAAACTATTACAATGGATTTTATCTATGATTTATAAGATGGTTTTTCATGAGGGTGTGGATCAATTTATATGATTCAAATGTATGGGTGGAGGGCTAGGATTGATCTAGGGAAGATCTTGATAAATGTTTGAGGATTGATGAAAGGATTAGGTATGTGGATTTAGGAATAAAAAAATCGTATAGGATTATAGAGAGGAGGCATGAGTGGCTCTAGGAGGATTATGAATTTATATAATTTATTAAGATTAATAAATGAAGGTTGGATGAGGATTAGTGATATGATTTATTGGAATGTTAGTTGGGTTAGGTGAGGGTAGGCAGTGAGAACTTTAAGAATTATGGAAGAATGATTAATGATTAAATGGGTTGATAAGTAGGGGATTAATTGATGTAAAGGGTGATGTGATTTTAATGTAAGGTTGAGATAGTGAAGGAAATGTTATGGGGATGTAAGTAATATATTAAAATAAATAATGGATTATGGTATAAAAGTGAGTAATAAGCATATTAGTATGGGGTGAGAGTGGAATTAGTAGTGAGTGTCAAATGGGTAGATTTTATATGCATAAATTTAGCTCTCAAAGAAGTCATACAAGTCTTCAACATTGAAAATGGATGAAATATTTAGTCACTCTAAAAACTCAATCTTATTAGTGGTGGCCAACAATTTTTTATGAAATTATATTTTCATGTCTTCATTTTCAACTTATTACATGACCACCTTAGGAAAATTTTACTTTATTTAAAATGCTAAGACTAGGTATCCTATTTGGAATTCCTTATTTATTTGACTCCCATATGTGTTCTTTTTATATTGTAAATTTTTATCATCCAACCTCATTTACACCTTTTGGTGTAATTAATACATATACTCTAAATAATATTATACTTATACACTTATTTCATGAAATTCACTAATATATTTCAACTCAACATTTCCTCTGGGCATATTTCTATTCAACACTTGGAAAGGTTTTTTTGTAGCAATCCTATTCACCAAAGTAGTTTTTATGTGGACTCTGATTGCACCAAACTCATTTCCCATTACATGGGCATATCTCTAACTACGAACTTGAGTAATTTTCCTAATATTTATTTCTCCAAATTTTTTATCCATCTATTTTTGGGTGGTTGCTAAACTAAAATTCATCCTCATTCCTAAAATTTACAATAATGTGTGCTCTAAATGGCCTAAAAAATATGTCTCATTGTAATCAGCTATGTTATCCCAATATATATTGAAATAGTCTTAGAAGGTAAGTTAAATATGGGTATGACATTCTTTAGTTGAGGATGATCCTAATCTATAGCTAATGTTTAATCTCATTAGTTAGTTCATGTATAAAATATCTAATCTCATCAGTCAACATAAAAAGCCATGCAACCTCATTACGTAATAAAATAAGTTTTTTGATATAGTTATCGTCTTCCTACATGCAATAAAATGTTTTATCTTTGAGAGCCTATCTACCTAGGAAAAGATGAAATATTTTCCTTGTATCATTATTAGTAGTCCAACTATAAAATCCATGTTTATTTCCTCCATTGGCTTCTCTGGAGTAGATATTGGTTGATAAAATATCATATTATGACTCCTTACCTTTTAAAACTATAATATTATAAACATATACATATATTCACACACATATATGCCCATCCTTAGCCAGTAATAACTTTCCAATAATTTTATAAATCCTTTTTCACCCAAAAGTGACCTAATACTTCTCCAATGTGTTTCTCCCTTTCCTTTTTTTGTGCAATTACCCTATAGTTATGCACAACTATGCTCCCTTGAGAAACATCCCCTATTTTATGTGGTAATAAAACCATAGTGTTTTATCCACACTTTTTGGATATTTTCATGATATCATTGAATCACATAAATATATATTCTCTAATTATTTTCCCTTGATTGAATCAAATCCCATTACTCCATTCACATCTCCCTCAAAATTATCAATATTCTAATTAATGCTTCAACGAGCTTATTCAATTTTCCACTCCTATAATTCATAAAAAATGTGTCAATATACAATAATTCAACACATATGATGTGACATTAATTAAACTTCCCATAGTTATTTATGATTTATACCTCTTCATGGTCTATGTATAACACACACTCTTTTGGCAGGAAATAGTGCCTTGACTTATTCAGTGTTTACATAATAGTGTATAAATCTTCATCATAGACCAAGTACTTAGATTTTGTATCATTAAAATTATCACTAAATAATATTATAAACATCCCTTATTGGATTAAGACTTATCTTATGATTATTCCACTTGCATTATAGTCCACTTAAAACACTGTATTGAAATATTTTAACACTAGCAAATTCTACTCAGTATCACTCTTCTTTAATTCTTGGAAAATTAATTCATATTCCTTTTTAAATTTAAATTATTTAAGATTTATGAATGACAATTATGTGATCTTGGTTCACACTTCAATTAATTTTATAATAAAAATCCTATAAAACACTTGCTAATACATGAAAAAATCACACCTAAAAGGCTCTCTTGGCAATGGCCAGATTACTATCACATGTTGTTACTCTGTATTCATATTAACCCTTTATTTAGATATCACAAAACACAATAATACTAACTACATAAAGATGTGTTTATTCATATTGATCAACATTTTTTTCCATGTGCAACACATTCCACATATGTGCCATGTGTTCCTCCCTCCTTTTGCTAATATTTTACCCTAGTTTTTATATAAAATAAATAAATTTTGTGTTATAATGGGTCTAAAATTATATATAAATCAAAATGCTAAATATGTACAATAATTAGAAATTATAATTTTAAAAATTGATAAATATGGAGATTTGCTATATTTTAAAAACAATATAAATAAATAAATATCAACTTAAACAAGGATTTAATTTGGTTATTCTAAAATTCTAAAAGTGTAAATATGTAAAAGATGTGTTTATGGATTACATTGTAGGTAGTTTATTTTTTCTGACTATGCACTTATTCTAATTGAAATAAATCAATGGATGATAGAGAAATTAAAAAAATACATAGAACTCAGATGGTGATAAATCATAAGTAACATTGTATAATATTTATTTACATGACCACTACAAGAGGGAAATATTTTAGGATCCTTGAACTCATTAATTATGGACTTGTTTAAATTGACTTTGATGAAAAATTCATTAGTGAACCTTGTGTACCTATGTATACTAAATAATATAAGATATCATAATTTGGATTATACCATGAAAAAATCATGTTTTTTTTCTTATATTGTCTTTAAAACCCTATGTGCATTTTGGAATATTAAAAACCTAACAAAATATGGGGTTTAATGGGTTGAGTTCACCTCAATCACCACATTATTTATTGATCATTATCTACATATCAAATACTCCAAGGATAAATTAGATCCCATGTAGTTTCTAAACCTAGACTGATTTTGCAATTTTTCTCCTTGATTATGTGTATGCAAATAAAAATGTAACTTCAATAATTAAAAATATGACTCTCTAATTCTTTTGAATTTAATTTATGTATAATACTTGTTAGTGATATTTAATTTATAAATAATATGGAAAAGTTTCTAAAGGTGCAATAGTGTGTAATCTTAAACCAAGTAAATAATACCTATGGGTAATGAATGACTTTTGATGTGTATTTATAGGCAAATTTTGATAATTTATTTTGTATGACATTATGAGATGTGTGAGAGTATCCAAAAGAATAACTTTGATTTTTGAAATTAGACATTATTTAGTGAATGAAATGACCAACCTAATTAGATAAGATCATGCCAGTGCTCATGTACACCTAGGGTGGGCCTATCCCAAAATGACAAGAGAGGTTTTTCTATGCTAGAGATAATTTTATGGTGATATTAAGTAGTTTGATCAATTTAATTTTAAATTTTAGTGAAAAAGTGATGGAAAATAATAGGTTGAGCCTGAATGTAAATAAATGGATTAATGGGTAATAAAAATCATGTATTTTGGAATAAGTCATGTGGTTTATGATGTTTCATTTATTAGAATTATAAAGTACCTGTGGACATGTACATGTGTCTATATTCCCCATCCCACCCCATTTTAGTAATGATATTTTTATATTAAAGGATAAATAATTGAACCTCAATGTGTATAAAACACTTTTTATTTGAGAAGATATTTCAATTTTACACGGCACTAAAATTTAGCACATACCATGCAATAATTCATGAACCAATCATTTTTCCTTATTTGAATTGTGAAAATATGGAAATTGAAAATTTTAAATTTGAAAAGAGAGCAAGGAAGGAGTACACTTATATGTAGGTGTAATAAAATTTACATGAACCTTTAAATGATGATGAATAACTATACCCCCTTGTCAGAGAATTTAGAGAATTTGAACCAATAAGAAATTAAGAGTCATTACATCCCAATTTTTATAAATGAATATAACTCTTGAACTGGAAAGATGCATTATTCAAACTCTCATGAATGGGGAATAGTAACTAATGTACTAATCCAAAAATTTGGTACCATGATGGATTTTTTATAAGTTATGTTAATTTAATTGAGTGTCACTAGACTTGAACATACATCACCCAAAATATAACATATAACCACACAATGGTCTCTCTATAATTAATGCATGGTTGTTGATTGAGATTGAAACTAATGTAAATTACCTTTATTATATTCAATCTTACTACTAAAAGTGGACCTATATTCTATGTTCATGATATAAATAGAATGAAGAACACTCATCTCCCCATCATGACTTCATCACTCATATATTTGAATTGAAATGAGTATTTTTCCTTTGAAATTGTAAATTTGAACTTTTAAAATGTATATGTGGGAATGAAAAAACATAATGCCCTTTGAATATATACTAAGTGATATAGAATGGCATGCACCTATATACTCATTTTATATATACTTATAATCTATAATTTTGATCTTTTAACTATTTTATATACACCCATGCCTATGAATTCAAGTATGTATGATGAGGTTATTCAAGGATGGAAAATCCTAGGATATTAAGTTTTATTATTGTTTTTCTAATTCTTTTGTACTTATCTATTATTTTTATGCACTTATTATTCTCTCTAAAGTCTTTAATGTTATATTTATCTTCTCATCCTTGCCAATTTGTCTCTTTTATAAAGGGTACAACCCTTAAGTAAAACCTTGTTTTACCAATAAAAAAATTGTGTATGATATGTTACATTAATATTTTTATAAATGAATGCATATACATGTCATATGATCCCATAATCTATACCAATGTGTTAATATATTTCATATCTTTTATTTCTAAATTAATTTAAATCTTTGAAAAGATGTACTTTATTATGAAAACTAATGTTGCTTTACTTTAAATCTTTAAAAATGTACCCTATTATATTTTAAAATTGTAATATCCCCCATATACAATTTTTTATATTAATGGAGGCTTCAATCTCAAAGGCAATCCTACTATGATGACTCCATTTTGAGATGTGAAATGAAGCCTAGAAGTCAATATACTTAAAACAAGAGTTAATTGTATCATGTGATAATGATAACCATGTGTTATGGATGTCATACTTTGGAAAGTATGTCATCAAAAAAATGTAATTCTCATTGAAACATGTATGTGCCATATTAAATGTCATCCATACAAGTTTCATGTATAGATAGATTTAGAAATGAAACATGTAGTAAAGTAACCATCTATGAAGTAAACTACATAGTATGGGGGCATGATATAGATCATGGAACAAATGATCGATCTCAATAAGAAAAAGTCAACACACAAAGTTACATAATATGGCCAAGGTCCACATACAATGGAAATGAATATGTCACAAACAAACAAGGAAAATGTCCAAACATAAAGGAAACTGAAAATCATAAAAAAGGGACATGTTTAAATGTTGAACAATATAGATTGTCAATCCCTATAAGAAATGGACATGTTAAAATGTCACACATACCAATAAAAAATATCATAGATAGATATGTTAAATAGATTATTGTGCATGTAAGGGAAAAGAGACATGCAAAAAAGAAGCTATGTATGAATTATCATGTAAGAAAGTAAACAACATAAAAAGAGCATATAACAAGTGTAAACTAATATGTTCCATCTATCTTTATCCATACCATATTAAATAAAATTAGTAAATCCAAATAGCACAATGTTTAATATGAGAAAATAGTTGGGCACTTGTAAGATATGTAACTCAACATGGTATAAAGGTCACATAAAGATATAACTTGTTAATAATGTAACATGTATAATTAGATCCCCTAATATAGGCATGACCACTGGGTAGAAAAGAATCCAACATCTAAGAATCCATGTTTAATGTATGTCCTACATCACACTGATATAAAATTATTGAAAAATAACATATGTAAATAATTAATTAGCATTTGATTTCATGCTCATATATTAATATTTTATTTTTTGATAATATTATATATATATATATATATATGTATGTATATATATGTATATATGTATATATATATATATATGTGTGTGTGTGTGTATGTATGTATGTATGTGTATGTGTGTGTGTGTGTCTATATATATATATATATGTATGTATATGTATATGTATGTATATATATATACATATACATATATATATATATATGTATATATACATATATATATATATATGTATATATATCTATATATATATATGTATATATATAGATAAATACATATGTTCATGCATACATACATACTAGGGTAAATTTAGGATCCCATATTTGAAACCCCCTTAGATTCATTTAGGCAAATCTGATTCACAACCTTGGTAAATCGATAGGTACAATTTTTTTTTTTCATTTTCTATGTTTTTTGTGTAACACTGGTTATTATAATATAGATTTAAATTTTTAACACCATGATTTATGTCCTCTTAGATCTTAATGACTAGAATGAATGGCTAGGCCGAATAATAGGGTTAAATGACTTAGTTGAATGATAGGGCCAAATAGTTGGGCCAAATGGCTCGATTGAATGATTGGGTTGAGTGGCTTTGCGAAAATGTTAGTTTTAATGGTACGGTCAAATGACTTGGACAAATGGTAGGGTCCAATAGTTGGGTTGAATGGATATATTGAATAGTAGGGTTGAATGGCTCAGCCAAATGATAGGGTTGAATGGCTCTATCAAATGGCTAGGTCAAATGGCTCTTCCAAGTGGTTACATCAAATGAATCTACTGAACCCCCAAAATAATTTATATCATAGGGTATATTGTGTGTGTGTGTGTGTGTGTGTGTGTGTGTATGGAAAATTAAACTAATTTCTAATATAATGTTGTAAAGGGTTGGCAAGCTAACCCCCAAAATAATTTATATCCCTAAAATTTTGGCAATTCGGTCCCATCTGTCAAGCCTAAAAAATCACCAAAACCAAAATATAAAAATTGGAATATTCATGAATTAATGAATATTAATTACTAAAATTTATCCTAATACATACATATATATTTTAAATATTTAATTTTTATTTGCATTTTTTTTATTTTTGAATGGAAACTAGCCTATTATTCAAATAATGGGAGGACCATAGTGCATGATTGGATCATAGATGTTGAATATGAATTTTCATGTGTTAAAAATGTTACTTCTAAATCTAAAAACACATCAAGTGTTTTAATTTAACTTTCTTGATCACTAATCATATAATCTTTTATAGGATATGTAACTTGAGAAGGTGTAGGACTTAGTGGAGTTGGTTGTATGGTTAGATAAAGTAGCATTACTTGTGTTCCTTATAGAACATGATAAACTATTTGAGGTATTTTCTAAGAATGTAGTATGAAATATATATATATATTTATTTGAACCTTAATTAACTCTTTGATATGAATCTTGTTTTATAGGAAGGTGTAACACTTAAACTAACTATATATAAATATTTTTTATAGGTGCAACAACTAATTATGCACTATGATCTTGAGTGGGTACACTATTTTTGTTTTTATTTTGCTATTGAATATGTCCCATAACCAAATTATATGGTTGGGGGGAGGAGGAAAATTTACCACTGACTGTAGAGGGTACTCATATCTAATTCTTTAAGTTTTACCACTTGATTAAACTATATGGTTTTTATGCATCTATGTAATGTAAAAGGTATTGCATGTATATTATATATACGTGTGTTTACTAATAACATATTTAAAATCATTATGATTAGTAATACTAGAAATGGATTATTCACTATTTTTTAACCCACTTTAATGGTTAGCACTATATGCCTAATAGTATTCTATGCATGTCCATAAAATTCTTTAACTACTCTTGATGTAGCTTGTAAAACATACTTTGTGTATCCAAAACTATAAAGGATTGTCATTGTACATGTTTTTTATCTTGACCCATTTCAACCATGAAAATGTGTATAGGTTTGTTTTTTTATGTTTGCTCTAACATATAATGCACACATATCTAAATCATCATCATTTATTTTTTTGTCTTCAAATGCAATCACTAGGCATGGTGTAGATATGCCTTTAAATGTTCCAATAATTCCATCTATTAGATTCCCATATGTATTATGAGGAGGGTTATAATTATACACATGATGAATCTATGAAATATATATATTTTATAATAAAGCATGTTTTGGAAATGAAATACTAAATATTTCCAACTTATCATTGTTATTATGTTGTGATGTAACTTCCTCTATGGGTGTGCTTAGTTCAATACTATTATCATTGATACAATCTTGTATATGATGAATGATATTAAATTTTGTTTTTTTAGAGTGCCCAATACATCTATGGTAGTTTTTATGTGCATTACCATCAAATCCATTAGGTTGAGGCTTGATCAAATCAAGCTCAAATATTGGAGGTAGAGATATAAGATTGAAAGCAATTAATTTTTGTAACAAGATATGATGAGATTGTGGTAACTATTGACCATTTTTACCTCAAGCCAAAATGGGTCAACCTCCTATAGTCAAAATATTTTATAGGGGATTTTTATAATGTCATGGTGCATGATTTTAGTCCAATTTATGTCATTTCATATACCATTTTAGTCTTGATCTTGGTCTAACTTGATTCATGTGCCATCTAATATCTTAGGGATCATTTTTAGGGTCATATATGTAAGTGGAAGGTCTTCATGATATTTAATGCAATCCAAGATCATGGGAAGGGTACACACAAGCCTAAATGATTCCATTAAGAGTTGATAAAGTTCATGAATAAGTTTTGTGAAGTCAGACCATCATCAAGACTTCACATGAAAATTGAAATGGAACAACTTACTTGTGCACTTTTAAAATATGATCAAAAATCCTCATGTGACCATCAAACCATGCACAATGAATTTACTTAGTTCCAATATCATGAATTACAAGTTTCATATCTTGATGAGCCTTCTATCTTGAGATCCAAGCCTTCAAATTTTAACTTGTCGAGTCTAAGGAGCCATGCCATTTAAGACATCATCCAAAAATAAATGAACAAACTTGTTTGTGATTTTCATCTTCACTCAATAATGCCTCATGATTCAAAGTATTGTAGCACTAGATATGTATTCATACTAGGAATATGTCCTAAATTTTTCAAGTCTGCATGATCTTCCTAGCTCAATATATGAAGCTTCAATGTTGGTCTGATAAATTAAGACATCTACATGAACTTCAATTTTAATTTAGAGTAAAAAAATTATTTTGAGCTTAAATTTGATGATTTCATGAAAGTTAATGATGATCATTTGAACATCATTTGATAGGAGTGTAGACATTAATTTTAAGCCCATAAAATAGCCAATAGTTTTAAAATAATGGGTCCTAATATATCTAATGGTCCAAATTGCATCATACATCTTGATCCAATGATGAAATATGAGTCAAAAAATCAAGGAGATCAAGAAGTTGACATGTGGTGTAAGCATGTGAGGTTGACAAACTGACACTAGGATCCTGAAATCAGACGTGGGGCTACCATGTAGTGTAAGCTTGGATAGAATTGATAATTCAAGGTTAGGATCAATGACTTGTGGTCATTAATACTTGTGGCCTGAAATCCCTCTTGTAATTTAGTATCCATGGCCTAATCTTCTTTTTAAAGAATGAGTAGATTTTTCTAGGGAGGAAGAGGTTAAAGAGGTTGAATATCTGAAAGAAGTATACATGATTATACCTCATGATTTCCCTAAATTTAATACTGATAATCCAATTCAACTTCATGCATATGATGCCATTCCTCCTAACACCAAAAAATGTATGCTCACATTCAATAGTGAGAGTTATATCACACCTAGTGAGCACATTAGAGATGTTTCTAAATAATATAGTTTCCATAATATTGTTTAACAGAACATTTCCATTAGAATCCTTGCCATGTCCCTTAAAGGGAAGGCTCTTGATTGGTATAATACTCTATAAGGTGGATTCATCACACATGGGATGATTTTGGAGTGTTTTTGACTTCTAGATTTGGAAATGAAAGTGACCATGCTTCTCTCATACATCAGCTCAACATGATAAAGAGGGGACCGAAAGAAATAATGCATGAATTTAATGAAAGGTTTTAGAATAATTAGCATAGGTTTCCTCTTCCTATGATACCACCTACTATTTTTGTGATTCCTACTTACTTGAAAGCCATTGGGATTGAAATTGCTATCATACTTCAATCTATGGAAGGATACACCCTCCTTGAAGCATATGAGATTGCTATTAAAGATAAAAATAATCTCATATAAGATAGAAGATTACCACCTAAGGTGTATATTACTCCTTTGTCTCATAATTTTAATAATAATACATATGTATCCCAAGTTCCTAATGCTAATACCAAAACTAAGGTGGCTCCTAGGTAAGCAACATATAATGTTGATTGGAAAACAAAGTTCCAAGCCTTAAAGGAATAAAATAGATAAGATAATATGAAAGAAGGTACCTATCACAATCCTTACCCATATCAAAAATATTATGGACAAAAATATGGAAGAGGAATAGGGCAATGGCAGCCTAATCCTAATAAGCTTGTTAATGCATACAATCCTAGCTCTACCATCAATGTAAAGGAGATGGTACTAGTTCATAAAAATTTGGTATAAGGAGAATATTGGTAGCAAGACCAATTCATGGATGCCAATTAGAATGAATGAAAAAATCTTTTTTCTCAAGGAGGAGTTAATCCTCTCTTATTAGTTTAATATGAATTCATGATGCAAACAAGTGAAGGTGGACATACATAAGGAGATATCTTCACCAACTTCCTAGTTGAGGAAAATTTTGTGCTTAATCAAGGAACATATATTATAGAAAACACTAGAGATAAGATAAAGGATTTATGCAATGATATTAATGTGCCTACAACCTCTTTCAATCCTCCTTCAAGGTATCAATGCATAGATGTAAGTGTGACCATTCTAAAATCTCTTATACCTCCAACAAGTCAGAATGTGGTAAGGTCTATTCAAGGTGCATCTATTCATAAAGTTTAAAGAAATTATTTACATCCAAGGACACAATAAATGTGAGTAATAATTATATAAACATAGTGGATTCCTTAAAATTTTCCAAAACATCTATCTCCTTGTGGGCTATCCTTCATATGCATGGCTAAAAAGAATTGTTATAAAAGTAATTTTACATTTTTCCTTCATCATCAAATAAAAGTGGTAGTCATGTTTTCATTTAAAATTTTCCTAAAACTATTATTTAACCATCTACTAGGATTTATAAACCTCCACCCTTTTACCTCACTCCCATAAGGGGTGATAAATTGGTTCATAATTGCATAGTCAATAGTGGAGTTTCTACTTCTGTCAATTCTAAAATTGTAACTGACAAGTTGGGACCAAAATATGAGAAACATATCAAAGTGGTATTTTAATTAGATGGTACACTTTCCAATATGGTAGGGATGATAAAAGGCTTTAAGTTTTTCTTTCAAGTTAGTCCTAGTTTTCCTATCTTGCAAGACATAGTTGTGGTTGATCTTCCAACCCATTATGCAATCTGCCTAACAAGGGACTTCATAACCAAGATAGGTGGATATATCTCAAATAAATTGTCTTTATTAGATTTGATAATAATATATAGTGCCAAGGTGACAATTAGGACATATCCTCTTTCAAGGTTTCATATTTAACCTTACATTGAGACAAGTTATAATTTAAATTGTGTTGTTTATGAAGAAAAAGATTCTACTCTAAATGATGGCACATCCTTAAAGCTTGATGAGATTACAGATTTATTTATTGATGAATATGATACTAATACTAATGAGTAGGATATTGATGTTCTCATGGAGGAAACTGATCTAGGATTATATTGTATACATGAAGAAAGATTACTAACACCTCTACTTACCAAAGAAGAGGGGGAAAATTATGAGCTATGGAAGATGTTTTTTGATGGTTAAATAAGTAAAGTTAGTGTATGGGATGGTTTTATGCTGGTATATCCATAAAAAAATAGTATTATGCTTCATACATATTTCATTTCATTTGAACTTGTAATGTGGTTGAGTATGAAGTTTTGATTCATGGCCTTCAATAGCCAAAGAGAAAAGAAATCAAGAACTTGCATGTGTATGGAGACAAAAAATTAGTTATGAATTAGGTGAGTAATGTGATTTATGACAAGAAAAATTTACTTAATTCATACAAGCATAGGGTATGGGATATTCTTAAATACTTTAATACATTTAATATTCAATCAATCCCAAGGGAAAAGAATAGTCATGCTGATAGACTAATTACCATAGGAGCTCAATTTGACACTCCAACTACCATAAAAGATGAAGGAAATAAATCTCATATTAGGATTATTATCAGACATTATATACCTAATAGTGAAGGCTCTTGACAAGTGTTTGATAGTGATAAACATGTTACATGTTTCTTGAAAAATGAGGCTAAGTTTCCTTCAAAGAATCAAAAGAGGCTCTAAGAATAATTGGGTGATCAGATTGTGAAACTAAGAACCAATAATATACCTAAGGGTTTTTTGACCTTAGAAATTATATTCAATGAGAATTATTAGAAAAAGAAGAAAGTGATTATGTCTAAAAAAGAGGATAATTATGAAAGGGTCTTGATCTTCAAGGACAAACTCCTCAAACTAGGTAATGTATGTTCTAAATTAGATAAGCAAGCATTCATTAAGCTATGTATAGAGTTTCATGATATATTTTCTTAAGAATATAATAAACTCAAAGGATTTGATCATATCATATCACATCATACCATTGAGTTGGAACCTAGAGTTAAACCAATTAGATAGAAGTAAAGACCCATCAACCCCAAGGTTGAGTAACTCATGAGGTTAGAACTTACCAAAATCCTTGAATCTAAGATAATATTTTCCATAAAGTATTCAACATGGGTACCTAACCTTGTCCCTATTATAAATAATAATGGGGATATAATACTTTGTGTAGACTTTAGAGATCGTAATAGAGTGTCACTCAAAGATTACTATCCTTTACCCTCAATGGAACATATTCTGTAAATGGTTTTAGGTTCTCAATGTTTCACTTTTAGATAGATATTTGTGTTATAATCAGATTTTAGTTAATGAAGATGATAATTTTATGATAGCCTTCACTAATAAATGGGGAACCTTTGATTATAAGAAGATGACCTTTGGTCTATCTCATGTTGGTGCCACTTTTCAAAGAGCAATGGACATGGCCTTCAAAGGTTTGATCAATGAGATGCTATCGGTTTATCTAGATGATATAACAATATTATCTAAAGATTCTAATGAACACATGAAACACTTAAGGAAAGTGCTTGAAAGATATAGGTAGTATGGATTATCTCTTAATCCAAAGAAGTAGATCTTTGTTATTCATGAAGGTAGGCTCTTAGGACATATTGTTTCTAGGGATGGTTTGACTATTGATTCTAAAATAATATAAATTATCCTAGGATTATTATTTCCCTTGCGTAATAAAGTTATTCAGAGTTTATTAGGTAAGATAAATTTTGTAATGAGGTTCATACCTAGTTTTGCATCTTTGGTAAAACCTATCACAACTATGCTTAGAAAGAACCATTCCTTTTCTTGGACCAAAGAGGGTAAGAGAAATTTTAAAGCTATAAAGAGAGAAATTGTAGTTCCTAATATTATGAGTACTAATTTTACTAAATAATTCATGTTGTATTCATTTTCTAACCTTGATACTATCTTAGCCATGTTGATGAAAAATAATGATGAGGGTGTTGAGTAGCCTATTGCATTCTTTAGTCAAGGTTTATAAGATTATGAAGTTAATTACACCTTTGTAGAGAAACAAGTCATATTTATTGAAAATATACTAAAAATTTTTAGACATATGGTGTCAAATAACAAGATTCATGTTATGGTCTCTCATCCTAGCACCAAATAGTTTATTTTGAGTAAAGACCTTAGTGAAAATAGGGTAGGGTGGATCACTAAGGTAATGGAGTATGATGTTGATATCAAAGTGACAAAATTGGTAAGGGGTAAAGGCCTTTGTGAACATCTAGCTTTATATCTTCATGAGTCAAAAGAAGAATCTCTAGTCAACCATGAGTGTCCCCAACTAGCTAGTTCCTTGCCTCCACAAAATTGGACATAAGATATGATCAATTTCTCTAAAATGATGAGTATCTTAATAATATGAATAGATCACAAAGGATATATTTTATATTAAAATATATTCCCTTTTGTCTTATGGATGGTGTACTATTTAGGAGGGACATCAATGGTGTGCTCTTGATAAGCATCGATAATGGCCAATTTGGAGTGTTGCTTGAGAAGCTCTATGATGGGAGAATAGGGGTCATTTCTCTCCAAGAATTATAGATACCAAGATCATAAGGGATGGTTGTTATTGGCCCAACCTCTTCAAGGATTACCATACTTGGGTGAGAAGGTGTAGATAATGTGTTTTCTTTGTAGGAAATGAAAAGCTTGTAGCTCTCCCATTGAGGCCTATCTAAATTGATCAACCTTTCATGTAATGAGGTCTTGATTTCATTAACATGATAAATATCCAATCAAGTGCTGGTCATAAATGGATACTCATAGAAACTGACTATTTCAAAAAGATGGGTTGAGGTAGTAGCATTGAGGGAAGTTAATGAGACACTATCTTAGATTTATATGAGAGCATCATAACAAGGTTTGGCACTGCTTATACTATTATTCTAGATAATGCTCATTCTTGTATAGGTGCTTAGATAGTTGATTGGGTAAATGGTAATGGAATATTATTAAGCACTTCAAACAAATATTACCCTCAAGGTAATGGGTTGGTTGAATCTACTAATAATAACTTGATCACAATCATCAAAAAAACCTTGGAGCATAACTAAAGAGCTTGACACACTAAATTAAAGACAACCTTATGGTTTGATATGATAACTCCAAAGAGGTCAATAGGGAATTATTATTTTGTGCTTGTCTATGGAATGGAATCCAAGATATCTATCTCTCAAGAGTTTTCTACATTAGAATTAGCACACCAACTAGAGTTGCTTGAGAACACTCTAATGGAGGTGAGATTGATGGAGATAATGGAGTTACCAGAGCCTAGGGATAAATCTCATCAAGATATGGGACATCACCAAGTATTAATGAAGAGGTATTTTTACAAGAAGGTAAATCTAAGATTATTCCAAGAAGGTGACATAGTATTGAAATGGGATGAAAATAGAGTAAAACTAGCGAGGCACACCAAATTTGATACCCTATGGAGTGAACTGTATGTCATCATAAAGTAAAAGTAAAGAAAATATTTTAAGTTAACAAGGATGAATGGAAAATATCTACCCATCCATTGAATGTGATACATTTTAAACCCTATTATAAGAATGGGAGGTATGTCTTGTATATATTATATTTGGTGTGTGTTTATTTTTTTATGTGTGTGTTGTGTTCCAATAAGTGCTCTTGAAGCACATCTATGTTTCTTACTTTATATTCCTATTGTTTTATTTTTTTTTATGTACTATTAAAGGTAATTTGTATGTCAAACCTATAAAATTGTGACTCCATAGCCCAATGGATAGGATTAGGCAACTAGTCATGGCATAAAAAGCATGCCACCCTTGGGAAATCACAAAAGATGTTAACCATTTTTACCTTAGGCCAAAATAGGTCAACCCCATATAGTTATAATATTATATATGGGATTTTTATAATGTCATAATGCATAATTATAGTCTAATTTATTTCATTCCATATACCATTCTAGTCTTGGTCATGGTCTAACTTGATCCTTATGCCATTTTATATCTTAAGGATCATTTTTAGGGTCATATATCTAAGTGGTAGGTATTCATGATATTTAATGTAATCCATGGTCATGGTAAAGGGTCTAAATATTCCTCAAAGATTCCATTCATAGCTACTAAAGTTCATGAACAAGATTTGTGAAGTCAGACCATCATCAAGACTTCACATGGAAACCAAAATGGAACATATTGCTTGTGCATTTTTAAAATATGCTCAAAAATCCTTACATGACCATAAAACCATGATAAATAAATTTCCTTAGTTCAAATATCATGACCTACAAGTTTTTTTATCTTGATGATACTTCTATTTTAAGATCCAAGCCTTCAAAGTTTAGCTTATTGAGTCTAAAGATCCAGGTCATCTAGGACATCATCCAAAAATAAATGAACCAACTTGTTTGTGCATTTTTATCTTCACTAAAGAATCCCCCACAAGCCAAAATATTGTAGTTCCATATATTTCTTCATGCCAAGAACGTGTCTTAAAATTTTCAAGTCTATGTGAGCTTCTTAGCTCAAGATATAAAGCTTCAAAATAAGACCTACAGAGTAAGATGTTCATGTGAATGTCAAGTTTAAGCTCGATAAAATAAAATATTTTGGGCTTAAATTTGATGGTCACATGAACATCATTTGATGGGAGGGTGGACATCAATTTTAAGCTCATAAAATAGCCATTATTTTCAAATAGTGGTTCTTATCAGATCTAACACTCCATGTTGCATCGTATATCTTGATTCAATGATCCAAGATGAGTCAAAAAGTCAAGGAGATTGAGAATTTGACACATGGATTAAGTGTATGAGGCTGATAGACTAAAATAAAGATCCTAAAATGAAGCATGGGGCTACCATGCAACATAAGATTGGATAGAGTTGACAAGTTAAGGGAAAGATCAATGACTCATAACCATTCATATCAATAAATATCAAAGGTGAGATATGAGTCAATATGTCAACATGTTGAGTTAGATATAGATAGCCAATTAAAACAAAGTAAGCCCAAGACTTTCAATTAAATTTGAGAAACCATTTTTTATGGGGGCAAATGGGTATGCTAGGGTCATTGATCTATTATTGAATCTCTCTCCAGCACCATAAAAAGAACATAATGATGTATTCAGGTGATCAAGAACATGTAAGATGCCATTAAATATCAATACAAACCTCTTATTCATAAATTTATTACATATAGGGTCCAAATTTTAAAGGTTATATCATTTTTTGGTGACTATGTTCACCATTATTAAAAGAAGGGTCCATGCATCTATAAATTCATGGTTATGGTAGTGACATAATGGATCTATGTGGACTTAATAGGAACCAAGCATTGAGTAAAGTGTTATAATATAATGACTATAGGAAAACAAATAGTCTAAGATTGGTTTTCCATCTATAATGGACCTATGAGCATGATCTAATTGGAATAAGAGATATCATTCCAAAATATGCCATGAAGGCATACATGTAGGCTCTAATGGCTTCATCTCTAGGACTAACTACATGAAATGGACCCCTTCCCTCCACTATGCATGCCATGGAAAACCTATTTGGAGAATTCATTACTAGGACAAATGTATAATAGATGGATTTGATTGTTCTAGTTACATTGATGATGAAAATTAGCTAAAAAACACTTGATCCCATTGTTGCAACCATATGGATCATGAGAGAAGAAATAATGAACTATTTTAACTACTTGAGATGACACAAACCAATCAAGAAGTTATAAAGAAGCATACTCATTGAGGTAATTGTAACTATGGTTCAAATGAGGTTGAGCTCATTTAATTCCTGTATAAACTTCTCTTTTCCTGCTTATCTCTCTTAAATGTTATAAGTATCTTCCATTTTGGATTTTTTAGATAGACCACACCATATATGGTGTAGCCTTATAAGAATGATGTTATATTTTTCCTATGAACATTAATACAAGTCTATTTTTGAGTTTTGAACAATTGTCTAAGTCTAAAAGTGATGTATGGTGATGAGAAGTGATAATTCTCTATCCTTCCTTCCCTTATCCTTTCATGTTTAAGTAGGATTTTCTAGTCTAATAGGACATATAAAGTGTAGTCTAGTGTGTAAATTTTATCATGTGTAAAATTGTCCTTGGAGTGTGAAATCTACCCTGTAGTTCATTAACCTTATGTTGCTACTCACATCTCACCTCTATATTGATATTCTCATGTTAGAACCCATTAAGACTTAGAGACTAGTTTGTATGCTTTGTTTCATCATGGTAGAAATATGATGGTCATGTGGAATTTTTTTGGGTGCATCATCTCCTTTAGAGTAGGTTCAATTTATGTAATCTCTAACTCTTTCCCCCCATAATTAAGTGGTAGTTTAATTGATAATCATTACATAATATATTAAGGGAGCTAACCCTTAAATCAGAGGCTCATTTCTAATATAGGTACACCCACATACCTAGAAATGTTCCCATATTGTCCAAATTTAGAAGAGGCTTGAACACCCTCTTCTATGGTGCAAGATTTGGTGACAATAGTAACCTTATAAATTATCTCTTTAGTGTAGATATTTATTGAAGCTTATTTGATGGTTTTGAAAATACATTAACTATTAATTTTTTTGCATTCTTGATTTTTTTAGATTTGACTATAGTTTGGCTTGCTTTGAAACTTTATATTTAAGGTAGATGGAGTGTTTAGTGCATATTTTATCTTATCTAAATATATGATATTGAATTATATATTTTTTATAATATGACATTACCCATCAAAGATTTGAATTTATCAAACATGATTGATTCATGGAGTGGTGCTAGTAAGATTTGTGTGAATATCTTGTAATTCATTATTTTCCATGGAATTTGTCATCTTAGATAAAACATTACATTTTTGGTGTTTATGGAGTGTAATCCATAGGTTATTAAAGGGTCTAAACATAATAAACTAGGGTATAAAATATGAAATAAATACAACTAGTGGCATATGAAATAATTGAGCTAAATAGTTATTTATAATAATATAAATGGAGACAAATGAACGCATAGCTAGAAACTGACTGAGAGGAAGGATCTAGAGGATAAAAAATGGTAAAATACTAATATAAGCATTTAAAACAAGATAATGGTATCCAAACCACTCATAGACAATAACACCATACCCTAAATAGTAGAAATGTGGCACTAGTTTCCTTTGTGAAATAATTATTATGAGTTTCTAGGAGTACCTATGTTTAATTATACCAATACTATCCCTATGCAAACAAACCTTGATTCATTGTTGGAGACCTATTTTGATTAATTATGTATGCAAACCCTAGACCTTCATGTGATTAGGGCAATTGACAATTAGTAAATATTTGGTGTTATTTAGGTAGGTTGGACATCCTTAACACCCCATTGTGATGAGAGTTTCCTCCATACCAATACTTTAAGGAGGGATCAATTCCATTTTAGTTCTCCCCACCTAAGTGTTGGTGAAAATGCAAGTGAAGATTGTATGAATGCTAGTTTGGTTGCTTTGAATGATGATTGATAATATAAATTTGAGTATTCTAAGCTTAGGAAGGTTGTATAAGTAAGGTAGAATATGGATCTATAACCTTGATTGTGCATAACTTGTTATGAGCTTGTTTGTGTGTATTTGCATCTAATTTACATATACTAGATAAAGGGATAAAAGTTGTGTGTGTGTGTGTGTGTGTGTGTGTGTGTGTGGTGATTTTACATGGTATGAAATATGTTTAGGTCAACCATAGGTGTTTTAGGAATTAAAAGGATATCTATTGGAGATCAAAATAGGGAAAAGGATAATAGTACCCAAATAGACAACTAATGATTTGGTGATATTGTCCACTTATGGTGTTATTTTATAGTGGTATAAATTAATGTAGTAGGGGATTAGAGACATAAATAAGGGTATGTGACTAATTTTGAGATGTTTGAGGATGTGTGTGGCCCACATGAAAGATGGATAAGTGATTAAATAGGCCCTAATATGGATCTAGGGATAAGATAGGATGGGTGGTCTCAAGTAACACTTTTATCACTCATGTGTAATTTTTAGATGATTAAATTCCCCCTTTTATTCTATAAATGTAGTAAAGTGAAATGACTACTATAAATGATAAATAATTTTACCTAGACTTACCTATGAGGCCAAGTTTATAAATTTAGATTTGAGTATGTGAAGAATGCTCCATTATGTGTCCTAAAAATGAAATGTGAATATATTATTCCTTACTTAAGATATATCAAATATTAGAACACAAAAATAGAATGAATTTATATTAACTAGTGTAAAAAACAATATAATGGAAGCCTATTATATAGTCATAAAAGGAACACCCAAAAAATAAGGAGGTAGATAGAACCAAATACATTGAGTAGCATAAAATAGCTAAGCCCATGAAACCTACCTACCTAACTAGTTAAAACCACTATAACCATAATCATAGGGAATATAACTTAGAAAATAGCCTAAGGTAATATAATAATATGATAATACCCTCCCTTACTTATGAAAATTTAAACAAGACCATGTTTGTCCCTAAATTTTATGAACTTGTTTGAACCAAGTATTTTGGCCATTATATTAGTTAGTTCCTATATAATGGGGTAGTAGAAGAGACAGATGTCGTCATTCTTAACCAAATATTGGATGTAATGATGGTGAACCTCAATGTGTTTGGTCTTGAAATGGAATAATTTATTCTTAACCATCTTTAAAACACTCTAGTTGTCACATAAAATTAGAGTAGGCTTTGATCACTCAAACTAAAGATCCTCTAGATTTTCCTTATCCACATAGTTTCACAACCTGCACTAACCGTCAATTTATACTCTAATTCTATTGAAGATAATGCCACTATTTTTTTTAGTTTGATATACCATAAGAAAACTCCTAAACCAAGAGTGAATACATATCCTATTATATATTATCTTGAATCTATTGATCCTACTAAATCATATTTAGAATATCTTGAAAGCTCAAAATCTACAAACTTCTTATATAGTATACCAAAGTCAAAATTAACTTTGACATATATTAATACCCATTTTTTAGCTAACCAATGTACTTCCTAGGGTTTATAAATGAAGTGAGAAAAAAAATCACTGCAAAACAAATATATGGTCTAGTGGTAATGAGGTAAATGAGACTACCCACTAGTTATCGATAAACTATTTCATTATCTAAAGATGTAGTGTTAGTTAAAATTTTAGCTCCAAATTCCATAGGTGTGTGAGTTACATTAAAATCCATCATTATAAGCATTTAAAGAAATGATTTTGCATACTTATTATATGGCATTAATACAACATAATCACCTTTTCAATACTCAACACATAAATAGTATTTCAGTAGTCCTAAGTCTATCATGTCAAAAGTACAACAAATATCAACCTTCAATTGTTGAATGAGACTAACACTACTCGTAATGATGGTTATATCATGAAAATATATAATAATAATCAAGATATTATCACCATACATATTTATGTAGATATTTGGTTTAGAATTACACCTTTTGAAATAAGACTCCTTAAGATATAAATTTATTTTCATATACCTATCTCGAGGACCCTGTTTAAGATCATACAAGGACTTGATCAACCTGCAAATAAGATGTTCCTTAGCAAGAACCAAAAAACCCTGTGGTTGAACTATGAAGACTTCCTCCTCTAGATATCCATTAAATAAAGCACTCTTAACATCCAATTTGGTATACCTACCATCCAAACTGAGCATCAATAATAACAATCAAATGAAAATTTATCATCTTTGTAGTAGGAGAAAATGTCTCTTCATAATCAACCCTTTCCTTTTGTGCATAACCTTTTACAATAATTTTGGCTTTGTATTTGTCTAAGGAACAATATTATTTTCATTTTACCTTGTAAATCCATGTATAAACAATGAATTTATTTCTTGGTGGTAGCTTCATGAGCTCCCATGTCTTATTTTTCATCAATGAATCATATTCCAATTGATGGTTGATTCCCACTCATGATTCCCTTTAGAATTTGAAAAATAATTAGGCTCAAATGCTTGTGAAATAGTATTTTTTAGATCAATATTTTCATTCTCACCTCTATTACTAGTTTGCTTTCTTGATCTCAATATTCTTCCTTCCACACCTTATGGCAAGTCTCCCTCCTTTAGTGCTTCCATTGTGGAAGAATAACACTTTAGTGTCTTTGGTTGTTCTATTGGAACCTCAGAATGACCTACAATAATTCCCTCCCTAGAATGTGACTCTACTAATGAACTAGAATCCTACTTAACTTTCACATCACAACCTATAATAAAATAATTAGAATAAAACAATGACTCAATATCTAAAACTTTACCAATTATTGTGAAGTATGGCATCTATTCATTTACTATGACATCTCTATTTACAACAAATTTGTTAGTAGAAACATCAAGTAATATATAGGCCTTTGACTACTCACTATACCTAGCAAACATGTATTCTTTAATTTTTACATCCAATATACTTCTCTTTTGACTAGGAATAATTACAAATGTTATACAACCAAAAATTATAAAATCACTTACATCTAGAGTTTGACTTGACCAAGCCTTTTCTAGGTTCATATTATACAATGTTTTTTTAAGACTTATATTGAGGATGTACACCATTGTATTAACTATTTATGCCCAATATTGATATGGGACATTTTTGCATTAGACCATATAGTAAGCCATTTCCATCACCATCCTAATCCACCTTTCTAAAGCTCTATTTTATTTTAGAGTGTAAGGGGTAGTGTACTATCTATGTATGCCTTTAGTCGCACAAAACTCCTTGAACTATTTTCGCATGAATTCACCCCCATTATCTATTGTAAAATATTTTACTGACCATACTACATATTTTTCAACCATAGCTTTCCACATAAGGAAGTTAGAAAAATAATTAGATTTATTTACTAGAAAGTATACCCACTTTTCCTAGATAAATCATTAACTAACAACAAAAAATAATGGGCTGCAGAAGGGGTAGGTGTTTACATTAGACTATGTAAGTATGCATGTACCAGATCCAATACTTCCTTAGCTCTCAAATCCTTACCAACATCAAATAAATGTCTAACTTGCTTCCCTAACTGACATCTAGTACATACATGATGACTATCCTAAGTAGAAGGAATCCCCTTATCCATCTTAGTCTTACTCAATGTATTCAAATACTAGAAATTAAAATGCCCATACCTTTTATGCCATAATTAAATTATTATATCAACCACTACAAGTGAGATTTTCTTTGCCCTTTATGGATCTACAATCTTAAACAAGCCTTTCTCACTAATACCAACAACAATAATCTTGTTATCTTTAGTAGTGACTAAGAATTGTTGTCTTTGAAACTTTACAATAAAATTAGATTTTGAAGTGATCTCACTAATTGAAAGTATATTTTTGTTCATATTAAGCACATACCTAATGTTATTAAATGCATATTAAACTATACCATTAAAACTAATCTAAAAATTACCATATCCATTCACAAAATGAGTTCTACCATCTCTCAAAGATACAGATTCATTATTACTATTATTTTTAACAAAATACACATACTAGTCTTTATGACATGTATAATGGTGAGATGATCCTAAATCAAAGTACCAAGATCTATCCATCATATAATTATCCTTGCCTTCACCTTCAACTACATTCACATGATGAGTTTTGTTTTTGGGGTTACCCATATCCTATTATCTTTTCTTCCAGTCTTTTCTAAGATGACCAGGTTGCTTAAAGTAAAAAAACTTTTCCACTTAGATATCTTATTATAACTACTTACTTGTGAAGTTTCCATCAGATAACTAGTATTTTTACCAAATTTCTTACACTTTTAATTGATGAAAAATTCACTCTCTATAGAAGTAGATGTAGACAACATTATCTACTTATGTCATCTCTCCTTATACAATAGCAATGTGGATAATTTTTTAAAGTCCAAAGCCTATGTCTTAGCAATCATGTGAAATGACTCTATAAATGACTCAAATGAAGGTGAGATTTTTTTTAACTAGCACAATAAAATCTTTCTCATCAATAGACTTATGCATAGCCTGCACCTAATCATGGATGTCCGTGATTTGCAACAAAGACTTAGAAATAGATCCACCTTCCTACATCTTAGTGGAAAACAACAAATTTTTTCAAATACAATACCCTATTAGCTTCAAAACTCCGATGTTTAAAAGTAATATTAGTCAATAAAGTTAATGTAATGGTTGTATTTTTGACCTCTGAGATTAAATTATCTTCTACTAAAAGTTTTAAAAACATAAGAGCCTCATGATGACGTATATCATAGTTATCATAGTCATCGATACTAGTGGTAGGCCTTTGTTATTTACTAAGCACTATGTGATATATATTTATATATTCACATATCATTAAAACCTTGTGACTCCATAAACTAAAAATTTTCCTTGTCAATTTTTGTGAATCTAGCAATAAGAGGTGTTGTAAACTAGACATTTTAACCTATTTTTTCCAAAAAATGAAAATATCATAAAAACTATAATGACTTTACACAAAATTCCTCTTACCCACTAGTTCAAATCACAATCTGGTCAATACCTCTAGTTTTTAGCCATTTGAGAGGTTTTAAAATTTTCATCTTTAAAACCAACAAAAAATAGACAAAAATAATTAAATCAAGAGATATACAACTCCAATTTCAAAAATTATTTTTATGTTGGATTATATCTTAAAAACCCAAGAAATGATCATATTTTTAGCCTCTTAGACATGTATGTGATAATTAATCATCGATGGGGATCTAATATGGCTTATATTTCAAAGTTTCTAATTTTCAATATTTTAATAAAACATTCAAATATTGATTACAAACCCATTTCTTAGCTAATCAGATGTTGCAAGATCCAGTGATCTTCTCCCAAAATATAGATTTTTTTAGAGCCTTCACACACCAAAAATAGTGCCCAAATAAAAATATGGTCTTCTCCTCAAATCATATGAAAATAACCAACTAGAAAACTTCAAATGAAATTTTTGGATAAAATACTCTACAAAATTAAATTTTATCTAATTCAATAGATGAATACTAGGATACATTGTTTTATAGAAATAATAATCATAAAAAATAGTGCTCAAATTAATTTTTGTGATTTTCCTCCAAGTTGAAAAACTAGTCATAGGAAAAAAATTATTCCTCTCATGGCTCTCCATTGGGAGCTTAACATTCTTCCCTAATAAGACCATCCTCTCTTGCTTTATAGGCTTCCTCCTAAGCTTCCTAAACCATACGCTATGGTAACATATCATAACCATCAAAGAGAATGAATTTATATTAACCAATGTACAAGACAATACAATGGAATCCTTTTATATAGGTATAAGAGGAACACTAAAAAAATAAGGAGGTGGGTCAAACCAAATACATCGAGTAACATAAAATAGCTAGGCCCATGAAACCTACTTACCTAAGTGGTTAAAACCACTATAACCAAAATCATAGGGAATATACCTTAGAAAATAGATTAAGTTAATATAATAATATGCTAATATAAAAATCCAATACAAAACTAAGTAAAGTAATAAGATAGAGGAAATGAGTGAATACACCTCATTGGGTGAGTAAACTAATGAATAAACCTAGTGACATCCAGTGTCTATTCATAGATAGTGATCAATTGATGAATAACTTATACCTAGTTGATGGATTGCTCAATCCCATTGTGTGAGTACCTCAATAACATAATCCATTTTTGACTCCACCGTTACACATCCATTATTGGTAGATCATGACCTATGAATAGCTTAGATTGGACTAATGGCTTGTCTAACCCTATTATGTATACGACTCAAGAACTTAAGTAGATTATGACTCCATCATTAGCTACCCATATGTAGTATATGAATCTATAACTTAATTTCACAATGTAGCTAAAGCTATAGGATTGTAACTGAAATTATATATAATGGCTCTATGGCCACTCAGGAACTTTGGAATGAAAATCAGCCTAGGTGCCTCCTCAGGGACTAGGGCATATAGCTTAGTGACTATGTTGTAATGCTAACCACTATAGATGGATTAATTCTTGAAATATGTTATAAACTAATGAAAATGGTGTTTTTATTAACAATATAGAGAATGACATGAAATTTTCCATTACATCTGATCAACTAGTGCATAAGTGAGCATGTGGAAACAATGTGCCACAAACATGCCCCATAATTTGATATATAGGCATATGGATTATAGAAAGAGCTGTAATAATATGTATCAAATAATTTTAAATATAAATATGAGTGATCATTCCATTCATGATGCCCCTAATCTGTGAAAATTGGTATGATTTAGTGCAAAATTGAACAAACATTGGTGACCTATAACTAAATTTGTGCAAACTTGGACTATAACTATTGTGCTTTTTTAGAAAATATAGTTTTTTTTTTGTTCTGGGTTTATTAGATAATATCACCATATATTGGATAGTAGTGTTATGGTGATAGTGTCAACTTTTTTTTACTAGTGTCATACTATGTTGTTTTTTTTCCAACTAAGTTTGATCTATGTCTGACTATTTTCCACTATGTTTTTCATAAACTAAGCCTTGTATTCTATGCTTATGTGATGGAAAATATATAATAATTGAATGAAAATTCCTTGATATCTATGAAAAACCTCTGTGAATTCCCCCTCTTTTTAGGGGAGTTATTTAACCTATGCAAAAATTATCCTTAAAATAAAAAGCTTTGCATGATATGTGTTATCTTAAGCATATATAATATCTACGTAAGAAACCAATATAATTTATATACATACCATTATAATGTAAGATAATCTAAACATAATTTTTAATGTATGATGTATGTTAGATGATACATTCACAAGGCCATCAAGATAGATCTAATGATGTAAGTGTTGGCCAAATTTAGCCTACATATCAAAATCTATCTAATCCAGACTAAGAAGTTGAGTAGGATCCTAATTAAAGAGTGATCCAATGTCAAAAAGAGAAGACACATTCCAAGATAAGATCACATAGAATTTTAAGTAGTTTGAAACACTTTAAGTACATTTAAAGTGTGAATTTGGTAATCTTAAGGAGCTGGACCATCACAACACATCATGTAGAAAGAAACATATCAGTCTGGTTACAAATTTAATAAAATCACTTAAAAACCTATCAAGGCCAAAATATTTCATGAATGTGAAGTTATTCATGCCTAGATCATCTTATACAAATTTCATGTCCTGATAATCTTGTTATCTTAAGATATAAAGATTCAAAGTTAGACTTACAAACTAAGACGTACGTGGGGATGTCAAGTTAAAGTTTCGTGAAATAGCCATTTAAATTCAAATGTTTCTAGGTTTAACATGGAGTTTTTAAGTGTCTAAATCTCATGAGCTAAGATCAAATCCAATGGTGAGCAGATAATCTATTATATCAATGGGTCTCAAAGATCTAATAGTGATTATTTGATCATGAATTGATGATAAAAAATGAGCATAAAGTCAAAAGGTCAATGTTAATGTGTTGATGACAAGTGTCAAGATATCAGGTAAATATCAAATAGATCAATGATACACATTGACTGACAAGGCTAGTGAGACTAAATAGATCAATGGAGCATGTTTAATCATATGAAGTATATCAATGATGAGCATAGGTCAAAGATTCAAATAATCCCAAAGATGAATGAGATCCTACCAAGTGTCACAACTGTGACAACTCTCAAAAATATCACTGGTATGAATTCAAGCCATGCAAAGGAAGATCAATGGTGCATAGGGAAAGGAGTTTAGATCAAATGTGAGGCCACCACATGGTAAAAGTGTAGAACTAGATGGAGCTAGTAGAAAAATCCTAAGAAGGAGTATGTAGCTAATGAATGGCATAATTTTAGAAACCCAAATCAAGATCAAGAGCCAGTATCAAAAGTCTAAGCCAAATATGGTCAAAGATGAACCAGAGTAGATATAACAAAGGAATGTTATAGAAGAAGACACATCAATTTTGATGGTTTATCACCAAAGCTATAAACATGATCATGACTTTTCTCCACTCTTTCATGCCAAAAAAAACTAATAAGGAGAAATCAACGTTGGAATAAGATCAAAATGGATTGATTAAGCTATTATAACTATATCAATGATGGATTGAGATTTCAAAAGATTGATATAGATATGATAATAGCTTTAATGCTAGAATTCATCTTTAAAATGACTTGATCCCTTTATTATAACCATAAGGAGCATCAATGTAGACTATAAGTAGATTGAAAGACACTAATATAGTTGTTTTGGCCACTTTCTAAAAGTAGTCTTAAACACAATGATCTTTTCTAATGACATTAATGTCAAAATGATGGGAAATATGGATCATTATGCTCCCTTGTCCATACTTATATGATAATTTTAGTCTGTTTCATCCCATTCTACTATAAATATAGGATTCTAAGCCTTGAAAAATATCCCTCTTTGGCATGATTATACTTTTCCAAGATTTATACTATAACACCTATTTGATGTAATAAAAGATTGAATTCCTTCATTTTCAAGATGAATTGAAGTGTGTCTCATGAATTCATTGATGTGGTCAATTGAGTGTGTGTTTTCCTTACCTCTATCTAAATTTTCTCACCTTCATGTAGTGTTTTGGTAGTCTCACAAGTCATTATAAGTGCATATATAGTCTCTTAATCAGTTTAGAAGTGGATAATTACCCTCCCATGCTAAGTTGATAACTAGTCCATGCTTTATGTGAAATACTTATGTGATGTATAATCAAAGAGTGAGTGAAGTGATATTAATTAGTTTTGAATGTGTCTTATAGTGTGTCTTTTTCAAGTATAAGGATCAACACATTTGGTGCATCACCTCCCTTTTACATGATTTCATAGATTAGTATCAATATCTCTCCCTTTTTCCCAATAACAAGATATTATAGGTTTAAGCATAGGTGATAGACATCAATGGAAGCTATCCTTATCCAAAGGTTTGACCCAAGATTAGGTGACCCATAACCTAGGGTTAGTCACATCTTGGAATAGGTTTGAGCAAGAGGACCTGAATAATCCCCTTCATTTGACTAGGGTGAAACCTAAGAACTCCAACAATTTTCACATACTCGATGGGACCCATTATACTATAATAACTAAAATTTAGAGATAAGTAGAATAATATGTAGTAGTAAGGGATATCCATCATCATCAAGAGCTAAAGCTTATTCAAGTTTCAAAGTTCAAAGCACTGTCTGGACATTATTCTCATGCTAAAAGTTATTACAAGTTAAATATTAAAGATATTCCCTTTAAATTCATTAAAATACATTTTATTTCACATAAGAGAGAAATATTTAATAGGACAAGAACTTATACTCAAAAATAATACTCATCACCTAGTCATCCTATTATTGTAAGTAGTGTAATCCCCCTACTCGAATAACCATAAAAATTTGAGTATTTCTTATATTTGATAGAGGTATTCCATTTAAATTAGTCCAATATGATTATATTCCTATGTATTCTCTTAAAATCATATAATTATTTTCTAGAGAAGATCAAACAACTAGTATTGAGCACATCTAGGATGTTGCCACCCTTTGTTCAGTGCATAATGTTGTTCAAGATAATGTGGCCATTAGACTACTTGTTACTTCCTTCAAACGAAAATATCTTCAATGGAATATAAATCTTCCATTAAATTCCATAGATACATGGGATGAATTAGGTTTAGCCTTAGATAATTTGAATACAAGGCTAATCACCTATCTTTAGTTGAAGAATTGACTAACATAAAGATAATTCATCATGAGTTCATGTTTAATTTCATCCTTAGATTATAAAAGGCATGGACTAGAATAACTATAGTGACTAGACCATCCCCTAAATATGCTTTCTTGTATTATCTAAGATCCTTTGATTCTAATATTAGTGTGATGATATAGTCCATGGGTGATCATACCTTGCCAAATGCTTATGAGGTTGCATTAAGAGTAAAAAATAATTTGATACAAGATGGACAGCCTACCATAAGACCTCTAATGCCTATATTCCTAGAGTTTAAATCTATTCCACCACCTCAATTTCCTTAGTTTCCACCATTAGCCCATATTCTACCTCCTCAAGCTCAAGTTTTAGCTCCTTATAGTCAAACCAATGAGCTTAGTGAACTGAAAGGTTTAATTCAATAATTTGGAAATGAAAGATTCTAAATCAAAAGGTAGTAATATTAGAGTAATCAGCCCTATTAACAACAAATTTATACTACGTATTAGCCCTTTAGTGATCAAAGGCCTCATTATCAAGGATTTAGAGAAAATTGACCACCTATCAATCATAAGGAGCCATTGTTCTAGGTAATCCATATTCATCTCTTGACCCTAATGTACCAACAAGTTCAAAATCTATTACTCCCATACCACCTCAAATTAATTTGATGCATGACTTAAATTGGTAGCCCTCCCACCTCATTGATGCTCAAGACCAAGCCTTGGTGTCATATCACATTACTATGCCACAAATGACATAAGAAGAGTTTTCTCATTAAGGAGTTTAGTATAAAGAAACAAATTTGGTACCCTAAGGAGAAGCTTAAAAAGTTCAAGGGTAGCTTGATGTTATTAATGTAAATTAGAAAATGGATGATTATGTTGATTAGAATCATAGTAGTGAGAATAGAAGTTCAAATGGTTAAGTTTCATATGTAACTAGAGCTAAAAGAAGAGCCACTGATGAGGCTCAATATGTGACTAATTCCTCAAGTACTCTTAATTTTGTTTCCAAGAGTACCAAAGATCAAATTTCTACCCATACAACATAGAAAAATTAAAATGTAGAGGCTTAGAAGGTCCCCCAAATACATCTAGTCCATGAAAAACCAATGGTTCAAAAGGTGTAACCAAAGGTTAGTGGATCCTCATTTAGCATAGTAGATCAGATGAATAAATCTAATGTCAATATTAGCATGTGGGATTCCCTTTTAATTCTAAGATAAAAGGATATGCTCATCCAAGAGATTTCAACTCTTAAACTAACTCTAAAACTAGTTGAGAAATAATGAGTTATCCTAACTAATGTAGACTAGCTAATAAATCATCAAGTAAAGTAGGTACAAAAAATGGAAAAAGGGGAAAAATCTAAGAAAAAGTCAAGTAAAACTCCTCCCTTATACCTATTTAGTTCATAACTATATGGTGGATAGTGGAGTTAGTAGCACTATCATGCCTAAGTAAATTGAAGACAATCTTGGTCTTCTATATGAACCAAATGCAAAAGGAGTATTACATATGTATGATTCACCAAAAAAGATAGTAGGCATCATTAAGGATCTAAATTTGACACTACATTCTTGTCCCAATGTTACCATTCAGTAGGATGTAGTTGTAGTGGACTTGCATCCCTATTTTTCCATGTGTCTATCAAGGGACTTTACCTCAAATATTGGAAGATATTTATCATCTAATTTTAAATATTTTATGTTCAAGACTAGGTATGGTAGCAAGGTAACCATACATTCTAAACCTATTGCACAGTTCCATTTGGAACCATATATGCCAAGTGTTGTGAAGACCAATTGCCTGATCTTAGATGAGGTGATAAAAGATGATGTAGATAAAACTAAATCACCTTTAGATGTGATTCCAAATTTTTTCCTTGATGATTGGGATTATATCTCACATAAATATGATCCTTATAATCTAATTGAATAATAATGACTTGGTATTTATTGCTTGCATGAGAAAGATGCACCAATTCTAGCCTTGATGAAGGATGATGAGTCTAGTGATGATATTTAGAAATTATACTTTTATGGGTCAAGGAATAAGCATGATACCAAGGCTAAAATAATGTTTAATTTATATATAAAATAAAAGGTATTTCTCATCTATTAAGTTACAATTTGGTTGTTTAAATAATACTGTAGAATATAAGGCACTAGTTAATGTTTTGCAATGGGTTAGGAAGATGAAAGTCAACACCTTGTAAGTCTTTAGTGATAGTTAACTTTTAGTTCACCATGTGAGAGGTCTTAATGTATGTAAAAACCCATTTCTTAAATATTATAAGCATAGGGTTATGGACTTACTTGAAGAGTTTCATGCCTTCAACATTCAAGCAATACAAAGAGATGAAAATAAACATGCAGAAATGTTGGTCGCCATTAGGGCACAATTTAGTATCCTAGCTAATGTAAGAACTAAAAAGTTCTAATCACACATCAATGTGGTTATAAGGTCTTTTATCTTAGATAATAATGATAATTGTAAAGTGTTTAAAGATGATAATCATATTGTTAGATTCTTGTAAGAAGAGGCTAAGTTTTCCTCAAGAAATCAATCAAAGTACTTATAGTAGTATGGTGATCAGATTATGCAACTAAAAACAAATAATTTTCCCAAAGGGATTGGTAAAACTTGAAAACATATTCAGTGGTGATGATGAATTGAGGAAAGAAAAGTTAGCCTTGTCAATAAAGGAAGAACACTTGCCAATGTGGAATTTACACCTAGTAATAACTTTAAGTTGGGTAAAGTATGAACTTATTCATAAAAGGAAGATTTTATTGAGTTATGTACAAGTTTTGTTGATATATTTTCATGAAAATATAGTGATCTCAAAATATTTTACCCAATTATAGCTCAACACACCATTGAGCTAAAAGATGAAACTAATCCCGTAAGACAAAGATAAAGGCCCATTAATCCTAAGCTTGATCCTTTAATGAGAGCTAAGATTAATAAGATCATTGAGTCAACTATTATATTTATAATCAAGTACTCAACTTGGGTGGCAAATCTTTCTCTAGTACAAAACAATAATGGTGAAATTAAATTGTGTGCTAACTTCCATGACCTAAACAAAACTTCCCTTAAAGACCACTATCCATTACCATCTATGGAATAAGTTTTATAGTTGGTTGTAGGCTCAAAAAGGTTCTCCTTGTTGAATGGATATAGTGGTTACAACCAAATTTTGGTCAAAAAATAAGACAAATTCAAGACAAACTTCACCATAAAGTGGGGAACATGTGCATATAGAAATATGTCCTTTGGTCTATCAAATGCTAGGGAAAATTTTTAGAGGACCATGGATATGGCATTTTAGGACCTTCTTAGAAAATTTGTGATAGTGTTTTTAAAGAATTCAAGTGATCATATGGTTCACCTTAAGCAAGTGTTCGAAAGATGTAGGCAATTTGAGATATCCCTAAATCCCAAAAAGTGTGTCTTCTCAGTTCATGAAGGTAAGCTTCTTAAACATATAGTTTCAAAGCATGATTTAATCATAGATCCTAAAAGAATAGCTTCAATTCTTACACTCTCCTTGCCCAAGCACAAAATAGATTTTCAATGTTTTTTAGGGGAGATAAATACTATCAAAAGATACGTTTTAGATCTTTCCACTTTAGTTAAATCACTTACAACCATCCTAAAGATTAACTAGAGATTCAGTTGGTCTAAGGAAGGAGTAAGAAATTTTAGGGAAATAAAAAAAACCATGACTAATGCTCCTATACTCATGAACCTATATTTATAAAAATACTTCATTTTGTACACCTATGCTAACATTGACACCATTTTAGTCATTATTAGGTAGGAGAACCATGAGGCTTTAGAATAGTCAATAACCTTCTTCAATCAAGGCTTGAAAGAGTATGAAACAAGGTATTCTTTTGTTTAAAAGCATGTACTTTATATTATTGGGTCTCTCAAGAAGTTTAGAAAATTGTCTAATAATAAGATACATCTAATGGTTGTCCATCTAAGTATCAAAGAGTTTCTCTTAAATAAAGATATAAATTAGAAAAGAGTTGGTTGGATAACAAAAGTGATGGAATATGATGTGGAGATAAAGGTCACAAATCTGGTTAGAGGCAAAGGACTTTGTGAGAATCTAACCCAAGACTTAAAAGAATCTAATGAGTTGGTTATGGTGTCAAATGATGAAGAAGTTGTAGTTTATCATACCTCAAATTCTAGTTGGTATCATGATTTGGTAAGATATGTCCAAGATGGTCCTTATCCCTCTCACGCAACTCCTTAAAAAATAAGATATTTTAAATTGTAATCTATTCCATTTCTTCTTGTTGATGGTGTCTTGTTAAATAAAGATATCAATGCTATGTTGTTAAGATGCATTAAACAACATCACAAGGAAAGGCTACTTGAAGAGTTACATCATGGACATGGTGGAGGGGGTATTCATGAAGGACCATAGTTCACAAGATACTGAGAGGTGAGTTTTATTGGCCAAGCTTATTTGGTGATTGTCATGCATGGGTTAGGAAATGTAGACAGTGTGCTATGTTTGTAGGAAAGGTGAAACTTTTAGCCTTACCTATCTAACTAACTATAGTGGATCAACCCATTTTTCAATAGGGATTATACTTTATTGGTCTCATTAACCCCCCTTCAAGCTTAGGTTATAAATGGATATTGACTGCTATAGATTACTTCACTAGATGGGTAGAAGTAGTGGTATTGAAGGAAGCAAATGAGACCAATGCTCTAGATTTATATGAAGGTCTACTTACTAGGTTTAGAGTTCCTTCAACTATTATTTCTTATAATGTTATGGCCTTCGTGGGGACTAGGATCATCCAATGAGTAGTTCAACATGGTATTTATCTCTACACTTCATCAAATTACTATCATTAAGGAAATGGTCTTGTTGATTTGACTAACATGAACATATTAAAGATCATAAGAAGAACCAATGAAGATAATCAGAGATCATGGAATCTAAAATTCAAATCAGCTCTATGGGTTGATAGGATCACCTATAAAAGGTCAATAACTAACTCTCTCTATGAGCTAGTATATGGTAAGGAAGAAAGAATGCCTATTTCTCTTGAATTTCCTACCCTAGAACTGATCCATCAAATTGAGTTTTTGGATAATGAACCTATAGAGATTAGATATGTTGAGATTATGGAACTAGAAGAGACAATACATCAGTCCATGATAGTCATGAAAATCCACCAAGCAAAGGTGAAGAGATCCTTTGACAAAGGAGATTCTTCATGAAGTTTCAAAGAAGGATATTTGATCCTAAATTAGGATGAGGATAGAGATAAGACAAAAATGAATACAAATTTTGACTCTCTTTATAGTGGTCCATACACCATCTCTAGCTACAAATCCCACAATGCCTTCTAACTTGCAAACATGGATGTTGAAGAGCTTCTTATCCTAGTTAATGGGATAAATTTGAAACATTTCTATCAAGGAAGTTGAGTTCCTTGTACATAGTTTGTTTTGTATTTCCTCTAAGTTTTATCGTAACACATTAGTTTGCTTGTTCTTGCTTTGTTTAGTTAGTTTCCCTATTTTTTATGTTTCCTTCCTTGTTTGGGTAGAATTCATTGTCTTTACAAGCTAGAGGGTTGTTTACAACCATGAATCAAATTTTTAATTATTTTGTGAGTCCAAAATTCATGTAAACGGTCTAAATTATCAAGCATAGTAGGCATGTTACCCAGCTGAGTTGGCAAAGATGTTGGCCAAATTTAGCCTACATACAAAAATGTGTCTAATCTAGACTAAGAAGTTGAGTGGGGTCCTAATTCAAGAGTGATCCAATGTCATAAAGAGAACACACATTCTAAGAGAATATCACATAGCATTTTCAAGCTTTTGAAACACTTTATGTATGCTTAAAGTGTGAATTTGATGATCTTAAGGAGCTAGATTCTCATAGCATGTCATGCAAAACCAAATAGATCAGTTTGATTACACATTTAATAAAATAACTTAGAAAGACTCTCAAGGCCAAAATATTTCATGGACATGAAGTTATTCATGCCTAAAACATTATTTTCAAATTTCATGTCTTAATGAGCTTGTTATCTCAAGATATAAAGCTTCAAAGTTAGACTTACAGACTAAGATGTATGTGGGGATGTCAATTTAAAGATTCATGAACTAGATATTTAAATTCAAATATTCCAAATTTTAACATGGAGATAACAAGTGTCTAAATCTTGGGGGTTAAGATCAAATCCAATGGTAAGTGGGTAATCTATGATGTCATTGGGTCCTAAAGATATAATGGCAATAATTTGATCATGCATCAAAGATCAATTATGATCATCAAGTTAAAACATTAGCATTAATACATCGATGAAAAGTTTTAATATCTCAGGTGACTATTAGATAGATCAATGGTGTGCATCAACTAACAAGGCTAATGGGTCCAAATAGATAATAAATCATGTTTCATTATACTAAGTAGATTAATGGTGAGAAAAGGTTAAAGAATCAAAGGATCTTGTACATGAATGAGCTCTTACCAAGTGTCACAACTATATAAACTATCAAAAAGAGTAATGGTATGTATACAAGATGTGTAAAGGAAGATCAATGGTGTATAGGTTAAGGATATTATATTGAATATGAGGCCACCATGTGGAACAAGTGCAGAAGTAGATGGAGTTGACAACAGAGTCCTACAAAGGAATGCACAACTAAAAAATGACATAGTTTTAGAAACCTAGATCAAGATCAAGGGCTAGTATCAAAATTCAAATCCAAATATGGTCAAAGATGAACTAGAGTAGATATATCAAAATAATTCTATAGAGGTAGACACATTAGTTTTGATAACTTCATCATCAAAACTAGTAGCATGATCATGACCTTTTTATCCACTCTTACATGATAAAAGTGAACCATTAAATAATAATCAATGCCAAAAAAAGATCAAAATGGATTGATTGAGCTATTATAATTTCATCAATGCCCAAAGGAGATTATAAAATATTAATCTAGCTATGATAATGGCTTCAACACCAAAATTTATCTTGAAAATGACTTGATCCCAGTGTTATAACCATAAGGATCATCAATGAAAACTATGAATAGATTGAAAGGGATTGATATGGTTATTTTGGTTGCTTTCCAAAAGTAGTCTAAGGCATAGTGATCATTTTTAATGGCATCAATACCAAAATGATGGGAAATTTAGGTCATTATGCTCTCTTCTCCATCCTTCAATGATGATCTTAGTCTCTCTCATCCCATTTTACTATAAATATACAATTCTAAGCCTAGAAAAATATCCCTCTATTTTGCATGACTAGACTCTGCCAAGATTTGTACCATAACACTTATTTGATGCAATAAAAGACTAAATTCTTCTATTTGCAAGTAGAATTAAAGTTTGGCTCATGAATTCATTGATGTGGTCAAGTGAATGTATGTTTTATTTGCTTATGTCTCAATTTTATCACCTTCATATAGTGTTTTGTTATTTTCATAGGTCATTCTAAGTGCATATATAGTCTATCGATCAGTTTGGAAGTGGACAATTGCCCTTCCATGATAGGTTGATAACTAGTACATGCCTTTGTATGAAATGCTTATGTGAGGTCTGATCAAAGAGTGAGTAAATTGATATTTTATAGTATTAAATGTGTCTTATAATGTGTCTTTTGAAAGTATAAGGATCAAAAAAATTGTTGCATCACCTCCATTTTACATGCTTTCATAGATTAGTGTCAATCTCCCTCCCTTTTTCCCATTAAGAAGCTAGTATAGGTTAAGCATAGGTGATAGAAATAAAATGAATCTAGCCTTTTCTAGAGTTCTAACCTAAGATTAGGTGACCCATAGCCTAGGGTCAATCCAATGTTGGACTAGGATTGACCAAGAGGACCTGAACAACCCCTTCACTCAGAGAAGGTATAACCTAGGAACTCTAATAGTAAACATGTGTATGAACATCAAATGAGTAATAAACTGAGTAAATACCTAAGGGAATGGGGCATGATGTCCATCATATCATGTAGGGAGGAATGGGAGATACATGAGGTCCCTCATGGAATCTAAAATTAAAGTGTGTAATAAGTAAGAGACAAGTGTCATAGACATAATGCATACATGAAAGCATATAAACACCATATATGAGGCACACAAAGTAGGCCAAAGGGGCAAAATACAAGGGACATGGACACATGCCATTAAATATGATAAATCAATACATAAAAGGACATGTTAAAATGTACACATATGTAAAGAGAAAAATATTTGGCTTAGAGCCACATGGAAGGACATGTTTAAATGTATGTATACATAATAGGGAAAGCATGCAAAAGGATGTGGACACATGTCCAAAGCATATATATATTGAAAATAAGTGGCATAGAGTCATATAAAAATGACATATTTAAATTAACTTGAATAGATGTATAATCATAGAGGCACAATAAATTATAAACTAGTAAAGTTAGAAGTGAAAGTATGCATGAACATGTAAAAATATGTATAAGAGTAAGAATGTACATAAATTAAGTCTAGAGTAGTAGTCATTAATAAATATAAATAGTGTAACATGATCAAAATCAAGATATATCAATGTCAAATCTATGATATAGAGTTTAAAAAGATGTAAGATAGCAATCAAAACTTTGTATAAGATTCCCCCAAATGGGTGAATGTATCAAATGAGGAATCTGTGTATCTATGTATATGCCCCTAGTGAGTAAATAGTAGTAAATCGAGATCTTTGTGACGGACTTGGGTCTTGTTAGCATATCTAAACACTCAAAAATAACAAGTGAAGTATGTGTGATAAAACTAATTATACTAAGATAACTAACATATGTTAGTACTTGTAAAATATAATGAATATAAACATGAAAATGCATATAATTTATAATTTGTATTTTCTAAGTAAATATTTGAATTTTTTTGTGTTTTCAACATATTATATTGTTTTTTGTATTTTTTGGATATAATCTATGTATAAGCAATATGAAAAAGAGACTATATACAAGTAATATGGGAAAGTGAAAGATATATAAACGTAAGGAGAGATAATAATCACCAATTAGTCTCATGAGATACCCATCATCAATAGATCATGTGTAAAAAATAATATTGGTGACTTCTTATGTAATGTGACTGATATATTGTAGTTTAATTGATCTACAGTGTGAATTTGAGTATTGTTCATTGTCACTATCTTGGAAATCATAATAACCTATATTATTCCACTCATCATTGTCATCTTGATTTTGAACCAATGGAAAGCTAGTGTTAACTTATTTTGTATCTAGATGATCATAGGGAATTGCCTCATAATATGGAATTGACCTCTTTAAATTATGATTTGTATTATTTTCAATGATTTTTCCCTTTAAAATTATGCTTATATTAGTTATATGGTGTTTTAGATGTTATTTTTTATTAGAAATCCTCTTTTGAGAATGCTTATTGGATTATAATGATTTTTAATTTGCAACTGATGTGGTTGTTCCTTTTATAATATGCCATTTGTATCTGTATCTTTTACCTTGATAAAATATATCATTGAATTATTTTCCTTAGGATTTTTAATAAATCCCAAACCTTGTTGACCAAATTATCAAATGCTAGAATAAGAATAATTATGCCTTGAGCATTCTTGCCCAAACCTTTACCATGATAATCAAAATATTATAAATATTTTTGACCAAACCCATACTACTTTGAAAGTAGGACCTCATTGTGGAGATGTATATTTGTATCTTTCACTTTCTTTACCTATGCTTATTTTACTATTTTTTAACCTTTTGTTGTTCTAAGTGATTCTTTGGTAACCACTTTTATATTGTTTCTAAATTTGACCCTTTTTATATTTGTACATGTGGCATTGTATGTTGTTTTGATGATGTGTCATTATTTGAGTCATATGTATCAATTAATTTTTGTGTTTTCATTTTAGATTATAAACATGAATCAATGTAGTGCCCATGCATTCTAGGACATGCATACTAATATATGGATTTCCTCACTAGGTGTAGAGGAGTTAGGTTTGTCAACTTATCTTTAATCACTTACCTTAAAATCTCACTTGAAATTATATTTTATATTTAAATACATTCCAAATCATTATTTGTAGATGCACTTTTCTATGATTTATTATTTTTATCTATAATATTACTTGCCAAAAATTAACAAGGTGAACATGCATATACATGATTGACACTAGTCTACCATGGAGGCATTTGTCTTGTAATTTGATTTTCCAATGTTGTAATATTTTAATGAAATATCTTAATTTGATTTTTCTATTATAAAATGAGCTTGCTTATAATGATAATTTGATCCCATAGAGTCTCACAAGTGTAAACCCTAGTTTCTTCTAATTTAACATGTAGACACACACCCTATAGAGAAGATAAGGGAATGGAAGGGTTTTAAGGATGGATAGGAGAATTATAGACATTTTAAATAATATTAGAGGCTACTTCACATTTTTTAGGATTTATATCATGGAATTAGTTAGATGGAAATTAGCTATCACCCTCTTGAAGATGATGGGGAGGAAAAGAATCTTCTTTATCCATGAAATTTCGCAATGCAACTTGGAAGATGGATGCTAGGGTAGAATATACTAGCTATAAAATGCCTAAAATAGCTACTAAAAATAGGAAAAAAAAGGATAAAAACCTTAATATAATATAAATTTAGGGTTTGAATAGTATTCAAAATAAGTTATCATGAGAGGAAACAATCATGAGAGGAAACAATCATGGAGCCATGTGAGGGAATGTCATAAAAATAGACACTTTAGCTATATAGTAAATCAAAGTTCTAATAGTTATGGCTATGTATGAAATCCAAAGAAGGACTAATATGGTCAGGTATGGAGTCAACATAGCAAAGCGGCCTATAGAACATGGAATTCATTTGGAAATCACTATGATTATGTATGGAATAATAAATACTATGGTCATGAATGGAATCAGAGTAGCATAATAGAATATGGTACATGTAATCAAAGCAAGGATAATTATTCATGGACACTAAGATGATATAGTTATGATCATGAATGAAATTAGTGTAGCACATTGGAATTTGGAAATAAGGTTGGAAATATATCACCTACTAATATCACATATGATTGGTTGGATGATCGAGCTCAGAGACAAGTGTGAAATGATTTTAAGCACACTCATTATTTGGTTTCTTCTTATATTTTGGTGATGAAACATGTTAAGGAGGGAAGGAATGATATCTGCCTAAGGACATGATATATTAATGTATATGGGTTGATGGAGATGCCAACATGTGATACACAGCCCCCTAGATATTTATATGGGTTGAATATATTAGGATAATGATGTAACTTATGGAATTAGTGTATTAGGTAATGGTTGGACTACATTGTGATTAGGAGGTTACCCATCCATTTTTAGTTAGATAGAGGTCTATATAAAGGAGATGATTATCATTGTAAAGGAAAGAAGTAAGCATTGAGTCTTCTATTGTAAGAGGATATTAGAGGTTATCCCATCAAAGATAAATTATGTAGTTATTCCTTCCTAAAGGAGTATTGTATGGTTTTTCCCTACCTTAAGTGTATTATATTTATACATATATTAAATATTTGGACATCTTCGTCCACCAATATCTATTGTGTTGTGTTGAAATACATTATATTATACATATTTTCCAAGTATTATAAGTGTGGATCATACCAAGTACAATATAACCCTACCCCATAAAGTAACATTATGACATTATTTTACATTTATGATGCTAGTGTATTTTTTGTTGGAATTGTTTTGAGTTTCTGGGAGGACTTGTGTCTGAGTCTACCAAGCATGTTCCTATGAAGATAAACCCCACTTCCCTATATATGACCTATTATGACTAATTTTATATAAAAACCATATAAATCCATGTGATTATGGAATTTAACTTGGAAAAAGTCATAAATGTGTGGTGTTATTTATCATAGGTTGGACATCCTTAACACCCCTTTGTGATGAGAGTTTCCTACATACCAATACTCTGAGGAGGGATAAGGATCGATGTAATTCTCCCCACCTAATTGTTTATGCAAGTGAAATTGAAGATAGAATGAATGCCATTTTGAGTTATTTGATTGATGCTTGAGTCTAGAAATCTGATTATTCTGAGCTTAGGAAGGTTGTATATGACTATATACAAAAGTAAGACAAAATAGGGATTGCTAAGTTTGATTTTTCAAAACTTATTCTGAGCTTATTTATGTATATGTACATCTAGTGGAAATGGGGATAAAATGCATGTATATATATTTATTTATTTAGTGCTTATGTGTGGTTTTAAATAGGTATAGGCCAACCCAAGATTGTTTAAGAATTCAAAAGATATCCATTGGATCTCAAAATAGGGAAAAAGATAATAGCACTCGAATAGGACAATATCATTGTGGCACTTTTATCCACTTATGGAGCTAGTGTCTCATGATAAAAACTAAGGGACTGGGGTCTTAGATTCCTAAGGAAGGTTTTGGGGTTGATTTTTAGGTGTTTATGGATGTGTGTGGCCCATATGAAAGTTGGATAAGTGTCTAGATAGACCCTAAGATAGGTCTATGGATAAATTAGGAATGGATGGTCTAAAGTAACACTCTTATCACTCATTTGTCATTTTTGCATTATTATAAATAACATAAGTTTATACAATTTAACATATTTATTATTTATCTCATTTGACCCTTCCTCAAGTTTATCAATTTATGCACAAGATATATATTCACCAATGTTGATAAAAAATTGTGTTAAAAATTGATATGCCAAAGGATTGAATGATCTAATTTATTGAAGTGTAAGATTTTATAACCATCATAGAGAATAGTATTTTAGGACTTTCAGAAAGATATTGGTTATTAGTTTGTCATTGAAAGCATAGTCCAATCATGTTACATGGAATGAATTAATATATTTTACAACATTAACTTTACCTTCATACAATCATGTCTTAGGGGCTAAAAATCCTATTGGTACTATGTAAGAGGCTATCTCAGGTGCCAAATGATTATGAATAAGAATATGAGAGTCCATTAAGTGAATATTTATAAATACACCTTGATCTAATTGAAACACTTTAGCATGTAAGGACATACCACTTTATTCAAGAGATTATGTAGTAGGCAAAGTTGGTGTTGGACCTTGTTTAGTAATAAAATGAGGTGTATGTGATACATCTATATGAGCATTCATATTAATATATTAGAATCAATGTGATTCCCCCATACATAGAGATATTCACACATATGCAAAAATATTTTAACTAGAATATTTGAAGTAGAAGGATTTAAAACTTTGAAATAAACCTCTTGGTGTTGTGATTGAGATGATAAAAGATTTTCTTGATGTGAATTCTTGGATGTTAGGAGTAATTAGGCAAATTTATCCATTTTTGGGGGACATTGTCAAAGTGCTTGATTAAAAATTGACATCTCTTTGACTTTTTTAGGATTTACCCCATTGAGTTCATTGGTATAAATTCTATTGGAGATTTTAGGATGATCTAGATTATCATTCATAGTTTCATTATCTTGAGTGTTATGTTCTTCATTAACAACATATTTAATGTGAAATTATTGATTTTTATTATCATAATGATAAAAAACATCAATTTTATCCATTTTATAAGATACTTGATAAATTTGAATATTATTTATAGGGGTTACAATTAATCTAATACTATGACTTAGAGGAATAAAGGAGATAAACTTATTAAGTGACATGCAAATGACTAAAATAAAAAATGGGTGTAACTAGACAAGGTCTATTTGCTTTTTAGGCTATCACATATACTGATATTATTCATAAAAAAGTGAACACAAACTAAAATTCACTAATTATGGATGATTTCACTATCTTATACCCATACTATCCCATATGTATGGTATATTTATATTAGCTTCATGGGGCTAACTATTTGCTAGTGTATTAAAATAAAAAATGGTTAAAGAATTTGTATGGACAAAAAAATCTCATGCATTTTTTATATACCATTAGGTAAGTGGAAACTAAAATCCATGTACAATTTTTTTAATGGCTTTAATATTCAAGAAGTACCTGTAACATCATGGCTTAGGTAAAACTGAAGACTATTTTTCCCAAAATAATAATTCTTGTTATTTTAAAAATTGATAGAATAAATATTATACAAAAATGAGAGAAAAAGAAAAATAAATTGAAATTAGAAAATGAGATCATAAAAAAAGATTTATATATATATAAATTAAAAATTAATCTAAAACCCTAGGATTAAAAAAAATCAATGCTTGAAAATGTATGGGTTAACCAATATGTTTTACCTTATTTTTGATAAAATAAATAAATAGTGTGTGCATGCAATAAAAATTTCATGATAGACATGAATTAATCCTAGATTGAATAAGATAGAGCACACCTATACTTTAGATTGGGTATACACTTGTTAAGCAAGATCATGACCAATATAGGGATCCACTAGACATGATTAGGGGATCACTTATATCACTTGTCACAACATATCATGCTAGGAAGTATTCCAAAGCCTACAGTCTAACATAGTTTCACAAAAACCCTAAAAGAGTTCTATGCTTTCATATTTTACTGATGCTCATAAACAAAACAAAACAAACTATTGTAATAACAAGAAAAGTAAAATAATCTAGTGTGCACCAAAGCTTGTGGCACAATGTGATGGGTTAGATGCAAATAAATCAAATATGTATAGGGAACTTAAAATAAAGTAAGTATGAATAACACCATAATATATAGAATATGAAGATTAATATTATTTGAGCCAACACTTATGCTACTTCTATCTACTAAAAGAGAGGAGAAAAAAGTTAGAATATACTTATCTAAATGTTAAATCATCATGATTCAATCTCTCCCTTAGCCAATGGGGCTTCACAAGAGGTTGTTATGGTTCATAAAGATCACTTTGTTAGGCCAAAGAATCCAAGACCTGTCCACAAGACTAGATTCTCCAAATAAGAAACCTGAGCTAAGACTCCTCAAGTAGAATGGTGGAAGAGAAAATTGTGAAGAAGTATGAGTGAATAATAAATCTTGATTACATATTTTTAACAATGACCAAAATGACCTTGTATATATAGGAGAATCTCACCTAAAAATCATTTGGACATGTCAGTTGTGCTAGGTCAACCCGATCGATCTAGCACATTTTTGAGATAATACCTAAAGTCTGTGTTAGGTTGGTTAGAAGGATAACAAACCTAAAAAGTTAAAGTGACCTCAAACTGCACTAGGTTGACCAGGTCAACCTAGTTTGTTGAATAGGTCAAAAGGGTACCAAGTAAGGAAAATAAGGATAAAAAGAGGAAAAGACTAAGGTATAATAGGGGTTGGTGCCTTGAGAAATAACATAAGGAAACACACAATGTTGATGATAAAAAAAAGTTTTGGTATTTTAAAAAGCATAAAATAATTTAAATTAAATGATAGAAAGGGAAACTAAACTAAAAACAATAAAACTAATGCATACCTTGACGTACCTTTATTTCAAGATAATTTTTAGCTATGTTTTTAGTGTTGATTGTGTAGGGTACAAACACTACTTTCAACAAACCTAAGAATACAAAACTAGAGAGCAAAAATAAACAAACATAAGAAAATTCAAGATAATTGGTGCTATATGGATAAGACATATGTGGGAATTTGGTAAGCTAGGTGACAAGTGCTATGTTAGACCAAATGACCAAGTCAAATAAGAGTAAATTAGGTAGCCAAAAATCCAAGGCTACTAAATACGAAAAAACTCAAACAAGTAAACCTCAAGTAAGAAAAGGCAAATTCACTAATTCAAACTAGAGATACATATTTAATAAAGGAATCATAAGCAAGACAAATCAATGGTAAAAATAAACACAAAATGGTAAAACAAAATTGATGAGTGAGCAATAACAATCAACATCTCATTCAATAATGGAAAAAGGTGCATAAAAGGGAAAACAACATTGATGAGTGAGTAGTAACAAACCACATCTCACTCAATAATGGAAAAATGGTATGAACTCAAGTGTTCATAATATCAAGATATAAAAATCATGATAAATTGCAAAAATAAACTAAAGTAAGTTTAGTAAATGTAAAATTAAGTGAATAAAATGATTCAAAGTTACTCAAACATGTTGTTTTACATCTAAGAATAAATAAAACTAAAAAAAGTAATGCTAGCATGTTTATAAGAAATTAAGAAGAAGGAATTTAAAGAAGAGGGAAAATAAATTTGGGATCACAATTTGGTTATCAAGAGGGGAGTTGAAATGGGTAGAGGGGAGAATGAAGGAAAAACCAAGGTAGAGAAACTCTTCATTGAATTCAGGACACTCAAATTTGGTTTGTCAAAACAAGAGGATTGTCAAGCTTAGGGACTCAGAAGAACTTATCTTAGCTATACAAGTCTTAGGTCAATAAATGGAGTACATATATCATCACATGAAGGTTATATGCATGAAAAGTAAAATAGACCTACCTCCCCATGATGTGTTCCTCATTCTTCGAGACCCTTGGTAGAACCATTAGTTGACTATTAAGATTGGGTGATTGAGTGAGAAAGTAGGTAGAACCATAGATGTTTTTTTGAATTCCCATATTCTAATCTACTAGCCTACCATACCCTAAAGGACTTCAACTTTATGTGAAGCAGACTATGGAGTTTGAGCTTTTATTAGAGATAGGAGATGTGATTGTAATCATGTATTTTGGTGTGAATTTGAATTTTGAGATTTTTATGTTTCCTTTTAGATATCATTGCCTTTTGTTTCAAATGATTTATATTTTAACTTTCTTGATGGTCTTTTCTAGATTCATCTTCCACGCGGATTTGGAAAACCAAACATGGGTACTAAAGATGAATTTAATTTGAAAACTTGGTACAAGGTTTCTAAGAGAGAGAACATCATAGAGTATGGGTTCTAAGAGTCTCATAAATATATGTGAAATAAAATTTCTATCTTGTCTTAAACATTGTTTTATCTAATGAAGAGATAAGAGAAAGGGGACATCAAGAGGAATGGCATATGGAAGAAATTGAATTACTTAAAATTGAAAAAAATGTGACAATGGGAAAAAAGAAGGGATAAAATGATAGAAAAGGTGTGATTCCTTATCATAAAAAAGAGATAAATGGAGAAAAACATACTAACATAGATTTTTATGCAAATTCTATCTAGTAAAAGAAGCAAAATCTAATGTCTAAGAACAAGGATCACAAAGAACATGAAAAGAATGGTAATTTTATGAGGAGGGCCAGGTCCTATCCATGGTATTATGAATAAAATAATAAAGAGAGACCCAAAAGGGTTATAATAAACAAGAAGTGAGGGATCCTTTTGACAAATCACCTCACAAAGAAAAACCCAAAGGATGCAAAAACAACATTAGCAAGCAAGAACAAGAGAAAAAAATAAGTAAAAGATGGTGGTTTTATGAGGGATGTTAGGTCATATCCATGGTATTATGAAGAAAATCACAAAATAAAATCCTAAGGGGAACCAAATCAAAATTATTAAACAAAAGGAGAATGAAAAATAAGATAATGAAGACTATGGTACATTAAGAAACCAAAAGACCAAAAAGGGAGGACTAAAGGTTTGTGAACAATAGGGAACTACTATAGAGGGAGAGATCCATGCTTAATAACCTACAATAAAATTTATATATAAAAATATAAATCATGACAAGAAATAAATGTTTAGGCAAAGAATGTTTTAAAGAATTGAGCATTGGTGGGTTCCTTGAAAACATGGCCTTAATTGGTTTGAAGGTGGTAAGTGCTTGGACCAAGAATGTCTTTGACAAAATATGGTCCCCACCATTTTTGAGCATATAATCTTCTTTATCATGTGTATAATCTAATTTAAGGACAAGATAGCCAATATTAATTATGTGGACTTCAACATGTTTATTATGTTGTTAGGAAATGTGAGCCTTATATTGGTAGTTATGTTGTAAGGCAGAGAGACAATGTTCATCAAGTAGATTAAGGGTATGAAGGAAAGAATCACATAATTATTAATTGGTAATGATTCCATGAAGAGATATGTGAATAGAATAAAGATCAAATTCAAGAGGAAGAACTAACTCAGAACCATAGACTAGAGAAAATGGAGTTGTTCTAGTGGTAGTATAAATGCTAGTATGATAGTCCCAAAGTGAGGGATAAAGATGAAGATGTCAATCCATGTAAGTTTCATGAATTATTTTTTGAATAATTTTATTGAGAATATTGTTAGTGTCCTTATCTTAATAATTTCATTATGGATAATAAGGAATGGAAAACTTGTGATTGATTTTGAATTTGGTCAAAGTTGTTTAACATGTTTATTTTTCAAATTAACACCATTATCAAAAATGATGATGTGAGGAATGCCAAAATAGTAAATGATTTGATTCAAAATGAATTTAGATATGGTAGGAATGGTGACATTAACAAGGGTCATGGTTTCAACTTGCTTGATAAAGTACTTAATAGCAGTGGTAATAAAGACGTGCCCATCTTGGGAATGAGGAAGTTTACCAATGAGATCAAATCCCCATGTGGAAAATGGTCATAGAGATTTGATATTTTAAAGTTCAACTAGTGGTGAATAAATTAGATCATAATGAAGATGAGAAGGATTTCAATTTTTAGCATATTAAATAGCATATTTTTCTAGAGTAGGCCAATAGTAACCATACATAAGCATTTTTAGGTTGTTATATGTTCACTATAATGACCACTACAAATGCCCCATGTGCTTATTTAAGTAGAGGAGGGACATCATCTTGCATGACATAATGGAGAAAGGTACCTTTGGCTTTAAGATAATAAAGGATGTTATGTCTAAATACATACTTGAAATATTGTTTGCAAATACATGTCTTTTCATAAGAATCTATGTTAGGAGGATAGGTTTGATGTTCTAAGAATTGGATGATATCTTGATACCATAGGCATTGCGATAGCCTTGATGTGGTAGATAAGTGACTCACGAGGGTAGGTAGATGATGGGGATTTGATTATTTATATGATAAAATAAGGATTAGAAATAACTTGATGTGGATGAAAAAGAGAAGCTAAAGAGGCAAGAGAATCAATAATGGAATTCTGATCTCTTAGAATAGGCTCAATTATAAAAGAGACAAAATCCTTGGGAAGAGTTATTATAATATGATGATAGGTGATAAGGTTTTCAATTTTACATTGATAGGCACCACTAATTTCAAGGAAAATGAGTTGAGAATCACTCAAATCATGAAGATATTGTATGTATAAATCAAGAGAATCTCTCATACCTAAGATAAGAGCTTCGTACTCAGCCATATTGTTGGTGACATCAATTGTAAAATGGAAAACTAAAGGAATTATCTTACAAAGAGGGCTAGTGATAATGCAACCTACCTCAGCTCCTTAAAAGCATTTATCAACATGTAAGTCAACATTAATTTTAGGCTCTTTAATACTTATCTTTGGTTTAGTAGTATCTGAGGAAGCAGAGGATTCATCAAGTTGATTAGCTTCAAAATTGGTATTAAAGCTATTAAAATAATATTTAAGAGAAATTTATTGATTAATACCTTCAATGTAAAGGATATTATCATCTATAAGGTTATCTTGAAGGAAAGAAGTGCTAAAATAGGAGCTGTGGTAAGTTGGTTAGCTATGACTTACACTTTGACAACTTTTTGTGTGATGATGTGAAGATCAAATTCCATAAGTAAGACCATCCACTAGCCAATTATATCTCTTAAAATAAATTATTTGGAGAATAAATGATGAAGGGGGTTAGAATGAATAATGACATAAGTGGTTTGGTAAAGCATGTAGTGATGAATCTTTTCAACTGTGAAATAGATAGTGAGGTAATGATGGTTAACTTTGGTATAATGTGTTTCATAATCGATGAGTCCTTGACTAATATAGTAGATGACATACTCCTTGCATGTATCTTTTTTTCTATAAATTATTTCCCCTAATAATATGGGTGTGGAATAAGTATAGAGAATCAAAGGTCTATCATTGGAAGGAGGATGAAGTGTAGGTGCATGAAGCAATGACTCTTTCATATTGTCAAATGATTTTTGACATGGATCCATTCATTCCAAGGTTGTAATTTTATTGAGAAGGGAATTAATAGAGAGAATTCAATAGTCCATCTCAAGAATGAATCATCTAATTGACCCAAGTTTGCCTAAAATTTAGGTATGAATATCAAGAATAGAATAAGGAATAGGCATGTTGATAATAACATTAATCTTGGATAGCTCAACATAAATGCCATAAAGAGAGACTAAGAATCCTCACAATTTTCTATATGTAATTCTAAAGACATTTGAAAGGATTAAGTCAGAATTTATATTTGATGAGATGGTCAAAGATGATGGCAAGATTAGAAAGATGATTTGTACAGTGTTTGGATTTGGTGATAAGATCATCCATATATGTTTCAATATTTTTATGGATGAAGTCATGAAAGATATGAGTCATTGTAAGTTGGTAAGTGGCTCTAACATTGTTTATATTGAAGGGAATTTTAACATAATAATATGTGCCCCATTCCATGGTGAAATTAGTCTTATGTTGGTCCTTGAGAGTTATATGAATCTGATTGTATCTAGAAAAGCCATCCATAAGAGATAACATTTCATATCCAGCTATGGAATTGACAATGGAATCTATTGAAGGCAAAGGAAATTTGTCTTTAGGAAAAGCAAGATTAATAATATGGAAATCAATGAAAATAAAAATTACCATAGTGACTTTTTTGTAATAGGAACAATATTGGAAACCAATTCAAAATAATCCATAGGTTTAATAAATTTGGAATTGAGTAGTTTCATGATTTATTTATGGCATAAGATGGTAAATTTTGGAGGAAATTTGCATTACTTATGATGCATAGGTTTGACATCAGGATAGGTAATGATGTTATGGACCACTATGTTATGGTCAATGCCAGGCATGTCTTAGTAAGACCAAGTGAATGTCTCTTGATACTTATTGAAAAATAGGCTGAAATTCTCATGTTTAGAAGGTGAAAGTTCTTTGGAAACTATGAATGGTTAAGGGCACAAGGGAGTACCATATTTTATATGAGTTTTTTCTTCAATAATGATGTCATTCCCATCTTTAAAATGGTATGGTCTATTGTGTAATGATGAAACTAGATTAGTTTTGGGATCAATGCTAGTGACAAAGTTGTTGAAGCAAAGAGTTTTAGTTTTAAAATTTCCAAGTTTATGATGTTTTTATGGGAGTTGAGGTTACTAATCATAAAGTAACTCAAGAATATATGTGTCACTAGGAAAATTAGGAAGAGGACCACAATACTCAACATCTACATCTAGATCTAAAATTTGATTACCATGGTGATCATATTTAGAATGTATTTGATAGAGATTGGTTGCCATAACATCATGTGTGATTTTAGGAGTGGAAGAAGTAGATGGAGTGGAAGAGGTAGATGGAGTATTCATAGGAGAAGGATTATATTGAATGGGAGGATCTAAAGGAGGTAAAGAAGATGAAATTACTTCTAGAGGTTTAGAAGGTGTGATTTGCTCTATCACCGAAGGAGAATTGATAAGAGTAGGGTTAATAGGAAGCACATAACCCTCAAGTTATAAATTATTATCTAAAAAAATGGTATGCACATCCCAATTTAAATAATGAATTTTGTCTAAGGTCTTCTGATAATAAAAGACATCCAAGTCTCTAGATTGAGCTTGGGATATGATATAGTTATCATCGTATGTGAAAAAAATTATGCATGCTTGAGACTCAAGAGGATATTTAAGAGGTGAAATCTCGAGATTATTGAATGTTTGAGGAGACATGGTGAGAGGATATTTAAATAATTTAGCCACTCCAAAATCATTCCAAGTAAAATAACATTCAAGTAAAGATGGCTCTTGAGCATTACATGGAGGGGGAAAATAAATAATCTCATCCATGAGAGGAATGGTACAATCCCTTGGCAAAAGAGGAAGAAGCCACTCTGAAATATATGGAGGTAATTTGGTGATGTTATATGTATGTTGTAATTTATTGGTCTCATCATCGTTAGAATATGTAAGAGTGACTTGTAAATCATATTTCATATTGATGAAATCAGGTAAATGAGCATTATTAATTTTAGGGATTTTAGAAACTTGATATTATGATTTAGGATTAGGTAATTGGATACTCAGGTTGGGTCAACTTCATGCTTATAGAATTTTTTGTTACTTATAAATTCAATGCATTGACTACCATAAGAAACAATGGCCCTCATTAGATGAGCCCATGGATGACCAAAGATTATGATATAAGATAGGAGAATATCAAGAACCATGTGTTTGGTCTAAATGTATTAGGAACAATGGTTAAAAGAAACCATATAAAACCAAGTGGCTTTTGATTAGTCTTGTCAAAACCATGATAAGTAATATGGGTTTGTTTAAGATGACCTTTGTTATAACCAAGTTGTTGTAGAAGCCATAAAGAGGTCACATTAATATAATAACCCTCATCAACTAGAAACTTTTGAATAAGGGTGGTATGAATGGCTATTTTGATGAAGAGAGGCAGATCATCAATACAAAAGAGGATTTCATCTTTAATCATGTCCTCTTCAAGGAATTTAATGGAAGGCTTGGAAGAGAGACACATAGATTCAATGATATAAATGTTTGTTGGTTAGGAATCAATAAAAGGTGGTTCTTTATCTAAAGGAGATGGATCTTTGATATCTTTTAGTTATTACATAAGAAATATATGATGATTAGGTGAAGTGTGAATCAAATCCATAAGAGAAATCTTACATGGTATAGAGTTAATTTATTAAAGAAAATTCCAATGAGATTTAGAAGAAGAGCCATGAGGTTTAAAAGATAGATTAGACTTTGGAGGAATATATGTGGTTGGAGGCTTAGAAAGAGGAAGTTTTTTCTCAAGTGCTTTTGATTCAATATTGATGGTGGTAGTATATTTAATCAATTGTTCCTCAAAAGAAGGTTTCTTAGGTTTGGTAATAGGATCTTTGTGAGCTAGATTTCGATGATAATTGACCCTAGCCATATTGACATATTGAGAGTTGTTAAAGTATTGGTCATAATCAATGTCAATTGAAAAAACATCCTTGGAAGTTGATTGATTATGGGAAGCATATTTTTGGTTATTAAATGTAGAAGCTTTAGAGGATTGTCATTTTTTAGAAGCATTGGTGTATTCTTGATGATTGTTGTTGATCATGGTTTCTTGGTTGAATGAATCACCAAGCATGTAAGAAAAAACACATTTACAAATCCCTATAAAATATTTGTGAGAATGCCCAATGTTAACATGAAGCCAATAAAAGATATTGGGATCATACCACTTAGGAGGAGCATTAGGATATATAAACGGTTTAGAGGGAAGTAAAAATTGTCTCATTTTATGTATCGAAAGAGGTTTGTGAGATGGTAAAGGAATATAATTTATAGAAATTATTGGTTTAGTTTGAGAATTGATACTAATGATAGGATTATATGTTTGAAAATATCCTTTAAAATTTTTATAATTAGGTTTGAATTGATTCATAAGAAAGTCTTGCCATTTACCTTGGTCAAGAGCTTTATTAAGAGTTTGAGGAGTAAAGTTTCAAACCTTGTATTTAAGAGTAGGATTTAAAGAGGTGATAAAGAGTTTGAATAGGTTATCATCAGACATATTATGATTGGCTTTATCAGTTAAGGATTTACATATTTTAATAAAATCATGAGCCAATTTTTTAGGATAATGATTAGCATTTATGAAATGGCTAAGACAATTTTTAGGAAGATCATTGCATTGAAACTCTTTAACTAAGGGATTGTCCAAATCTTCAAGTTGCCAAATAGAATGTTGGGGTAATTTATTATACCATTCTAATACATCACCAATTAAATTTTTAACTAAGATTTTAGTAGTACCAAATTTATTAGTTTTGATCCACTCTTTGTAGAGATTATTAATGGCTTTAAGAAATGAGGCGGGGTCTTTAGTCCCATCATATTTGATAGTTGGTTATATGTTATCAATGTCACTAGATACAATGAAGGGAGATAAATACTCATTTTAAATGGTTTTAAGTATCTTGTTATCCATTTAAAACCTATTTTTGCTTCTTCACTGTAGTGTTTTTTAGGCATTGCCTGTGGGCTTAGACGTTCTTTTTTTGCTCTCTGTTAAAGGGTTTTGGGGGCCCTTCAAAACCTGCTTTTACCTCAATCTAAAACATTACCTAAGGCATCTCTAAGAGGTGGAGGAATGTAGTTAGGATTAGCTTGAGGATGCATGATTGGAGGTTGATTAGCCACAGTGATCAAGTGTTGTTGAAGTTGCATCTTTTGATTATTATTAGAGTTTTTCATAATGTTCATTTGTTGAATCACTTGGGATAATGATTGGGTTGTATTAGGTGTTAGGTTGGTGCTATAAGCAATACTTCCTATATTGGTATTAGAGGGAGGATTATTAAAAGAAGGGTTGTTAGTGGGATTGTTAAATAAACTTGTGTCAATTACTCACACATTAGTTTGAATATTTTGAGATATTTTTTGGTAGGTGTAAAAAGTATTGGATCCAAAAAATTCATCTTGAGGTTTTATTTGAACCATGTTACAATTTTTAGATGGAGGAGAAGAAATACCCCAAGAGTGATGGTGTTATTAGGAGGAAAAGAAAGGGATAAATGAACACCCCGTATAGGATCTAAATGGATTAAGATTGTCCAAAAATATTATAATAAGAGACGTCATTTTAACCAAAGGGAAATGAACATAATGAAAATTAGAAGAGATTAATAATTAGGTTGATAAATAGGGAAAGCAAGAAATAGAACTAGGTTGACTAGGTGGACCTAGTGTAAAATTAGGGCCTACAGACTGTACTGGGTTGACCAAGTTAACCTAGAATAGTGAATAGGGGTAGAAAATAGGGTCTATGATAGTATCGGGTAAACATAGTATAATAGACATGTAAAAATAAAATATTTATGACAAGATGGGACATAGAACAAGATAATTTTATAAAAAATCTAGGAAAGTAAATAGATAGTTTATTGAATTGACATTGACCAATATAATTGATGCATATAAAGCAAAAAATTACACCAATGTGGGATAATTTAAGTTATTTCATGCACAATTGATCAAAGAGTAAGTAGACAACTTGGAAATTAAAGCTAGCTAATTGGTCAACCTAGAATGTTAATTAGATTATTAAGAATAATTTTAAATGATAGTGAGTTGATTGTAAGCAAGGTACTAGATAATAATCTATGGATGGATTCAAGTGAGTTTACGATGGAAGGTATTGTAGTGGAAATGATATAATATTGGTATTGGGGCCTACCCCCTCACTTCACACACTACATCAATAAGGGTGCTGGGTGCTTAGCCAAAATATACCAATAACCATGCTTTATACTTGACTAGAGCATCAAGTTAGTTTCCCCTTTGGTAATGAGATCCAAGTAGGTTAGAATAGGTAGTCAAATGTTAAAATTCTTGTTTATGTTATGTGATTTATTTGTGTGTGCATAAAATAGATATAGTGAAACTAAGTAGTTAATTAATAATATCCTAATTAGACAATGTGAACTATTTTAAGAAAGCAAGAAACTAAAAGAAAAGATGTGATTAACATAAAAGGTGAATTCCAACTTTGAAATAAGGTATAGTTAACACACTATATGCATAACATATAGAAATAGGTCGATAGGGTCGAGCTAGTACTATTGAAGACAAGGCCTAGAAAACCTACTAGGTTGACCAGGTGGACCTAGTTGTTTTAGATAACACATGGAACATAGAAATAAGTCAACTAGGTTGATCTAGTTAGTTTTTCATGGGAAATTTTTAATATTATAAACTTGAAAGGAAAGTACATAATATAAAGAGATAGAGAATAAAATACTGACCTTAATGGTTTAGAGATGGATAAAACTGATCCAATCTATAGAAATAGGTTGAGTTGATCAACTAAGCTATAGAAGAACCTATTATAGAAGCTAAAAAATCACTAGTTCAACTTTTTCAACCTAGTAGGTTAAACTAGATGTCTAAAAATGCACTAGGCTGAGCTAGTTGACCTAGTAGGCTAATCTAAAAGTCTAGAAAACTAAAATCTATATAGGTCAAGCTGATTGATTAGGCTATAAAATAACCTACTATAAAGTGTCTAAAAATGTGCTAGGTCAACCTGGTTGACCCAATAGGATGAACTAGAAGTCTAAAAAGTGCTAAAACCCCATACTAGGTTGAGTTGATCAATCTAGTTGCATGTTCTTGTGCACAGGGAAAAATAACTAGGTCGATAGAATTGAACTAGTATGTCAAAAGATATGATAGAAATGATGAAAAAAAGAATGAAATAAGTGAAAAAAATCTTGAAAGTGTTAGTTTCATGTTGGGTTAACCAGAATGCAATTAAGGTGAAGCCAAAGTGAAATCAAATACTATAAGAAAGAGATAAAAAATGTAACCATGAGGATAATCCAACTAGTGGTGGGATAAGATTCATGTGAAGTTCACCATAATGTATACAATAATAATTTCATGATGTACATGAATTAATATAAATTAGATAAGATAGAGCACACCTACACTTATGATTGGGTATACACTTGTTAAGTGGGAGCATGAACAGTATGGGGATCTACTAGACTTGATTAGGGGATCACTTGTCACAAAATATCATGCTAGAAAGGGTTCCAACTCTTATAGTCTATCATAATCACATAACAACCCTAAAATATTCCTATTATTTGATATTTCACTTATGCTAATAAACAAGAGAAAGTAAACTAATCTAGTGTACACTAAAGCTTGTGGCATAATGTGAGGGGTTAGATGCAAAGAAATAAAAAATGTATAAGGAAATATAAATAAAGTAAGTATGAGTAACACCCTAATACATAGATTATGAAGATTAATATTATTCAAGCCAATACTTATTCTATTTATATCTACTAAAAAGAGAGGAAAATAAAGTTAGAATATACTTACTTGAATGTGAACTCAACATAATTCAATATATCCCATAAATAATAGGGATTTGTAAGAGGTTTTTGTGGTTCATAAGGATCACTTTGTTAAGATAAATCATCCATGACCTATCCATAAGACTATATTTTCCAAATAAGAAACCTAAGCTAAGACTTCTCAAGTAGAATGGTAGAAGAGTAGATTGTGAATAAGCATGAGAAAATAATAACTCTTGATTTCATATTATTAATAATGACAAAAATGACCATGTATATATAGGATTATCTCACTTGAAAGTCATTTATAAATGTCAATTATGTTCGGTCAACCTGGTTGACCTAGCACATTTTTGGGCTAATGCCTAAAGTCTGTGATAGGTCAATCGAAATGCTAAAAAACCTAAAGAGCTAAAGTGACCCTAAACTATACTAGGTCAACTAGGTCGACTTATTTTTTTGAATAGGTCAAAAGGGTACCAAGCAAGGATAAGCATAGAAAGAGGAAATGACTAGAGGAATGTGAAATGGAGGAGAAATAGCTTAGGGAAAGTTTTAAAGAAATAGTTGGATTGTAAATAATGTGTAAATAAGGGACAAAAATCTTGCAAAGCACCAAAGGTCTACCCAACCCTTTCCTAGTGAACCCCTTAAGGTATTCACTTAGAGAGATTGAGTCATGATGGGTTCCTACAAGATGTAAAACATCAGTATTTGATAAAATTTTAAAACTATTATACTTATACATTGTGTTCTAATAGGTTTAAAAATAGTTAGTTATAAGAATTCTAAATTATTTTAATAATTAACAATTCTATTTTTGCCAATTGATAAATATGAAAAATTTATATTTTTGAAAAGCATTAGGAAGAAAAATATCTCAGCACATAATAGGATTTTTTACTATTATAAATGTCTAAAAGTGGAAATAAACAAAATATGTAACCATGCATGATCAATATTAGTAAATAAATAATAAACTAATTTTGGATAGCTAAACTATAATAGGACAAAAGAACAAGTTGATCCCATCTATTGATTGTAGACGTATCCCAATTTATAATTATTAATCACTAATAGAGAGACATAAATAGAATCCTAATTGTGAAAAATTAGAGGTAGAATCAGAGAAAATTAATGTAAAAGACCATTTTAGGAGAACAAGAGTATAGGCCACTCAATTTCATTAACTATTGAATTATCATAAGTGACTATGATGAATAACTCATTACTATGCCTTATATGCCTATGTTTGTTAAATAATTTGGGATATCAAAATTAAGATTATGCCACATAAAATTTGTTATTTTTCACATCTTATCTTTTAATCCTTAGGTAAATTTTAAATATAATAAACATATAAAAATATGGGAGTGTAATGGACTTATCTAACTTGAATCAATCCTTGATGATTGAACTCTACCTATGTGTCCAATATTCTAAGGAGGCAAATACAACCCACATAATTATCCCACCTAGAATGATTATGAAATTATGATCCTTGAATATGTGTATCAAGCTATAATTATGGATATGGTACTTGAAAATGATGTCTGTTAAATTAATTTGATATGTTTTAGACACAGCTTATCAATTATCCTCATGAGAGATCTTGAATTTGAATAGAATAGGGAATATTTTATTAAAGGACAATAGTGTGTAAGCTTGAACCAATTAATTAGCAAGTAGTAGTAATGAATTAATTTTTATGTTATTTATAAGTGAAAATTTTAATAATATAATTTTATCCAAAATTATGAAACATATAGAAAGACTCAAAAGATTAATATTAAATTTGAAAGATATTCATTATTTGGTGTGATATATGGATAACCTAGGTGGATAAGAGAGTGACAACACTATTTTATACATGGGAAAACATGTTTTTAGAGATGAGGGATGCTTGTATTGAGATGGAGATATTATGAGGGTGATATTAAGTAGTTTTATTAATTTAATTTGAAATTTATGTGTAGTAGTGATGACAAACAAAGGGTCAATCCCATATATATAAATGGCTTGGAGGACTGGTCAATAAGAGTCATGTATTTGGTTGAAAATCTTATGGTTTAGGATGTGTCAATAACTATAATTGTCAAGTACTTATCACTAAATTTATGTTTCTATAGTTTAATATGATAACATCATGAAATTATATGATGACACACTTCCCCAAAATGTGTTCAAGTATTTTTTTCATCAACCTAATAATTGTACTTGGCACATTTTTCAACTAAAATGACATCACAATACATTCATATACTCCACCATTCATCTTTAAGTATTTATTCTATTTATATCCATTTATTATTTAGATATGATGATACTTTCTCTTTAATTATAATTTGGATTAATATATATGGATAATTTAGAAATCCATCAAATTATAGTGTGGTAAATGGAACACTTGATCAAGGTTTTTCAATGTCCCTTTAATTTATGCATGTACATTATTATTATTATTTTTCTTGTGCCAATATTTCAATTATTATGAATAGGATTAGAATTTCCATTATAAACCCTCTATCTAGAAACTCATTCACTTTATTATGCATCTCATCATTCTATTGAGGTGTAGTCTTGTAAGATTCTTTGTTTGAAAAATTAGCTAATGGAATCAATTCCGTGCGATGACATATAATACACAATGGTGGTAATAATTTTGGTAGGTCAATTCATATAATATCAATAAATAAATATAAAAACTCCATTATTTCACACATAAGTGTTTCACCCTTTTATTCCTTGATGTTTTCATATCCTTCTTGTGTTGATTTTTTGATAATCATGAAACATGTCCTATCTTATTACACCACCTTTAATAATCCTTTAAAATTATATCATTAACATTCCCATATAAAAATATATATTATGATGTTATTCATCCTTAAATGTAATTCTTTCCATCCTTCTCAGTGACAAACTTGATAGAAAAAACCAATGCAAAGAATTACACACAGAGAATCCTACATACTTCAAATAAAGTAGAATGATTTGAAGAACCAAACTAAAATAGTGGAAGAAAATATTAGTTAATTCATAAAATGTACAAAAAGTAATAATTTTTAGTCTTATATCATTAGTGTTAATCCATTAAATCAGAAAGAAAGTGGAATACTTTCAAAGCAACCATACACATTTACATAGAAAATCAATTTTTCATTATGTCAACAATGTTTGTTTGCAAAAAGAGTTAACCCTTATAACATATTAAATAGTAATATATATATATATATATATATATATATATATATGTATGTATGTATGTATGTATGTATATAATTGAGAGATGGGTCTTTCCTCCAAGATGAACAACATCCCACTCTTGGCCATCATGGCATGAAATGCTAAAATAAAATTCCATAGCCCATTAAGAAGCCCTAAGGAGATGTTTAATGTGGATTCCATGCTAAGAATTTTGGTAGGATCTATTTGGATTCCAATGATAAGTAGACTAGGTCAAACCTATGAAAATAAATAAAGGAGGATCATCTTTGTTAGATCTATTATGTGCATAAAGTGTGGGGAGCACATGCACTTTTATTCCTATGTGGCACTATGAATGGCTGAAGGATAGGCCATATGGTGATTTACTAATGTTTTAACTACTTAGTCATTTAAAAAATGAAAAATGTCTAGATATAATTATTTTATGTCTACCTTATTATCTTTTAATTATGTGTTGATGTCAAAATAAGTGTCTGAATTGAGCCCCTTAGGATTGCAAAACTTTTCCATTTACCACTCGATCAAGACCTATGTAGAGTTTCCTTTAGCCCATAAACCTATATTGATATTGATGACAAGTCATCCTTAAAATTATATATATATATATATATAATTATATAAATATTATCACCCATATTCATGTTTTTAATCCATTTTTTGTAGAGATAAACATGTGGCACAATGTCACTAATTTTGGCCTTTTAGTCACTTCACTGAGTCATTTTCTTTTCCACATGTATGTTTATCATGAAACTAAGTCTTGATTTTATATACCCATGTTTTCTTTGAAGAATGACATTTGGCCTACTCTAAATCTTCTATTGGGTTTAAATTAACACTTAGCATCCTAAGACCCCTTGAGTAGAAAGTGAGTGAGATGACAACATGTGGAATGATCTCACTCTTGGTTGGTCACTAAAATTTGATGTATTTTCCCTAAATACTTTGGCCATGGTTCAATGATATTTTGACATGTGCTATAATCAAATTAATCTAGGAGCTCATGAGCTCCATATAAACATTTACTCTATTCATAGGCCATGAGTTAGAGGGTTATTGCCATGTGGATGACCCTTGCTCGTAAAAGCACATAGGTAATCTCAAGATTGGGTCATGATTTTTTTAGTCATGGATTAGTGGGATTACTCTATGTGTCATCATATCATTTATCTAGATGATAAGGGACCTTGAGACTTGGTTTGATTCACTTTTTAACTCTAGAGGAACTAGGTATCAACACATGGCACAATCTCATTAATTTTGGGGATTTCAAAATTCATAATATATTTATAGGCTATGTATTAGTAAGATGATGACACATAGATGTCCCTCTCTTGTCTAAATAAATGCATGTCTTCAGAGTATGTGCATATACTTATTAGTCATGGATGAGTAATATCACACCACATGATACTATCATACTTATTTGAATGCCCAAAACATGGCCATTTCACTATTTTGATCTAAAGTAATGAGATGGAGACACATGGAATGATCTTATTAATCTTTATGCTTGTAAGGTCATTTCCTTATAAATTTTGAGTTGATAGAAGTGAATAACCAAGATTAAGACACATGGCATAATACCAGTTTCTCAAGTGATAAAAATGACTTAGAACCTTTGATTCATAAGTTATGGAGAGAGAGATGAAGATATTCCTCTCAATACTATGAATCTAGAGTCTTGTCAATGGAAAATACTTATTCATTTAGAAAACCCTTAGTGAAGAATCTATTTATTCACACGTGGAAAAATCTTGGAGCTCATGACCTAACTATTGAAATTAAAACTCAGGGACTTACTTATTAGAATTTGAACTACATTATCACTCTTAAATTTGATGGTTGATCCAAGTTCAAGAGAGATGTGGTGACAGTCTAAATGAGGAAATGTTTAGCAAAATGACTAAGTATGAAAATTCATTCATACCACATGGGGATATTTTAGATTTAAACCAAGTATGGTTTTTAAAGGTGGCCCTAGGGATTCAAAATGATCTTGAAAATAAAAAAAGCAACCTTGTTAAAATATCAAGTTTTCTTGATTAGTCCATAAATCCAAAATCAAAATTTTATGAAAATCATAGTAATAAAATACAAATAGATGTATATAATAACTTTGATATACATGTCTATTTAGAACTTTATACTCAAGCATTAATAAAACTATTGGAGTGACTATGAGGACATTCAATGAGTTCAAAATTAGATCAAGACTTCATGCTAATTAAAAAACTTAAACTTAAGAAAAGGACTTCCATCTTAGACTTAAACTGACTCTTTTGAAAACAAGACATGAATATGGGATTTTAATATTAAAGATGTTCTTATCTTAAAATTATGAAAATGTGGCATGTTAGTCACAAAAAATGGTGACTAATACAGGAAAATGTTGCCTCAACATTTAGAATTCAAACTATGGTCCTCCATTATTGAACTTTGAGATAAGTAACTAAATCTTCCTTTAGATGAACTTAGAGGAAAAGAGAATGATCAATTCTACTTCAAAAAATAACATACTAGTCTTTGATTCCTTCACAAGGCCATTTCGCATAGAGAGTTATTCTCTTGTCATTTTGAATTCACTAATCAAGCTTAAACATATCTTAGGTACTTAAAGATCCATGAAAGGTAATTTATTTATAGAATTGTGTTGAGGAAAGGAAGGATTATACATTTCTTTAATGCTTTCAAAGAACCTATATCCCCCCAAAAATATACTTTTGTCCCACTCAAGACCTTTCTCCATTTCCATCTAGGATATAAATCTTGCAATTAAGGTTCCCCAAATCACCTCTTCATAGGAAAAAACTTGCATTTTTACTAGACTCAGAATTTATTTTATTTTGATTTTGATTTTGTTTAATCTAGGAGGGTTGGGTACCAATATATCCAATGTGTAGGAATGGCTCAATGAAAAATTTCTAGCAATAATGTCCTTTGTTTGCTTAGTGATTTGACTATTATTAATATGTTCTTTTTTTAGTGTTGTGATGACCTTTATTAAAAATAGTAATTTTCTCAATTCACTTACTCAGTTCTAAATTAGTCAATCCTAATCATTTTAGTGTCTCAATAAAAGATCCTTTTATTATGGCATTGCTCAATAATGGGGGATCACCTTCTAGTTTCTATTTATGGGATTGTATTTGCCAGTGACTTGTCAATTTTGAGGTGATAAATCATGAGAACATGTGGACCAAGATTTAGATGGACTCTATCTTACTAGATCTATCTTAGCTACTTCTCAATCTAAATCATGGGAATAAGGTAAAACTACTATAATGTTCTTAAGGGTGAAAATGAGGAAACCTCAAAACAAATAAATGCATATTAATAAAACATAAAGAAGGTAAAAGAAATCAAAATCATGACAAAATAAAAGCAAACACATAACTAATCCAAACTATCTAACTTTAATATAATATTTACGTCACCAACCTTAGCCCCTAGGGGTTATTCTAAAATTTCATTATAATGGATTAATGAAAATTAATGCTTCAAGAACTATCCATTCATAGGTAGTGAAAGGTCATTCCATGTAAGGTGTTTTAGTCAAAACATGTTTTACCCCTATAAATTAAATATTTGGTATGGACCAATATAGAGTGGATCAAGTTTAGAGTGTTTCCATTTCCTCTCATGTGATTTTTATACTAATAAGACCAAGTTTGATATATGAATGGATTTAACCTTTACCCTTTTATCAAACCATATTTTGACTATCACTTGATGTCTACTAGAGTTTTGTAGAGCCTCTTCTTGTGAATCCCTCAATTGGATAATGTATAACAACATTGAGTTCATTTTTTTAGTATCTTCCATGTACTCTTTCATAAACTTGTAAGTTGTAAACATAAGGTTCATGGGGAATATGGGATCAAACCAATATACTAGAATAAAAGGATATAATTTGAAGGCTTGATTATATCTGGTATGGTTAGGCTAAGGAACATATTTCAATAGTGAATGATAGACTTTAGGTTTCTCTTCTGTAGACTTATTGATGGTATCAATAAATTTATTATTTTTTAACTCAACCAAACCATTCCCTTGAAATTACTATTTTGATTATAACCTCAAGGTAATCCCATTTTCATAATCTTTTTTAGTAAACTTATCTAACTAAATATAGGTACTTTATTCTATGTTGAAGAGTTATGATGTTGATATCATGGTGGTCTCATATAGGTTTTTGATGAGTGGATGAAGTGTTCTGATAGTCTGTATGACAGTGAAAAAGTGTCCAAGGTGAATGATAAAGTGTGTAATGTTGTTCTAGTATGCTTTATGTATGGTTGGTTGATCTTCAGTATTGACATAGCTTGAGAGAATCAGGGATGAGTATGGAGGATTTATCATGTGTGAGGTGTCCTATATGATTTTATATATGTTTTAAATTCTTGTGTGTATAAGTGGGATTCATCTAGTAGACCATAGTTTTCATCTAGACACTTTGGGTCTAGTGGCAGAAAAGATGAGTAGGTAGTTTGATGATGTCACCATTAGCACATGGGAATGAGTCAAGGGGAGATGGTAATATGTTTTTTTATTCTATGTTTGTAAATACTATGTTTATAAGTAATATTCATCTGGTAGACCATAGTTTTCATCTAGACATTTTGGGTCCAGTGGTAGAAAAGATGAATAGGCAGTTTGATGATGTCACCATTGCCATATGGGAATGAGTTAAGGGGATATGGTCATATGGTTTTGATCACTATAGTTCCCTAGTTATTATGTACCAAATATCAAGCCATGCATTAAATCATGGTCAAATTTATGAGGGTGCAACATTGGCTTCTCAATTAGAATTCACTATTTTCCCATACGTAACCAAATTTGCAGTTGGCCAAAAAGTGCTAAGTAAGCATGTTGATGAGATGAGCATTTGTACATGTGGATATTTAAAGAGAAGTTCATCATATGGATTTGTTTAATTTTGGACATAGTTTATTTGTGATAATTTATATATCATATGATGTAGCATGTCAAAAGATATGCTTATGCAAAGCTAGGCTCCTAGGAAGATTGACTATGTTTTCCCATAGCCAATTTTGGAGTGTGGTAGAAAGAGTTGAGTGAGTGTTTTGAAGGTTTTATATCTTGCATGTGTAAATATTTCAAGAAAATATAATCATATTGGTTTGTTTATTTTTGAGAATAGATGATTTATGTTAAATTTGAGATCATGTGCTGAAGCATGACAAAATTTATGGATGATCAAAGTTGGCTTCTTAGGCATATTTGGACATGGTTAGCTCTAACAAAAGTTTATGAGAAGGCACATTAATGGGTTTTTATCTTACACACATGAGATTTATAGGATTAGTATGCCATATGGTTAGATTCTCCTAAGGAAGGAGATCATCTGGTCCAAATTTGAGATCTTGCAGGTAAGTGTAGAAGAAGTTATTTAGGCATAAAAAATGGCTACTCGTGCATATTGACAAGGTCCCCATATTCATTTTTTAAGGTATTAAATCTCAAGCAAAACTAACAATGCATGATTTATCAAAGGAGTTAGGAGGTAATGAGATGAGGATAGGTGCACAATGTTTAACATATGAAAAAAGTTACATAATAAGGATCTAATAGCTAATAAACATTCTTATGGTTTTATCAATGGTGAGTGTTGATCGTTATTAACCTTGTTGATCTGCAAAGATCGATAGAGCACATTAAGTCAACATTTTGATATAGCATGAGATGTGGTAAAAGTCACATAATTTTAACATTTATCTTTGGAGGTATATTTGTTAAACAATATAATATATCGATGGTGTGAGATTGATCCTGATATGAGAGTCCATGATATTCAATTATTGTGTTCAAAGGTTAATTGTGACCATTGTTATTCAAATATTTAAATTTAACACAAAAAAATCTAGAGCTCTATATTTTGATCATATCTTTAAATAGAAGATAAATTTTCCCATAAATTAAAAATAAAAGTGGTAGAGAACTTTAATGTTCATCTAGAAATATAGAATTGAAGATCTGAAAGTGAATATAAACATAGTTATGGTGCTCCAAAGTTGACTGTATGTTTGATGGTGATCTGTGAGTGATTCAAGAAGGATGTTTGAGTTTGTATTGATGTCTCACTATGAATTAGATATTGGGGAGTATTTTAGATTCCATGAAGAAGATTTTTATAGGTTTCAAAAGTGTGATCAATATATATTGAGTATAAACAATGATTAAGAAGTTGATGCTATGTTTGATAATGGTGACTATATGCATAAGGTCCTTGTTTAAGTTATTTTTACATATGTAGAGTTGAGCTAAGTTGATGTGGTCATTTGAAGATGTTAAAGGGGACATAAAGAGTGTATCCATGTATTTTAAAGTGGTCCTATATTTTTGTTTTTCTTAAGGGAGTGATAAAAGAGTGAATAGGTTCACATGAGACCTATAATGGCTATAAGTGCCTTATTAAAAGTTGTAGTTCTTTAAGGGTGACCCATAGATGCTATGACTAACCTATGGAGATTATATTGAACCTTATATTTATATTATAAATTTATTAAGGTCTAATCCATGACTAATGTCTAACTAGGATGGTGTTGATAGAGATTGATCTATATATAGTGGAATCAAAGATTAAATTTAAGGAAACCCACTGATGAATCAAATGGAAAATAATATTATAATACAAACATAAATCTTTAGTAAATCACTAATTTCACATGGAGCACCAACCCCAACCAGCTCAACACCAATGTAATTAGGCTTTAGAAAGCACCCACTTACAAGGAGACACCAACCCCCTATATGACTCAACACCAACTAAAAAAACTAATTGTTTTATTAAATTTATAAAACCTTATTTATTATATAATATATGATCATATTATCATTCATCTCTTTGCTCACTTTTGTCCCTCTCAAAATGGCATTTAGCCCTTTTCACTCAACTAGCCCTTTTCATGGCTTAATTAGTTATTTTGACCTTGATCCTAGTATGAAAAACCTATGTTATATATGCATGACATATACTTTTTTTATGACCTCCTTATTCTCACCAACTATCTATATCATTCACTTATCCTCTTCTACTTTCACTCTCTAAGGATGCACAAATAGGCTTAAACTACCTTACTTTTATACAAGTCATTTGATAATATCCTTCTTAGTCACCCACATATTAAAATCACATATTTATGCCATGAATATGTCTTATAATATTAAAATAACATTCCTTAATCATGAATTAATAAATACAATAGGTTATCCAAAGCCTAATTAGCCCTTACTCCTCTTATAAGCTTAATGAAGACCTAATAGGTCTTCTTAACAACATGTTACCCTTTGATCTTTATTGAAGCATATAAAAACACCTAAAAATATAGGATAACATTATACATCAATCAAATAGACCTTATGAAAATTCACTTTAGGTCCATAACAACTTTTAGATCTAACCACCATTTGAACCCTTTCTCAAAACACTATTCATAAAAGGCTTGTGCATATATAAAATTTTTATCTTAAGCAACTAAGGCATATATTCAATTTTTAAAAAAAAACATGGAAAAAATTACATATTAATAAACCTCATGACCTCAAGTTAATATAAAAATTAATCTTATGCTTCAACTTAGGGTCAATAGGCTCAAACACTTCTCTATAAGATGTTCACTTAGAACTACCAACTCACTCCAAAACATAGTCAAGGAAACATGAACTTTTGACACATGATTGAACACATTAAAATTATTTGAATACATTAACAGGATCTTATATCATCCTTATAATAACCTCAACTCAATATATCATAAGATATTATGGAAATTATTAGTCTTGTAGACCAATTTATTGATCTTCTCTCATTGAATCCCCTCAGTCAAATAGGCCATTTTGGATTTAGTGTTCCAAACTCTTACACTGACTTCTAGTCTTATGTAAATCATGTATAGATTATTAAAGACCCAAAAAAAATTATCATGAATTTTCATGCATTAATCTTACATAAAAACACATTAGGAATCATCTTCTCACTTCTACATGATTTTCTTACTATCTACACCACTAGGTATGTTAGCCACTAGATAACTTGTATCACTAATTTTGCACACCTAAGATTTGGAAACTATCCATAAAAATTCATTAACAATAACTAAAAGTCTCACACTTTTATCTTCATCCACTTATTAACTTTGTCTCGATCAACTCTGTCTGTTACAATAAATATTCGAAAGATAAGCACTTTCCTCTAGGGTATTCTCACTCACTTGAGAAACAAATCATGCATGGAGATACATGGGAGTGTTTTAAAAAACCTAAAATAACTTTTATATCCATATCAAACCATTATAATCTCTTTATTACAATATATTCAACATTAGGTCATTTTTACAGTTCTATGGGTTTTGACCATCTTCTAGTCTTAATGATCATTTTTAAAACTTAGCTCCTCTTTCTAGAAACTAATTATATAACCCTTCCTCATCTACTATGAATAAATTAGGTTATCATGAAGATGTTTCACATGTTAATGAGCATTAGAAAATCCTTCTCATGTAGACACCTTTTCATTTTTTGCACTTTAAAAACCTTAAAACATTTTTCAAGTCTTTTTTTTGCAAACCTTGATTTTAAAATTCATGCACATACTTAAAAAACCTCTAATCACCTTTTTCAATGATGAATTTATCACCCATGTCATGGAAACTAATCTTGATATCTCATTTGATCACCATCTCTCTTTTGATTTCTAAACCTTGACCTGTCAGTCAAATTAGGCCTTGAATCTGACATTCTATCCACCCTATAGGATTGACCTTGAAACTCTCTTGTGTTCTAATGCATCTTGTGTATGTCTAATCATCCTCATATACTCACACTTATTTAGAGATTCAATAGATAATATTTAGATCTTCTTACATATACTCAATTATTGACTAAGGATCTTCATAGCATCTTCAAAACTACATACATAAAACTTCAGATCTTATCTTCTAATCATTTTCAAGGTCCTTAATACCTCATGTATAAACTCAAATGACCTTTATCATGTTTAAACATTTTAATGTGTTATTTTAAGAATTCATATCTTTGTTGCATCTTTGGATCATGTTTAAAACTACTTAGATAGATATTTAGAGGATAACTTATTCTTCAAAGCTCACTCAATTTACATTGCTACCTAAACATACCATCACACAAGGTCTAGAAAAATAATTACAAGATGCTTGGCATTTGATATATTGACATGTAATCATTCATGCTGATCTTAATGATATATCAAAACTTGACATCATAACATTATTAAAATAGTACTCTTCATATCATTGTTATTCATACAACAAAAATACTCACTATGTTATCATAAGAACTCATCATACATACCTCAAGACTTACTTGACCAAGAATCTTCACAAGAACCTTTGATATCAATGATATTAGATTGACATAAATGAAATAACCATGCATCTTCTTTGACATAAATGACAACATTAAATATCAAAGCTCAACATTCTATGACAATGCTCAACAATATTTTCCTTAATTAATGATAATGTTCAACAATCTCCCTCTTTGTCATTAATGGTAAACACACTCATAAAACTATGTCAACCACTCTTGATGGAAGTCATCTCTTAGACCTAGTTCTTGCCTTTCATTTATCACTTTCTAATCTTGCCTTTTCTTTCTACATTTTTTATCTTGCCTTTTCTTTTTTATCTTCTCCACCTTTGACAATAATTACAAAGGTATTCCACAACTATCATCTCTTTAATAATGAACTTAGATTACAAGACCACTTCAACATATATCAAGCTCAGTCAACAATATTAAATAGCTCCCCCTCAAACCAAGCATCCACCATGATTTTTTTTAGTATTAAATATCAAGGGTCACTAATAACTATTGAAATCAAACATTCTTTCTTTGAACATATACTATCTCTCAAATGCACTAGATGGCACATAGTCCTTAGAAACTATGGAAACCACCTACGACAACCATTCTTAGAAAATTCTCTTAATCAGGACACTCTCCATCTGATCCATCAAAATCTCAAAAAATAGAGTCTATGAAGCATCTCAAACATAATCTATCCTTAACTCCATGCATATAGAAAATAAATCACTTTCTTTGACAAAGAACTCAGAGCTACCAAGATTCCCATTAGACCAAGCATTTATTCTTCAAAATAAATATAAAAAATTGCTCACTTACCTTCCTTAATATGTCCAAAGAAAAACATACTCTTGACCACACACACACAAGGCTATCTCTTTCTTGATACCAACTACAAAGATATAGACTCCCCTTTTGTATTCATAGATTAGGATCAACTATTCATATAAATAGATATCAAAAGCTTACTTCTTATAAACCAATTGTATTCACTTTAAGTTTAGGTACATGATAACATTCTTAGATCTCTCATCATGTTTCATTCTACACTTTAAAACATAGAGCTACCAACATATAAATTAATAATATCCATCTTCACCCTTTTCTTATAACATAGACAACCTAGAATCTTCTCAAAATAAACCTTCTTTGATTCTGACCTCATGCTTTGTTGATAAAAGAATGTCTCCATAAATCTTAATGGAACCACCCCTTTTCATAAGGCACTAAAACAATATAAACTCAAGAGATTCCTAGATCTCCATACTCTTACAAGATTTAATATTCTTCAACATCCTTCTAGACTTGAGTGGTACTTTAGGCTTGATCTCATCATCAACAATTTTATCATCAATGTGAGATAACAATCGACATTCCTTACTTGATTTCACATCTTAGGCATGCTCTATCTGGGCAAGTATTCCACTTAAGCTTATAGATTGATCATGACTTATTTTTATTTCCTTTGGTTTTCATATATTCATTTGCCTTCTGTATTATAATCTATGAGCTTCAAACTTCCTATTTTGACTTGATGATCTTCTAACTTTGTTAGGATAGAATCTTGAAATATGTCCTATATTATGATAGTTATAAAAGACCACCTTATACATACCATTTTTCTAATGTGAATTTTGATCTTTTTTCGACCAATTTCTTCTCCTTCCATTGTGCCATGAATACTCATTCTTGGAGGATTTTATACATTCTTTAGTTATATTATCAAATTGAATGCATTTAAAATAGTAACCATTGAAATAACTAGCATACCTTATAGCATTGGGTTGTCTAATATGTCTTTTCACGTTGACCTTCTTATCTTCAACAATATTATTCTTGACTTGAGGTGCCTCCTTTTGGTCTTATTTGAAACCAATACATATCTTATCACTTATAGACTTTGGATTACTCAAAATATCATCTAGAGCCTTATTACTCTTTTCAAACCTCACAAAGCTCTTCACCTTACTAGATGCTTGATCTAATTTGGATTTTAAGGATTTTATTTTATTTTCATACCTATTTCACTCTTCCTCTTTAGATTTCAAGCTTTTTGTCATAATATCCATTTGGGTTTATACTTTTTGGATGATCTCTTCATATTATTTCTAGGTATTACTCAGCCTTTCCTCAAATAATCTAATCTACTCATAGTCTTTAACTAATATCTTCAATTTATTAGTCTTCTTATTCATAAGTTTGAACTCTTCTAAGGTACTCATGAGCTTAGCTTAAAAATCCACTTTAGCTTCTACTTCTTCACTATCATAGTATATTTCTTCGTATGATTCTGCATCAATCATAAGGCCATTCCCATTTGAATAACACTCATTATCCAATTCTGTGCCTATGAACAAAGTTTCACTATTGTTATGTTCAGATTCAGTACTATCATCATCACTATCATATGTGTTAGAATCACTTACATCAAATGAGTTATCTTCTTTGGTATAGAAACTCTTCTTATTTTTGAATGATCCTGTCTTTCATTCATTCTTCTTGAACTCTCTCTTATTCTTATTAGACTTATAGGATTTTTTGTCATCTCCATGAGGTTCATCATGTTCTTCATTATGTTTAGATCTATCTTTTTTAGGACACTTGGTTTCAAAGTAACCAATCTTTCCATAGCTAAAACATTTGAAGGGTAACTTACCCTTTTACTTACCTAAGCCAAACCTTAACTTCTTAGATTACATAGCTATGAGTTCATCATCATCAATATCTTAACATACCTCATCTTTGAACTTTTTGGCATTTGAATTATTTTCAACTTTAAAATATGATTCCTTATTTAAAGGTCTTGATTTGTTATCATCTCATAGGTAGTCAAGATGCCATGAAGCCCATCCATATCTAGTTTTTCCAAATATTGCATCTCTTCTACTATAGACTCCTTAGAGTCAAACTTAGGATTTAGTGATCTCAACACCTTTTGGATAAAAATAGAGTTTTTCACCACTTCTCCCAATCCTCTTATGATATTGACAACTTTAGTAACCCTCAATCGATAGGATGCAATAGTTTCATCTTCATTCATATTCCAGATTTCAAACAGTCTTATGTGGGTCTAAAACTTGGCCAAATTTAGCTTGGTATCTCCTTCATATATGGTTTTAAATTTATCCCATATATATTTTGCTGATACATAGTTCATTACCTTTAAAAGTGATACCTATGATAGGCCACAAAGAATTCCATTCATTTCTTTAGAATTATTTTCACTAACCTTCTTACTTGTTGCATCTATTAGTGGAATAGGAGGTATAATATAACCATCCATAATGACTAACCAAATATCATGTCCTTATGGCATTAGATGTATCTTCATTTTGAAATTCCAAAGGAATAATTATATCCATTGAACAATAGATCCTTATTGTTAGAGAACCTACCTTGAGCTTTTTGACTAGTAATCCTTGCTTCGTAGGATCTCCTTTAAACTGTCAAGACTGATCCAAAGGATCCAATCAAATAATTTTTTTTATAAACAACATAAATTAGAGGTGGTTGAATCAATCTTCAAAAAAATTCATAAAATTACACTTAATAATTTATGAACCATTCTAATAATCATGTTCATCTTAGCAAGCATAAGTACCAAATCATAAAAGCATGAAACACATGAACATAACATATACATGGGAAAACCTTAAGGGATTAAAACCAATTGATGAATAAAATGGAATAAATCAATATAATAAAAACATAAATCTTTATTGAATCACCAACCCTACATGGAGCACCAACCTTAACTAGCTCAACACCAACTCAGCTAGGCTTTAGCAATCACCCACTTCCAAGGAGGCACCAACCCCCTATATGACTTAACATAAAATATTCCACCTAATTGTTTGATAAAATTCATAAATAATAATTTATTATATAATATATTATGGTCTTTTCCTTTAGCTAATCACTCACTTCTATCCCTCTCAAACTAGCCTTCAACCTTCTTCACTCAACTAACCCTCTTCATGGCTTGATTAGGTCTTTTGACCTTGATCCTCATATTTAGAACCCATGTTATATATTTATGACATATATTTTATGTTATTAATGACATTATTATACTAAATTATTATCTATATCATTTTCATATCCTCTTTTACTCTCACTTTTTAATGCATGCATAGATAGGCCTAAACTACCTTGTTTTTATACAAGTCATTTGCTTTTATACAAGTCATTTGATTATATCATTCTTATTCAATAAAAAATTCAAATCACTTAGGTAATCCATGAATAGGTATTAAATTATTAAAATAACATGATTAATTATCTATCAATAAATACAATAGGTTGATGATAGCTCAATTAGCCCTTACTGCTCTTTTAGGCTTAATTGAGACCCAATAGGTCTTCTTAACAACATGTTACCATTTAATATGTCTTCAATCATATTAAATAACCTCACATGGTAGTAAAAAATAATAAAACACTCCAATATACCTTTAAAAACTTCAATTTTGGTCCATAACACCTTTTACATCCAACTACCATTTGAACCCTTTCTCAAAACATTGTTCATAAAAGGCCTATGCATATACACAAACTTTGTCTTAAAAAACTAAAGCATATACTCATTTTTTATAAATAACCATGGAAAAAAATTACATGTTAATTAAATTCATGACTTCAAGGTCATAAAAAAATTCATCTAATTCTTCAAATCAGGGTAAACATGTTCAAACACTTATTTGCAAGATGTTCACTTAGAACTACCAACTGACTCCAAAACACAATCATAGAAACATGAAATGTTAACACATGATTAAGAAAATTAAAGGTATTTAAATATATTAACATGATATTATATCATCCTTATATAAACCTAAAATCAACATATCATAATCTCTTATGGAAACTATTGGTCTTGTAGACCAATTTATTGATCTTCTCTCTCAAAGACTCCACTCGATTAGACAAGCCATTTTGGACTCATTGTTCCAACATATTACACTAGCTTAAAATATTATATAAATCATGTATGTATTATTCAATATACAAAAAATATCATTATGTATGTCAATACATCACTCTTTCATGAAAACACATTAGGTATCATCTTCTCACTTATACCTGATTTTCTTACTATCTACACCACTAGGTCTGTTAGTGACTAGCCAACTTGGATCACCATATTTTCACTCCTTATATTTGGAACTTATCTATAAATATTCATGGAAAATAAATAAAATTATCACACTTTTATCTTCATCCACTTAGTAACTTTGTCTCGGTAAAATCTATCTTTTATAGCAAATATTCAAAAGATAAACACTTTTCTATAGGGTCTTCTCACTCACTTTAGAAACCAATAATTCCTAGAGATGCCTAGGATATTTTAATACAAAATCTAATCACTTTTATGTAAATATAAACTAATTATAATCTCTTTATACTAATATATGTAATATCAAGTCATTTTTAGGGTTCTATGAGGGTTTAGACCATCTTCTAGTCTTAACAATCATTCATAAAACTAACTCCTCTTTGCAAAAACTAATGCTTGGATATTTGATCTAAAACCCTTCCTCATCTACCATGAACATATTAGGTTCTCCTAAAGATTTTTCACATGCCAATGATCACTATAAATACTTTATTGGGTAGACACCTCTTCATTTTGTGCACTTGAAAAATATTGTAACATTTTCAAGCCTTTTCTTGCAAACCTTGATCTAAAACTTTATGCACATACTTAAAACAACTTGACTTACCTCTTTAATGTTGGAAATATGATTTTAATTTTTGTAAAAATGGAGATCAATTATGTTATTACTGTAAAAATTATGATTTTATTATTTGTGTACATGAGTGGAATTCATTTGGTTCCTCATATAGCTCATCTAGACATTTTGGGTCTATGAAAAGAATATCTAAAGAGGTAGTTTGATGTCAAAATTGCTACATTTGGATGATTCTATGGGGGTTGGTAATATGGTTATGATCACATTAGTCCTTAGTTTTTATATAACATATTTGAAGACATGTGATGAAACACAATTAAAGATATAGGGATGCAAAGTTGGCTACTTAGACATAATTAACTAAGTTCCAACACTTTGAAAAATTTTCAAAAGGGATAAATAGAGTCAATTAAGCATGTTTATTAGGTCAACATTATCATACATGAAGGTGTCAGGATAAAATGATCATATGGGTTTGTTCATTTTTGTGGCTAGTTTATATGCACTGAATGTTAGGTCAGGTGATATAGTGTGAAAAAAGATATGCATGTGAAAATTAGGGATCATAGGCATTTTGACAGTGTTTTCCCACACTTAGTCAAATTTACAAGTTGTAAGAAAATGTTGAGAAAGAATTTTCTTGATTTCATATCTTCCATGTATTAAAAATTTAGGAGTAGATGAATATATGGATGGAATCCCCTATGTAAGAGGATCATATGCTCTAAATTTTATGTCATGCAACTAAGTAAAACATGAGTTATTTAGGTTTAAAGTTAGTATTCAAGACATTGAAATGGTCCCCATAGTCAAATATACACAAGGTCCTAAAAATTTGTCATGCTTTTACAAAGACCATTTATGGATATTTACAAAGGAAATAAATATAATATATTTTATGGGTTTTTCATGAGCATCTTGGATATATGGTCTATAGGTTTAGATGAAGATTGATGATCCCAAATTTGAATTATCTTTGCTCTCAAACATTATAGGGTTCCTCACTTAAACCCTAAGGGTTTAGGTCATGGAATTCATAGGATTCTATATTTTGATGTTGACTAGATATAGTTAGGACCTAATATCTTAAGTTATATCTTAAGCCCTTGTCATCATTGTAAAAATAACCCCTTTGACCTAGAAATTACCAGCTCAAAGCAGTGATCAAGACTTTATATTTCCTAAGTATTAAACTTAATATTTGTCCCAACTTGATCAATTACTAGTACTTATTCAGACATTGAAGATCCAATGAAGCATATCAAAGTCAAATTATCAAAGGCACCTGCACTAGTGACAAGTGTCACATTCATAGAGCTTATTAGATAAAGACCAAATGAGCATAAGCTTTTCAGAGATAATGATTAAGTTTGTAAAAATATTTGATGATGAGTAGGTGATCATGTAAAGTAGTTATAATGGAGTGAGTGGACTTAATGGGATAAAGTGCTTGAGGTTTATCAACATACTGGTGAGTTAAAGATCAAGAAGGTTTGAGAAAATTGATGAAGTGTAAGCATTCCAAAGACTTAAGATGTAGTGAGATGATATAAAGAGATCAATATTTAATTTCAAAATATAAGTAAATATAATGATAATATTAATATATACTAGCATGTGGGAACTTGGATCGCATTATCTAATAGACACATTTTAAACTTGAAGAGTTAAAGTTTGGAAGCATACATGGATCCAATAGACTGAATGAGCCTATCAAAGATTGATCAAACATATTTGTTTTAACGATTGTAAAATTGAATATGGATTATTAGATCATGGTGTTAAATTTAAGATCAAAGGTTAAGATTTAAACTTATGATCATCCCAATGGTCAAGTAGAGGAACTTGTACGAATAATGCATTATGAACATAAACAATGATATAGATTATTGTGATCGATCAAAGTTATGTAAAATGGCATGTGCATCAAGACAAAAGCCCAATATTTTATAAATATAAAAAAATATAGAGAATCATAGTGGTGGAGCATGATTTCAAGACATGGTAAACTTGCAAAGTCTAGAATTGGCATGATGTGTTACAATCTAAGTGTGAACATAGAGAAGAAGCAAGACCTAGATCAAATGCTTATATATATGACATCTAGGATACATTAGTGTTTGTATTCATTACTAAAATTATGTCAAATATAAATGATAAAGACAAAAAGATAGATGAGCAGAGAGACTTTAGAGAGTGATGAAGTGTGTCAAATAGAAAATATACAAACACAGTGAGAGATGTGTAGAGAATGAGTAGTTATAGATCAAAATTGTAAAAAAGAGTTAGATCTAGATTTATTTATGAATCTATTTTGTATATTATAGTTGTAACTCCATAGAGATTTGATTGGTTTGTGCCATTAGACAAGTTGAGTTGGTGCTTAGTTAGGGGATTAGTGTCTCTTTAGGGTTGGTGCCCTTAAACATTGTAACCAGTGAGGCTAAGTTGAGTTGGTGCTCAATTATAGAGTTAATACTTCCTTAGAGTTAGTGATCTTAAACTAGGGGATTAGTGTGTCCTTAGGGTCAGTGCCCTTAAATGTGTAACCAGTGAGGTTTTGATTGTGAGGCTAGATTAGAATAGTAGATTCTAGTAGCTATTCTCACATTGGTTTTTTCCAAATGGGTTTTCCACATATACATCTAGTGTCATGTGTATTTGTGTGTGTGACCTCTACACATTTGAATTAATCTACATATATATATTTTAATTTTCATTAAAAGTATTTAAAGGACTAGCTTTATTTTATTTATTGATTATCCCCCATCTTAGTAGATAGTTATGTTCCATAAATTGTTATTAAATCCTTGGTTCCTTAGAAGAATCTTAATAAGCTCAAGTAGATCTTAGAATAGTGAACACAAATGGCTAGTCAAGAAGGATCTTCATCAAACAAGCTACCTCTCTTTGATAGATCAAACTATGCATTTTGGAGCATAAGAATGGAATAATATTTATCTTCATTAGGGTTTTATATATGGATATATATTGTAAATAGATATACAAATCCTACTACCACTCCCAATGATTAGGATTCAAAGAAGGCATATGAGAGAAATGCCAAGGCAAAGAATTCTCTTCTCTATGGATGGCCCAAATTAGAGTTTATCAAAGTGATACCTTATCAAAATGAACAAGACATATAGAAAAAATTGATGAACATCTATGAAGGCAGTGACAAATTGTAGACTGTCTTCTTAGAGTAGATGAAATATTTAATGTAATCAGAGGCCTTAGAGAAGAAATGAAAGAATTAGTCATTGTCAAAAAGGTCCTAAGATATTTTCCATCAAGATATGATTCTAAAATATATACAATAAAGGAAGCAAGAGATCTATAAAAACTCATTTTTGATGAGTTGCATGGAACCTTCACTATCTATGAGATGACAATGGGAGAATCAGATACTACCAAGAGAGAAGTTGTGTTCACAGCATCCAATCAAGAAAAATAAAAAACATCTACATCTATATCTAAGGAGATTGATGAATAAGAAGCCAACTTTGTCAAAATATTAAAAAAAGGATCTGGAAAGTACATAGGTAAGTTACCCTTTAAATGCTTTAACTATGGTAAGGTAGGAAATTTTGCTACTAAATACACTTATGAAAAAAAGGATAACTCTGAGTAAGAAGGAGATAGTAAAAGGATGAACCCCACTATTCCAAAAGGAAGAACTTCTTTAAAAACAATAAAATATTGTATATAAGAGAAGATAGTGACTCATTGGATGATGGTGATATCTCAAATAGTGACCATGACTATGCCTTTATGGATGAGGTAAATAAATCCCTATTCATGGCATTATGATCAACTTCTATACATCTAGATCAAGAAGAAGTTGAATATTTTGATGAATAAGAGGAAGGAGAAGTGGATCTAGAGTGTGAACTCATTCATTCTCAAGATGAGATTGACATGCTAAGAAAAGAGAAATCAAGTCAAAATATTCTATCATAAAAGGAAATTGAAAAACTATCCAAAGGTCTTGTAAAATCTGATTAGATGGTAGTAATCCTTAAGACACAAGTTGAAGAGACTAAAATAATAAAAGATGTGGTCAAAATTGAACTAAAATTTAAATATGATGAATGCATGAAGTTAGAAGCAAAGATAGTGGATATGAAAAAAGAGTTTAAAAATGATAAAGAACAAATAGACAAAGGTTTGAATCTAAAAGGAGGATCATATATTCTTGATGAATTTATCAACTCTCAAAAGACATCAAAAGGGAAATCTAGTCTTGCTTATGAAAAAGCAAAAAGTCCCATTACCAATACATCTTCTAATTTATATGATAATTTCAAATTAAAAGGAGGATAAGGAGAAAATAAGGATAAATTTTGCATGGAAATAGAGACATATACAATCACTGCTAATGTGAAGAAGGCTAAAGGAGAAAAGAATCTTGGGGAAAGGAAGAAGATTAATGATTCTATCTCTACAAACTCAATGAAGATGTAGAAGACAAAGGTAGTTAATGCATATCATTACAAAAGGGTAAAAAACTTGAAGAAGTAATAGTTGAGAAGAAATCCCCATCTTACACAAAGAAAATCTATGACCAAGTATTCCTCATTTTTATATGGTTATTATTATAGATATAATTAGTTTGGTCATAAGGCTAGTGAATGTAGAGTAGTATCTAAAAGGAGAACAATATTTGTAATAAAAAAATCATTTTCACCCTTATTAGATACAAATTTAATATGTTATAACTGTAACAAATTTGGTCACGTAGATAAATAATGTAAAACAAACTTTGTAAGATCAAAAGTATAGAGTAAGGAGAAAGACATGTCTCCCAATGTGAATAAAGGTTCACAAGTCTCTAAAAAAGGAAAAAAATAAGACATTTAAGAAGCCCAAGAATGTATGGAAAGTGAAAGATCTAGCTATGATGGAGAATTCTATAGAGGTTGAAGATTGTCAAGATCTCTCAATGTCTACTCATGTTGATAATGAGAAGACTAAGCTCAAGGAGAAAACTATGGTGATGGTTAAGGCTAGTTATGAGGTATGTATAGATTCAAGTGAATATCTTATTATTACTGAGTAAGTTTCATGCATAGAACAATAGTATTTTATGCCTAGAGATGACATTTTGAGCTATAAGGAAGATTCATTAGATGAAAAGGTATGCCATGAATCTATGTTGTCTCCATGTATTGTTAATCCAATTATAGAATAAAAGGAGAACATTGTAGTGAATAAGCATGTTAATTCTCTTAAGCCTAAGAACAAGAATAAGAACCATAAGCACAAGATGACTAAAGAGGAAAAGGAATATAAGAAGTTATGGGAAACTCCTAGTTTTACCTTGTTTTAGGACATTGTGAAGTAAGGTGTCTTTGTTTACACTTCTTACAAGACTCCTTTCAGTGGAGAAGCAAGTGATTTCCTCTACAAATGAGAACTCAAGTAGGTTGTGATGGTGACATGATAAAATCAAGTCAAGTATTGTGTATGTAGTGTCTCTAGGGATAGAATAAGTGCTTCAATGTGACTTAATGATATTAGAGTACATCTCATTATATGTCTATAGGTTTAGTTCGCATAAAGGTTCTAATGCAATAAACCCTTGACATGGAGTATCTTGTGCTATACAATGATTTGGGTCACCAAACTTAGTGAACATGTGTAAAATGATGAAATACATGTGAAAAATGAAGTTATGGTGTGTTATAGGTAGTCTCTTAGTGCAAATGTGGAACATGGAATTAGGGGGAGATAACTCAAAAAGCATGAATGGCTTGAGAAGCTATGCATAGTGTAAGGAGGAGATATATTGTTCAATCTATGAGGATCAAGAAGGCTCAAAGTAGAGGAGCTTTATAATTGGTCAGGTCCTAGGATTAGAAGACTACATAGTTGAGACTGAGAGGGAAGTCTAGTAAGCTAATATGATAGCTCCTACATCACATCACTATATCTTATTGATAGGGCATGAGACTATGATAAAATCATAAAATCTTTATTAATCCTTAGAAGAAAAGAAAAGGAAACTTAGGTATGTATGTTATACAAATTTATAATGAGTTTATGGTTACAGATACTTGGACAAATTCCTTTATCTAATAAAGGGGGACAGAAAAATTGGAAAAATAGTGAGAAAGAGTCTCTTTTCCATTGATGTCAAAGGGGGATGAAAAAGGAAAATACTCTCTGCAAAAGTTTGGAGAAAAAGTGCAAATGTCAAAGAAGAATCAAAGAAAGTGTCCAAGTTGAGTTTAGGAAAATCTGCCATTGCCTAAGGGGGAAAAAGTTTTTTATGAACAACTTCATTTCATATTCATCAAAATCAAATGCAATTAATGCCAGAGAAGGAGCAAAATATTATAAAATAAGAGAATTTAGTTTTCCATCAATGACAAAGGAAGAGATTGTTGGAAATATGATTGTCATTACTGTCAAAAGGGAAATAAAGGATGTCATTGATGTTAAAAGTATGATTAGAGTGATTTTTTGTATGAGTGGAATTCATCTAATTCCTCATATAGCTCATCTACATATTTTGGGTTTATGATAGGAATATCCAAAGAAGTAGTTTATTGATGTCACCATTGCCACGTGTGGATGAGTCTAGGGGAGTGGTCATATGGTTATGATCACATTAGTCTCTAGTTGTTATATGATATATTTGAAGATATGAGATGAAGCATAGTTGAAGATATGGGGATGAAAAGTTGGATACTTAGATAGAATTAACTAAGTTTCAACACAACCAAATCTCTAAAAGCACTAAATAGAGAGAAGTAAGCATGTTGATGAGGTCAACATTCACACACATGGAAGTGTCTAGAGAAAATGATCACATGGGTTTTTGTTCCTAGTTTCTATGTGCTAAATATTAGGTAATGCAATGTATCACAAAAAAATATATGTATGTGCAAAGTAGGGATCCCAAGAATTTTGACAGTGTTTTCCCACACTTAGTCAGATTTGTAGGTTGCAAGAAAAATTTGAGAAATAAATTTGATGATGTCATATCTTTCATGTATGAATAATTTAGGAGAATGTGAATATATGGATGTAATCTCCTATGTAAGAGGATCTTATGCACTAAATTATAGGTCATGTGAATAAGTGCAACAAGAGTTATGCAAGTGAAAAGTTAGTCTTCTAAGCATAGTGAAATGGTCCCCATACTTAGTCTTCTATAAAGTGGTCATGCTTTTAAAAATACCATTTATGGGAATTTATAAATGAAATAGATAGAATATCTATTATGGGTTTTTCATGAGCATCTTAGATATATGGTCTATAGGTTTAGATGAAGAGTGATGAGCCCATAATTGAGTTATTTTTGCTCTAAAAAATTATAGGGTTTTTTATTTAGACCCTAAGGGTTTACATCATAGTGTTCATAATATTTTCTATTTTTATGTTGACTAGATATATCTGGGACCTAGTATCTTATTTTATATCTTAAGCCCTTGGCATTAGTGTAAAATTGGCCCCTTTAACCTAGCAATACTGGCTTGAAGTAGTGATCAAGACTTTATATTTCCCAAGTCTTAAGCTTAATATTTGTCCTAGTTTGATCAATGGCTAGTGATTATTTACACATTAAATATCCAATAAAGCATAGAAAAGTCAATTTGTCAAATTCAGCTTCGCTAGTGACAATTGTCACATTCATGGAGCTTGTTAGATAGAGACCCAATGAGCGTAAACTTGTCAGAGATAATGATCAAGCTTGTCATAAGATTTTATGGTGAGTGAGTGATCATGCAAAGGATATATAATGGATTGAGTGGACTCAATGGGATAAAGTTCTCAAGGTTTATTGACATAGTGGTGAGTTAAATACCAAATAAGACTGAGAAGATGATGGAATGTAAGCATTCCAAAGACTCAAGAAGTAGTGACATGTTATAAAGAGTTTGACATTTAACATCAAGATAGAAGTAAAGATCATGCTATTTTGAAGATATAACATCATGTAGGATCTTAGATCAAGTGATCTAATGGATGAATTTTAAACTTGAAGAGTTAAAGTCTAGAAGCATATACAAATCTAATGAAGTGTGTGATACTATAAGAGATTGATTGAACACACACATTTTAAAGATGATAAAATTGAATATGGATCATTAGATCATGGTTCTAAAGTTAAAATTGAAGGTTAAGATTTAAAGTTATGATCATACCAACATTCAAGTAGAATAACTTGAAAGAATGATGCATTCTTGATGCAGATAATGATATATATTGTTGTGATCAATCAAAGTTATGTAAAATGGCATGTGCATCAAGAAAAAAGCTTAAGATTTTATAAATATATCAAAAGATAGAGAATCATGATGGTGGATCATTATTTCAAGATGCGAGAAACTTGCTAAGTCTAGAATTGGCATGATGTGTTATAGTCTAAGTGTGAACATAGAAAAGAAGCAAGACCTAGATCAAATGCTTATATATATGACATCTATGATATAGTAGGGTTTGTTATCATTACTAGAATTATGTCAAAGAGAGAATATAGAAACATAGAAATAGAGGGGTAGAGAGATGGTATAGAGTGATGAAGTGTTTTAAATAGAAAATATATAGGCATAGTGAGAGATGTGTAGTTATAGATCAGAATTGTAATAGAGATTTAGAGATGGATTCATTTATGAATATGTTTTGTCAATTGGATTTATAGATCCATATAGATCTAATTATTTGGGGCCGTCATATAAGTTGAGTTCATGTTCAGTTAGGGGATTAGTGTCTCCTTAAGGTTGGTACCCTTAAACACTATAACTAGTGAGGTTAAGTTGAGTTGGTGTTTCCTTAGAGTTGGTTCTCTTAAAATATGGGATTGGCATCTCCTTATGGTTGGTGACCTTAAATGTGTAACTAGTGAGGTTATGATTGTGAGGCTAGATTAGAGCAGTAGATTCTAGTAGTTATTCTCAATGTGATTTTTCCCAATGGGTTTTTCACATATACATCTGGTGTCATGTGTATTTTTGTGTGTGTGACCTATGCATATTTGATTTAATATACATATATCTTTTAATCTACATTAAAAGTATTTAAAGGAGTAGTTTTAGTTTATCTACTGATTCACCCTCTTTCTCAATAGATAGCTATGTTCTAACATGTCAATGATCACTTTCTCACCCACGTCATGGAAACTAATCTTGATACCTCATCTGGGCACTATCTCTCTTTTGATTTCTAAGCCTTGACTTACCAATCAAATCAGGCCTTGAATCTAACATTCTATCCACCCTGTATATTTCACCTTGAAACTCTCCTATGTTCTAATGCTGCTTGTGTATGCTCAAGCATCCTCATATCCTCACTCTTATTTTGAGATTAAATATAACATCTTCAAATCTTCTTACATATCTTTAGTGATTGAATAAGGACCTTCATATCATCTTTATATATGCATATATAGAACTTTGGATCTTACCATATAATCATTTTCAAGGTCCTCAATACCTCATGTACAAACTCAAACAACCTTTCTCATGATAAAACACTATTAGGTGTTATTCAAAGCATTCATATCTTTATATCATATTTGGATCATCTTCAAAACTACTTACATATATCTTTATAGCACATAGATTCTTCTTCAAATCTCATTCATTTCATCATGCAACCTACACATAGCATCTCACAAGGTCTAGATAAAGCATTACAAGGTACTTGACATTTAACATGCTGACTTATACTCATGCATGCTGATCTCAATGATATATCACAATATAACATGAGAAAATTATTTAAACAATACTATTCATATCATTGTTCTTAATACAAAAAAAACACTCACTATGTTGTCATGAGAACTCATCATACATACCTCAAGACTTACTTGACCAAGCCTCTTCATAAGAACCTTTGATATCAATGACATTATATTGACATCAATGAAAGAACCATTCATCTTATTTGACATCAATGACAACATTAAATATCAAAGTTCAACACTCAATGATAATGCTCAACAATCTCTTAATTAATGGCAATGTGCAATGAGAAAAACATTGGTAGATGATAAAGATGAAAACACATGTTTAATAATACCATGTGTTGGATTCTACAGGTATGTAATCTAATTTTATAATAATTTTATCTTATAATTTAAATTATTTTACAAGTCTTCTATGAACTTATTTATGAAGATGATTTGATCTTTTAGTGATTCAAAAGCATAAAAACTAGGTGTTTCATATTAAATATGCATACATGCCCCATGTAGAGGATATGTGGAAGGTGGAGGGCTTTTAGGAAGGATATATTGATTACATTCATTTTAAACTATAGGATGGGCCATCTTACCCCTTGTAAATATGATAACTTGGACCCAGTTATATGGATAGTAGCTATCACCCTCCTTAGAGTTAGGAGTAATAGGTTCAATATTAGTGAAATAAGAGTTATAAAGAGAGATTAAAATTTCATTTTTTTTGAAACCATCTATTTATATTGATCAATTTGGTTACTCATATTTATTTTAATTTATTTCATCATGCATAAAGCATAACAAGTAGTAACTAACACTATGTTCTAGATATTAAAGTAACTAAGAGATGTATCCATATTGATCATGCTATTTATAAATAAATAAACTATAATTTTTAAATTTTAAACACTTTGAAATCACAAATTAGAATTAAAAAAATAGTAAATTAGGAAACCCTTGGCCAATTAGGGTTTCTATACCATAGGTTAGGATCACCATAATAATCCAAATAAATAGAAATAAATATAAAGTGATCACCTAATTTTTTTGGAATTTAAAAAAGTTTTTTCAATAAAAGTAAGAAATGAGACAAACCTAGAAAATTTGGGAAACAAAAGTACATTGTATGGCTTGTAGGTTTAAATTTAATAGAAATAGTAAAATGTTATACTTAAAAAAATATGCATAATTTTTTGGAAAACAAAAGAAGGTTTTTATTTATCCCAACAATATTATTAAAGAAATCTAAGTGATTTAAAAACGAATTCATTTGGAGTTATAAATTTTCCAAACAAGGATGAATAAATTTGTAAGCATATACAAATGAATCCCTTATAACTAGAAGAGGTTAAAACCCTAGGTTAGAGTTTTATATGGATCTAAAAATAAATTACAATACACTAAAACCATAACTGACTAAAAACCCCAATAATAATAAAAATCTGCATTCGCATATATCATGTTCAACAAATATTTAACCCTAAATTGAGATGGGTTAATATAGTATAAGGTTAGGAATATAGAATTGAATAAGTGTAAGGGTGATAAATTGATCTATATCAAGCTAATTAATTTTAAAATTAGAAAAAAAAATCAAAATTTAAATAGTGAGATATTCTTAGAATAATAAGTATAATTATTGATCAATATAATAACAAAATGAAAACAAGAGTACTTAGTTGGTTTATTGTGCACATATAGATCTAATATGGAATGGGATGGAAATAAAATAGATCTATATTTTATATCAGTCATCATATTCTATAAATTTACTCCATGCAACTTCAGACACTTGTATTAACCTTAGATGGTTACCTTGATGCTTCTACATGTCTTGGACATAAGTGTCTAATATGTAATACCCACTACATCTAGATGTGACTACTTGGGTATTATAATCTCTAAGTCACCTTCACTTTGGTGTTTTTATATCTAGATCATGGGTTATCATTCCTTTTCAAATAGAAAAACCTTAGTTCTTCATCTTTATAGAGATTATGGTAAAAACGTTTTAGTGGGGTCATGATGTTGAGCTAACCCCAAAGACCCCTCTTTTAGTGGATGCTACCTATATATTCACTACTCCAAATAGGGCCTCAAACTAATGTATCTCTCCCCTAATAAGTTGGATTATGTGTGTACAACGGTGAAATATGTAGAAAGCAAGTACAATATTGACCTAGCTTGTAACTTTTAAAATAGGACTTGTGGGCCATTCCTTTAGTACTTAAATATTATATATGTGTTGTCCCTATGACTGATATGGAAATAGGAGAAATTAAAAAATCTTTTCTCACTTGAATTCTTGATTCGATGCCTTTTGATAAGTTTCCTTACGAGTTGTTAGGTTTGTGTTAGGTCTATACTAGGTGGTGAATGAATAAGGTTTATATTATATATATACCAATACTTTAGGGGAAAATATTGTATTAAATCACTTAGGTCAGCTATAGGAACACATTACAATTTGAAAAATTGATGAATGTAGGGCACTATACACTTGTTTTGTGACATGACACTTTTGTTGGCATAGGACACTTGTGTCAACATATGCACCTAACTGGGATGCAAGTTTTTGTAAATAAAAAATAGGCATAAGTCCCAAACTTATAGAGATATAATATCATTAGGTTTTAACATTTTGATCATTATATAAGTCTTGGGTCATTAGAATAACACTATTCAAACTATGAGAAGTAATATGGCATAGAGAGATAGTTTACATATCTTTTTGGTAACAATAAGGTCTAAGAACTTAAGGATACATCCATGATAGATATTTTTTAAGTGTATAAGACTGAAGTGTTATATAATTTATATTTGGTTTCAACACCTTATTTTTAAATGAGCATCAAAGTACTTTATAAAAGTAATAATCATATAAAAATGTCACCATAATACTGATAAAAACATAATTAAATTTATTGAGATATACCATAGATCAAAATCATCTGGACCCATTCATAAATTAATCATTGGGTCATCCTCTCCATGAAATTTCAATATTAAGATTGGATATATTATCACTAACATTGTCATGTTAGCTTTCCAACCATGTCATAAATAATTTATTGTAAATTTGGTTATTATGATAGATTTGTTATCAATCCCTACCATTGTATGACATTATCTAGTTAGTCCATCCCAAGATACTCACTTTGGTGGTATAGGTGAGCATTAATATAAAGTCACTTGTTCTACAAAATGGATACAAAGTTTTCTTAGTTTAACCAAGAGACCTATGTCTTGAACTCAAGGACCTCTATCTAGGATAAGAATATTAACATGAAGCAAGTTTAAGTAGTGCTTATCCTTCACACATAAACATGATATTGGTATCGAACCTTAGTGATTGTAATTTTTTTCCAAGCACTCAATGTAATTTAACATTAATACTAATTGTTGGCTGAATATTTTGTCGTCAACTAACTGATGACAAAATGGGTATATCAACCACAACATAGGGAGATTTACACCATGAAAAGTGTGGATTTATCAGATCTAGATGAGGTAAATCTCTCCTCTCATCAAAAAGAGGTTCCCTATGAATATTTATATGATAGATATATATATATATACATAATTAAGCATAAAATAACACATGGGGTGGTATAACAACATCTACCTCTCTTTTCTCAGAGGTAATGTATAAAGAACAAAAGAGAGAAATCTTGGTCCTTAGCTAACAACATTCCTCTTCTTTCAGGAATGGTATTCAACGTGAAGCAAAAAATTACCTGAAGTAACAAAGTTCACAATAAAATCCATGTAAGCACAAAGTCTTTCGTAGCCTCCTTCACCGATTCAAAACAAACGTAACCGTAGAGTGAAATGAAGCATAAAGTCTTCGCCTGAAACTAAAAAAGATAATTGAATCACAAAGATAAAAATATCTCAAAGTCTATCTTCTACTTTTTAGAAATGTTCTCAGATAATATTGACACACCCACTTTGCTTATTAAATTAGATAAACAAGATATTACCAAGAAAATAGACATAAGAACTGCTTCCTAAATAACACAGATAATTTCATCACAAAGCCTGAAATAAACCTGCTTCTCATTCATTTAACAAAATATGATTTACAAGTTTGAGCACAAAGTCTCAAAAAGTGTTTCAATTTCGGTAGACTTTTTACTCTCTATTATCCAAGATGCATTTACAAAAGAGGTCTCCACTATATATAGGGAAAAACTCTCAAAATTTAGAAAATAATAAAATACAAAAATATCTTAGTCAAAGATGACTCATCTTTGACTTTGAGATATTTTTCTAAACTTTTTACATGTAATTACATATTACAAAATTGCATGCACTTTTCACAAGACAAAAGTGCATAAGGAAAGAAGAAGAGAGAAGGAGAAAAAGCTTCAGCTCTTGCCGCCAGGTTTCTTTAGATGAGCATCGTACATGGCAATAGATGCCTAATTTGGTTCTTTCTATGAACTCAGCCATATCCACGTGCTCAATCTCTATATCCTTAATGTGATCAACATTTAGAAGCAACTGAGGTGATTGAAAAAACACTTTGATGCTTGTACTTCATTATCTTTGACTTCTTCAGGGAAATTTCAGTGATGTAGAAGAACTTTTGTTGAAAGGACGCTGATGAAGGGGGATCCTTTAGAGAAACTAAAGCATGAATCATGATTGTGCAATTAGGGGAAGAAAGTAGTAAGCTAGGAAAACTGCACATTTGATGGTCACGATTAGGGAAATGTGCTTGAAAGGGATGAGACGTGAACAAGTCAGAAAGTGAAAGAAAAAGGGAGCGAGCATGGAAAATGGGAAAATGAAAATTTTCCAAAGATAGCAAAAATGAGGGGAAAATATGCAGTGGTAGCAAAATTTACCACCCTTGCATATTTGCTAAAAAATATGCGGTGGCAGTAAAATTTGTTGCCTATGCATATTTGCTGAAAAATATTCAATGGCAATAAAATTTGTTGCCCATGCATATTTGCTAAAAAATATGTAGTGGTGGCAAAATTTGCCGCCCGTGCATATTTGCTAAAAAATATGCAGTGGCGGCAAAATTTACCGCCTGTGCATATTTGCTAAAAAATATGCAGTAGCGGCAAAATTTGCCACCTGTGCATATTTTGCTAAAAAATATGCAGTGGCAAAAAAATTTGCCACTCATGCATATTTTGCTGAAAAATATGCAGTGGCAATAAAATTTATCGCCCATGCATATTTGCTAAAAAATATGCAGTGGTGGCAAAATTTGTTGCCCATGCATATTTGTTGAAAAATATGCAGTGGCAAAAAAATTTGCCGCCCGTGCATATTTGCTAAAAAATATGGTGAACTCTTTGAAATTTATCAAAAAATTGGGCATTCTAATCATAGTAAAAACACAATGAATTTCACGTTTGCTGAAAAATCATAACTAAGAAAGGTCACAAACTTTTCAAAGAAGTTAGTTGACAAAAACTTGAGATCAAGAGAAACTTGCCTCGAAAGATGAACCTAGAGAGAAAATATGAAACAAACAAGTTTCGTAGGGGTTGTTCCAAAAAATGAGCTAAGCTGATTTTGAAAATAACAGCTAGCTCTTGTTGGGGAACTGCCTTCTATTACAAAAAGTGATTGAAGGGGGTAGAACCTAGAATCTCCAGTGCCTTGAAGTGTGCCATTGGGCTATGGAGTCATGCTACCCAAAAAGAAAGGCTCCAAAAATGAAAAAAAATGAACAAAATAAAGCAAAAGGCTATACAAATATACATATGTATAGGGGGACTCATCTGATATTTCAAAAATTAAAGTACTTCAGATGCTACTCCTTGAGAGGTAGTGATAATGGCATTCTATCTTGATAAACCAACAAGAGGCCATTTTATCCCCAAAATTGATGATGTGTGAATGGAACTCTCCACTAGGATACCAATTTCATGTGCCTTCCCTTTTGTTTTCTCCTCTTGCCCCACAATAAGACTTGTCTTTTGATCTAAAAACCATGAATATTTGTTTTCTTGGAGAAGAGCTCCTTTTCCTGACCATGACACATAGCAGCATGGTTAGCTACCATAATTGGTTGCTCTTCTAGTTCCATCTAGCACCTAATTTGATTGTCTTCATTTGACACCCACCACTGATTGGCACTATCAGGCCCACTTATTGTTGTTTCATCTAAACCAATTTTTTGGTTGGCATTCTCAAGGGTTTTAATAGGCTCTTCATAAACCTCTTCTATGGTCAAAAAATAATTACCCCTGCCAGAGGACTCAAACAGAATTTGAGCCATAAGGGTTGACATTTGGGTGACCACGTACTTTGCCTCTCTCTCAGGAAGCAACCTTTGCATCACACCTTTCACAGGGATTCTTGCATGGGACAAGTCCATGTTCAATTCTCCTTCGACATCCTTGCAAAAGTTCCATCCAAGTAAAATGCTATATGAAGCTGAGATGTCAGCTACTAGAATTGTCATCTTGATCTTTTTGTCAAGGAACGCTACGAATGCAAATTGGGCATCTTTGATTTGACCAAGGAGTGGGACTTACTTATTTTCCATGGAGAAGCATCTCCCAAATGTTTTAGCCAATGTGAGACTAAGAGATTCTGCCACTTTAGTAGGCATGACATTGTCAGATGCAACAAAATTGATGATGCAGTTGCTCAGCTTGTGACCATTTATTAATAGGGAAACATAGAAAGGTTCTATTTTCTTGAGAGAAATTGGAGGAGTCATGACAAGATTATTCTAGGTGGATACATTCTTTGGGGGATCATGAGTTACCCTCAAAATTCCTTGTCCTATAGGGATGGTTGTACCTTTCACACATTCTGCCAACCTATCCAACTGTTCAGGATGGGCTTGTAAAAATTCAAATTCAGACATTTGAATTTTAGTATTTTTGACATGCTCAATTATGTCAAATGTTTGAATTAGACTAGGCACAGAAGATGGGAGTTCACTCTTTTGGTTTTTGAGAGGGGGAGGGATGGTTTGCAAAGTTGAAGTAGAAGGTACAGAGATGCTTGGGGTACATACCTTTTTAATAGTCACTGGGTCCTTTAGTTAGAAGGGTAGAGTGGTTCCCCACTTGGCAATTGAAACTATTGGCTGATGTTGCTCCTCTGTCTTCTCTTTATCAGCTTGTTGAGCTAATTGATTCTGGGACTAAGTGAAAATGGCATATGATCCCTCAGCTGCATTCTCCTTGCTTCTGGGTTCATCCTGGTAATTCAGGTAACCAATGATGGAGTCACCAGCTAATTATTCTTCTTCCTCAATGAAGAGATTAACATCATTTTCTAGCTCATTCTTAGGTTGGAAAGGGGAAGCGTGCTCCATTTCTAGATATCCAATTGCTGAGTTAGTTGAAGGGGCTTCAAGAGTGAGATTCCTCTATGGGGGAGGAAGACAATTGGGCTGCCATCGATCCCTAGCAGCATTGCCTTGGTATTCCTAATTGGGGAATGTCCTTCTTGGGGCATCTTGGTATATAGGAGAGGATGACATTTCTTGTGCCATTTATCTCTTCAAAGCTATCAGTTCATTTGTCAATTTTGGTACCATAGGATCTGCAGTGCCTATAGAAGAGCTTTCAATAGATGAAGAGAATCTATTTTTACTTGGGTCTTTTCTGATCTTACCTACCAGGATAAGATCATCCTCAATCTTAGTGGCCAAATTTTGTGCCAATGTGAGATCCATAGGGCCAGCTTGCCTCAACAGAAAACTTACTTCGAGAAGCTACGAGTTGATAAAAGAAACTTAAGATTCTTTGGCGTGGGCTGAGCAATAGTTGGAATCCAGTTCCTTAACTTGTTGAATTTAGCTATGAAATCCCTCATGGGTTCCTGGGATTTCTTTTTCATCTGTGTTAGTTGTGCTAACAAGGCATGTGCATCTTTAGTAGGTTTAAACCTAGCTTCAAATATGGACTTTAGTGTGTCTCAGTCAGTCACTGACCCAGCTTGTAGGTGGTAGAACCAATCCATGGTAGTGCCTTGCAGGGTTTCCACAAAAAGTCTCACTGCTACATCCTCAAATTCCACACTGATTATGCCACATGCTATAGAGAAAGCAGTGATATGCTCGTTGAGATGAACCTTTCTATCACCAAAAAGCTTAGGAAAATTTTTCCTAGAACTACAAGGTAGTTCATGCAAGGGTGGAGTCAAATTAAGAGGACCAAAGGAATTGCCCCACGGACCTTGAGCCATTATGATAGGATGATTAAATGGTGGGATAACAAACCTTGGTGGAGTGTTTATAGGCAGGACATGATTAATTGCAAGAAAAGAGGCTCTACCTTATGGTGGTGATCTAATAAGGTTAGGACGAAAAATCCTAGACCGTTGGAGAAAAGGTGATGAAGGAAACAGATCAAAATTGCTCTATTGTGCCAACTCAAACATGGGGTCAAAAACACCCTTGGCTCTTTGACTTCTTGTGTAACGTGGAGTTGCCAAATTTCAAATGAAAAAGGGACTGAAACTACTTCAAGTTGAAGCTTGAGGCTTCAAAATGCACGTTCATATTCCCCAGTGGAGTCGCCAAAACTATTGGCTGAATATTTTGTCATCAACTAACTGATGAAAAAATGGGTATATCAACCATAGCATAGGGAGATTTACACCACAAAAAGTGTGGGTTTACTAGATCTGGATGAGGTAAATCTCTCTTCTCATCAAGGGGAGGTTCCCTATGAATATTTATACACTATATATATATATATATATATATATATATAATTAAGAAGAAAATAACACATGGGGTGGTATAACAGCATCTACCTCTCTTTTTTTAGAGGTAATGTATAAAGAACAAAAGAGGGAAATCCTGGTCCTTAGCTAACAACATTCCTCTTCTTTCAGGAATGGTATTCAACATGAAATAGAAAATCACCTGAAGTAACAAAGTTCACAAGAAAATCCACGTAAGCACAAAGTTTTATGTAGCCTCCTTCATCAATTCAGAACAAACGTAACCGTAGAGTGAAATGAAGCACAAAGTCTTCACCTAAAACTACAAAATATAACTGAATCACAAAGATAAAAATAGCTCAAAGTCTATCTTCTACTTTTTAGAAATGTTCTTAGATAATATTAACACACCCACTTTGCTTATTAAATTAGATAAACAAGATATTACCAGGAAAATAGACATAAGAACTGCTTCTTAAATAACACAGATAATTTTAACACAAAGTCTGAAATAAACCTGCTTCTCATTCATTTAACAAAATATGATTTACATGTTTGAGCACAAAGTCTCGAAAAGTGTTTCAATTTTGGTAGAGTTTTTGCTCTCTATTATCCAAGATGCATTTACAAAAGAGGTCTCCACTATATATAGAGAGAAACTCTCAAAATTTAGAAAATAATAAAATACAAAAATATCTTAGTCAAAGATGACTCATCTTTGACTTTGAGATATTTTTCTAAACTTTTTACATGTAATTACATATTACAAAATTGTATGCACTTTTCACAAGACAAAAGTGCATAAGGAAAGAAGAAGAGATAAGGAAAAAAAGCTTCAGCTCTTGCCACCAGGTTTCTTCAGATGAGCATCATACATGGCAATAGATGCTTGATTTGGTTCTTTCTATGAACTCGGCTATATCCACATGCTCAATCTCTATATCCTTAATGTGATCAACATTTAGAAGCAACTGAGGTGATTGGAAAAACACCTTGATGCTTGTACTTCATTGTCTTCAACTTCTTCAGAGAAACTTCAGTGATCTAGAAGAACTTTTGTTGAAAGGACATTGATGAAGGGGGATCCTTTAGAGAAACTACAGCAGCAATCATGATTGTGCAATTAGGGGAAGAAAGTAGCAAGCTGGGAAAACTGCACATTTGATGGTCACAATCAGGAAAATGTGCTTGAAAGGGATGAGATGTGAATAGGTCAAAAAGCAAAAGAAAAGGGGAGTGGGCACAGAAAATGGGAAAATGAAAATTTTCCAAAGATAGCAAATATGAGGGGAAAATATGCAGTGGTGGCAAAATTTGCCGCCTATGCATATTTGCTAAAAAATATGCAGTGGTGGCAAAATTTGCCACCCGTGCATATTTTGCTAAAAAATATGCAGTGGCGACAAAATTTACCGCCTGTGCATATTTGCTAAAAAATATGCAGTGGCGGAAAAATTTGTTGCCCATGCATATTTGCTAAAAAATATGCAGTGGCGGCAAAATTTGCCGCCCGTGTATATTTGCTGAAAAATATGGTGAACTCTTTGAAATTTATCAAAAATTTGGGCATTCTGATCACATTAAAAACATAATGAATTTCATGTTTTCTAGAAAATCATAACTAAGAAAGGTCGCAAACTATTCAAAGAAGTCAGTTGACAAAAACCTGAGATCAAGAGAAACTTGCCTCGAAAGATGAACCTAGAGAGAAAACATGAAACGGACAAGTTTCGTAGGGGTTGTTCCAAAAAATGAGCTAAGCTGATTTTTGAAACAACACTAATACATATTATAATATGTATCTACATCACTTGAATTAAAATATATAAAATATCATAATGAGCATAATAATAATTTATTTATCTCATGTCATATAATAAAGTTTACACTTTTATACCATGTCACTCAAAATAGGGCATTACAATGGATTCCAAAATATCATGATGAGTTTTAATAGTATTTCCAAGTTATATGTTTGATATTAGATTTTTTATACTAATAAAAAAAAATTAGGTATTATTACTAGTATTTCCCTAGCATTAGAATTCCATTCAATAAACAATTATCCAAGACTCAACTCAAACAAAATAGAATAAAAGATCATAAAAATAAATCAAAGTATGCAAAGTACAATGTATCATATGTTAAACAAGTCAAGGTAAAATTAAATTAATATATTTAATAACAATATGTAGTTATGTGATGGTCTAATTTTAACATTTGATCAAATAAACATCTTATGCATAATTAATTCTTCAATTATATGAGTTTCATATATATCTAGGTCATACCACTAATCAATATAGTTTAACAAAGGTAAAAAATGCCTTTTCCACAAATATCAAGCTCTTGGTTCTTCAATCCAAAAATATACCAAGTCAACTACTTATTTTGAGTTTATTTAAATACTACAAAATAGGATTCAATTACTTGATCAAAACCTCAAATCCCTCAATAGAGTACAAATGTAAAATACAAAAACAACATAGAATTTCCATATTGTAAATAGTCAAAAAAATTATAGACACTTGAATATGTCATTTTAAACTAATCTTTAGCATATATGACTATTATTCACATTATCTCATAACTATTTACTTATTTATAGGGTTATCCTTCCTAATTGTCCATTATTTACACATAATATGTCTGTATTATCTACCTGAATAGCTTATCATCTTACTCAAATTGTCACCTAATATTATATCATTATTTCTTATCTCTTTTACACCTTTGGTCATATTCAAATAGATCTAGTTACCATAATCATCTTCCTTGAATGGACATATCCATGCACTTTCTAATGGCTATTTTTCCAAATTAAAATCCTTCTTTTGGGTTAGCCCATACATTTTGCATGTTAATTCAAAATAAAAGCATACAAAGAGTCTCATATTTATACACATCAAGGCTAATCTTATCCCTAACAAGAATTAATCAAAATAAAATATATTATTCATCTACACATTGAGATTAACTTCCATAAACATTTCATATATAAAACCCCTCAAAGGAGTAGACCATGTGTCAAGTCTAAATACCATTATAAATTAAAAAGAATAATGTTTTCAATTTTGAAATTGATAACATATATTTCATACATTCAATAAAAACATTAATTATCACATAGTACACATAGGTTATAGAATTACATACCATTTGACCCCTCCTCTAAGTATTGGAATGTAGGCATTGCTCAACAACTCAATGGGAGGCGGTTGAGGTCACCTAAACAAAAATTATGATCCCATTTTCATAGTCACATTAATGTTATGAGTATAATATAAGTTATTAAGGAAAGGATAAGGAAAACATTTTCATTCACATAATTTTTAAGGTATTTGAATATACATGAGCTAATTTTAGACACATACACAATAATCTAAACCATCATTAATTTGCATAGTTATTGTAGATAAATTTAGTAGAGAGAAAACATATCTAACTATTTTAAGAGTCTAAGAACTAATAGAGGTGTCCTCTTTTGTTTCATAATCTCTTTATAGATATTATTCATCACATATCCAATGAAAATAATATTTGACATATGTATACAATCACAAACTTTCACAAACCCAAAAAAACTATGTACCCAATCCATATATATATTTATATTTATAAAAAATATAATAAATCAATTTTACTTTATTATGACATTCATATTTGTGTTTTGTATGAATATATTAATCAATATAAATATTCAAAAGTATTATCTTATTTATAACACCTAAATAAATAATAATATAAAACATATTTGTGACCACTTCACTCCTCGAGCATACAAAAGCTTAGGTTCCATTAAGGTTCTAACCTTCCTCTTTAGGGTTTTTATATTTTTTTTAATGTTTAAAAACCCAATTTTTTAATTATAACTTCCCATTATTAATGCATAATCATAATTTAAGGTGCAATAAATTTGGATGGTATATTCAATGATGTATATTAACATCAATTAACTTAGTATCTTGATATGAATTCATGCCTAGTTGCTGCATTATTACATGTTACTAGAAATGAAAAATGTTAAGGTTTCTAAATTTGAGGAATATAAATAATACCTTATTTATAAAGCAATTAAATTTTATAGGTATCAATTATACAATAGGTGCTCAAACTAATACTCCTATTATCACCATCTTTATGTCTACACCTATGGTTATATTTATGATGCCCATCCATGGTATGGTGTCATCATAGGGTTTTCTTCATATTTATATGGCTCTCTATACATGACATATTTTATTCCTCCTAGAATGGGTACTCATATCACATATACATAATATAATATTATTAATGTTCATGCCCTTCTCCAAACTATCATTGATATTAAAGGTAAGTATCTCAAATGGAACATAACTCAAATGGAATGGACCATTTGATCAATTCAAAATCATTATAAAAAAACCTATTGACCTCAAATATATTATATTATCCCTTACCTATAGGTTTTTTTGTACATAATATTAGATTATATGATAGTAAAGGTGTTCCGTAGTAGTACATCAGGCCCTTTCAAAAATAATTTTTGGATTGTGCATCTAATGACAAGTTATTAACTAAGTTATTTCTAAGAAGTCTCAACTACTATGTCATAAAATGTTGATATAATCTCCCCCTTCAATTAATTAATGCCGTTAATCCTTTGTAAAATAAGGCATTAGCACATTTTCAACCAATATTAATGAAAATATGTCCAATTCTCATGTTTTAAAACTTAGACAAGGACCTAGTAGGTCTATTATTTATTATGTACTATGTTACAAGACTATGCTCTCTTGATTAGCAATCTAATGGTTTATAATAAATTATAATATATATTTAAACAAATCCTTCTTGTTCCACTACATGAGTCAATTATGTTCAATTGTTTCTAATCCTTTAATGAATTATGTCACACCATCATGGACTATGAATCAAGATCTTCTGACATGAATAATCTTAAGTACTCGTATACTAAAAATAATCAATTGATACAAAGTTTCAAGGAAAACCAAGTTACAATTCAAAATAAAATGATAATAATAATTATGCAAAGGTCATAGTTAATGTGGTATCACAAATACCAATTGCCTTATCCTATTAGCTCTACCAATGAGGTAATTTTCATAGTTACTCAAAAATCCTCATTGGAAACTATATAATTTAATTTAATTCACCTATATATACTTACATATATATTTATATGTTAAATTGGTCTTGTAAACTTGATAAATATCACTCAAGTATTTATCCTTTAGTATGGACCTTCTTTGTAACTGAAAGGTTTAGATTCACCACCTCAATGGTCATATATGCTTATTTATTTAATGCAATATTATGATTATTTATATCACCTTAACCCACAAAATTGTTAAAATATGATATATATCCTTCAATATTAGTTATAAAACCTCAACAACTTTGTTCCTTCCTAAATAGTTATGTTCAGAATACAATAATAACACTTACGCTACTATCCCTATTATATAACAAGTGTCCTTGTTCTAAAAAACTCAAAGTATTTAAATGTTTATGGGTCAACTAAAGAATTTAATTAACCCTTCCTTAAGGATAATTTCAAAAGATCTAGTATAAATACAATTCCAAACTAATTCATAGGAGCATCATGATGTAATCAATTATAATCATGTAAATATGTCAAATTATGTAATTTATAGGTTTATGAGGTCTATAGGGTGTGTAAATTTCAGTTTGTGTTCTCAAAAACCCATGATTTTCTCAAAGTATTTAGTTTTCTATTTTTCTCTCCAAAATTAGGAAATTCAAAAATTCAAATTTGTTAGTGTATTTTAATGGGTCCTTTCATGTCATAGAACAAGTTTTTAGTCATGATCTCATTGTGAAGGGTCACTTAGGGTCTAATAAAATATTATATAAGTTTTCCATATGTTTTCTACATTTTAATAAGTCTTAAAAATGTTAAGCAACTTAAGATGCATGTATCTAGGAACACCTAACATTTGAGAAGGCCAAGATAAGCATGTTCTGAGATAAGTCCAAGGAGGTTGAAAGATTCTTAGAAAAAATATAATCCAAGTTTATAATATCATTTAATGTATAATTAAATTAAAAAAAAGATAAGAGGATGTAAAAAATAACATAAAAATGAGACAAGAGCTTAGTTAGAGGACTGATGGAGTAGGGAAGAGGAAGCCTATCTTGAAGTTACAAAGATTTGTAAGAAGTTTTTGAAGATACATGAATAAATAATAGATTTTTTGTGATGTTTATTATTATCACTCATCTATTTTTTTAAAAATTTAAATTTTATAATTATTAATTCATCTTTTTAATGCTTTGATGATGTTTACTTTAGCCTATAGATATCATAAGTATGTGTTTAGTGACTCAATCCAGATAGTAGGCAATTATTTCATGTATTTCATGTATGTTTAGTCTAAAACATACTTGACATGGTCAGATAAACTTTTATAGGTCTCAATAAATTTAAAACTAATCCTTTAAATCCTTTATAAATTGAAATTCCCTCATAATATTTCTCTGAGGTCTGTATACATAGTCAGACTATAACAGTTAAAGGAAAAGTGGGATAATTTAACATTTATGGATTGTTCATGCCTAATAAATGGTTATAATAGGTTTGTATGATATTTGAGATTCATAAATAATCAAAAATATCCATTAAAAACCTTTTAATCTTAAGCTTTCTTATTATTCTTGCTTCTAGGTCTATGGAGTATTATATAAACCCTTAAATAAGGTTTAGTGAATAAAAGTCTCAAATCTCACAAGTGAACCATGAAAACTATCTATAAGTTTTTATAATTTAATAATAGTAATTTTATAATGTTATTAAAGTTATTTATGGTTTTATAAGATCTTTAGTCTGAGTTAGAGTCAAAACCCAGTCAACATGACTATGAAAAGAGTCTAAAAACCCTATTTATTAGTCTTATTAGATGTAACAAAACCTCAAAAAGGTATAAATCATATTTATTGAGTTAATAAAAAATAAAAATATTATAATAAACCCTTAATATATTAATTAATGGAGAATTAGTCCATTCTCCAACAAGTAAAAGTTTGCAGACATGTTGGGAAGCTTACAAACCTTGTTTAAGAGTCCAAGAAGACAACATAACTTCAAAAATATTTATTAAGAGTATTTGAAAAAATTTGAGGTAAAATATTATATGTGTGAATTTTATACTATGTTTTTAATATATATTTACCTTTATACATTTATTTATAGTTAACTGATTAGTTTGTATGTCTATGTACAAGGCCTAAAAGGCAGAATATTGTTTTCTTGTTAAAGAATGATAGAGGAAGAAGTTTAAAGTTATATATGGAGTTAGTAACATTAAATATGGTGTAATAACTAGGATAAATCCAAAATAATCTAATTTTAAGTCAAGATACATTGAAGAGAGTTGCAAGCCATAGATTTGGTTTCAAAGGTTTAACATGATTATTTTATGTTTTGTGTACAAGGATTAGTTTAAAGGAAAGACTAAGATCAATATAATTATTATTGGAGTTTATAAAGGTATTTTTTAAGAATTAATATTCATGGTGGAGTCATAATACTCTTTAAATAAGGTATAAACAATTTAATAAGGCTACAAAGACTTAGGGAGACCTAGAAGACATAGTGTAAGAGACCTATAAGATGTCTACTAACATCATTATTGTTCACACACATAAAAATACCTTATAAATAACTAAATAATTTTAATCCCCTCCTTTGAGTATTGTATATGTATTTACTTCCCACTAATAGAGGTTTTTTTGAGGTCAGCTCAACACATGATCCCACTAACCCATTTCTAGCAAGGTAACCTAACCTAAGGTGAAAATCTAGGGTTTTGAGATAAAAATAGTCATACATATCCTATGAAAGTGATCTAGATATATCATTAAAAATATGATATAAAAATTATAAATACATATGTGGTTACTTATTCATTTAGTTAATATTTTTTACAAGATAGTTGTATTAAGATACAAATAGTAGCATCGACACAAGTTTCCACAGGTTGACACAAGTGTCTAGGTACTTAGAAAGAATATTTATAGAATATGATGATTGGTTATTGAGAATCAGAAAATTTATTTCCACACATGTACATATTACACACACACACACACACACACACACACACACACACACACACACACATCATTACATAATCTAATTATTGTTTATTCTGTGTAATTACGTAATTAAAATATTGTGTAGTATTATACTTTTTATATTTAGCATTTTCCATAATTAAACACTATAGTTGAATATTATAATTTTAATTATTTAATTGACATAATTTAGGGAATAGTTTAATCCTTTTTTTTAATATATACCCCATTTAAATATTTTCCAAAAAGGGTTAAATTTTTTGGTGAACTTGACCTTTGAGTCCTCTTATTGAATCCTAGTATGCCTGAGGGTTTTTAATTTTTTTCCTAATGACTGATCTAATTTCTTGAAAAATTTAAATGAATAAATTATGTTTTAAAAAATGCATAAATATGGTAAATTTACCTTTATTAAGTACATAATGTTAGTCATTTATTGTTGTATTTTATACATTATTGCATTAATCATAACCATGTTTAAATGGAATCAATAACTTGGTACAAATGAAAAGAGCAAGATACCACAAGATAAACATTTAACACTTATTTAAAATTATTATTACAATACCATTGATCATTTATTTTTATTTACTAATAATAAATTTGAATTTTCTCAACCTTTTATTCCACCTAAACCCTATTTAAATGACAAATATCATCCCTCTCTTATTATTTTCCCATGGCTTATATTGGATTATGTGGTTCATGATGTTACTACATGAAAAGGTGCTCAACATGTTCAATCAACTATTAATATACAATAAGTTCCTTATAAGACTAAGTTATTGATCAAATCTAAAGGGTTTAATATGATTTAAAAATTAAGTAGTATCCATTCTAATATATCAATTCTTGAACTTTTGAAACAATTAACTATTTACAAAGATATTTTATATGAAGCTTTGTGTGAAACCCAATTACCAAGTGACATTCAACCTACTTATTTTAGGGATACTATGCAAGATCCTAAAGAAAATTTCAACTTTATAACTTTTTATCACATAGATATACACTCAAATTACATCATTGATTAATATTTTCCTCTATTCATATAAGTCCATATTTAAAATAAGGGAATCAAAAGAGTACTCATTGATAATGGATCAGGTTTAAACATTTGTAACATCATTATTTTTCAAATCATAGGTATTATTCTATATGTTCTTCACAAATCAAACATACATTTCAAAGTATTTGATAATTCATATAGTCTATCTATTGGGTAGATCACATCAGATGTGACATTGGGGCCAAAAATGGTACAAGTTAATTTTCAAGTAATGACTCAATCATTGCATTATAATTTAATCTTAGTTATACTTGGATACATATTATGTAATCTATACCATCTACATTCCATATCTATATAGAATTAATACATGATGGGACATTGTGGACTATTCCTATCAATGATGAGCCCTTTAACATTTTTAAAATGTATATTTAGACACATCTATCATTCCTTTGGTACCACCTAAAAAAATAATTCCAAATAAGATCATAAATAATTATGATATAGTTCCATTAAGTAAAATAGAGCATGTCTCTCATGATACTCATAAATCACTAACATCCCAATTACATATAAATTAAGATAAGGATAAGAATATATAACTAGTTCCACTAAAAGAGCAAGTAATGATATCACAACCAAAATAACAACAAAACATTTGAGATAAATGTAGTGTTAAATTACAAACAACAAGATGAAAAGGTTTTATATTATTATGTTAGTGACGATGAATTCCCTCATGATATGACTGGTGAAAAGCTATGCATGCTTAGCCCTGATCTACTTTTGAATCTATCACATGATCTATTCAAACCTATAAGCCCTATTAAATATAATTTAAATTCATAATTAGAGGATATAAAACCAAATTTAGATAAGGTAAAGGTAAAACAACTAATGAACTTGTGAATAATTTTTATACTATTCATCCCTCTTGGTTAAAATCATTAAGTTGAACTTATAAATGGAAAATTAAAATCCACTTGTGAACAATGTGGAGTCATATCATAAGTATACATAGTATATATTATAGATCTTAGCTAATCAAGATGCTAAAAATATAACTATTTCTATGTTACTCAAGCATAATATTATATCTTTACCTCTTAATAGACATTTATCTCAAAATAGACTTGTGCAAAAACAAGGATCACCATATTGCACTTATCACTGGAACACCAACCATGATACTAACCATTATGGGGATTTATAAAGTAAAATTATAAAATATAAACACAATGGTTATATAAAAATTATAATTTAAAAATTAATAGCACATAATACTTACAATCTTTCAAAATAAAAGCATGCTTCAAAATGCCCAAAGCATGAAGATATAAAAATTACTATAAATATTGATGGAATTTCTTACCCACATCTCAATATTGATAAACACAATTGTGACATTATTTGTAATGACACATATTTACCAATATTAGGACATATTATCAATGAAGTACAATATATACCAATATCTAGAATCCCTTGGATATATTAGCTTACCCACAGTATGTGGACCTAAAGCAATACATACAATCATAAACCAAAGACAACCTTTTATCTTGGATAATTTTGGGTAACTAATATAAATTCAATGATAAATACTATAAATATGTGCCTTAATTTCTAATTTTAATACAAATAAATTTGTGTTCCACATGATGAACACATAGGTAAACTTATAACAATAGTAGATGGCATTGCCTTACTAGATGATACAAAAGAATTGGAAATGAAAAGGCAAAAATGATTTAATCAAAACAAGGAAATGCGGCCAATGATATATATCCCTTTATCTTATAACTCATAGAATTTATGATCTCTAAAAATATTAAAATACCAGAAAAATCAAACATTCTAAAAAGAAAAAAAAATCAAATATTCAATTAAATACAAAAACATTCAAATAACTCAAAAATACCAAAAAAAAATTAGCATTTCACATGTTTACTATTTTTTGTATATGTTGTTACTTTATGTTAGTAGATAACATATCATTTCTACATGTGCATAGGTTTTATAGGTAATTGATTTTGATACATACATACGCTAGACCAATGGTGCTCAAGCATGTAGATGTAGGACCTTTCCTCTAATTGTGTGATACACTACGTTGGGGTCATCTTGCTTCTATATGATCACAATTGATACAAGTTATATTTTTTATGAACATTTTCCATTCCATTACTATGATTATATATCTTACACATGTATATACTCATGTCATTATCTTACATAGTATATTTGATATGTTATTCTATATGACATTTTTATAACACAAGTATGCACGTACTAGTATGACATGCTTATACTAGTTGCCTATATATCATGATTTCATATATTTATATTAGCTTACTTGAGTATGTTTATTTTTTACTTCTTTTCTTTATGTGTGGAGTATTTGAACATATTTCTTACTTTTTAGACGTAACTACCTAAGTTATTGTTTATTGTGAGTGTGGACATTTATATATGTCTTTAACTTGAGTGTGTGGCATTTGAAAATGACCCTTTTTATGGTCTCCTTGGACCCATTTTTCCATGACAATTGAGTAATCTTTCATGTGTTAGTTTTTTTGATATTTGTATCTTATATATATTACAATGATTCATATCATGTATATTAGTGCTTGTTATGTATGCATACTATGAGTTTCATTTATATATCTACTTCGGCCTGACACTATTATATGATTCTTTACTTACATTGATTCACAAAGATACAACATAGTTGTCTTATCCTTTTGAGATAAGGTGATTATCACTTTTTCAATTCCCTCACCTCAAAATGGGGGGAATATTAGTGGGTTAATATCATTGAGACATGACTCCACATACATATAATTAACTAAATGGGCATAATTTGAATCACTGTACATAGTTTACATGATTTAGATAAACACTTGAGACATAATTATTTGCATTTATCAAAGATTTGGAACAAATTTTTTCATATTTATGATGCATATCATATATATTTTTCATATCATAGGTTAAATTTTGATATATACTTCAGCTTGAGACACATTTAAGGTTCATATTTCACACAAATACACCAAATTATAGATACATTATTCACATTATACCAAAATTCATACACTGACTCTACCAAGATACACCATTTAATTTTTTATATGTTGTAGTAGTTATCCATTTTTTATTAGTGTGATTAATATTATATGCCCTTGATGGACTTGGTGCTACTTATATTATTATGGGCCTATATGGTTATACCATTTGACTTAAATGAGATTTCCTAGATTGGTTATATGAGATAGTGATACACTTAAGTTATGTGATTGATATTTTTTGCTCTTAATAGACGTGCCACAATTCATCCTTATATTTTATTAGGTTAATGTACACAATCTAATTCACCTCTTCACATATCAAAGGTTCAGTTATGAACCTCTATCAAATGTTTTAGCTAGGAAGCATTTCTACCAAAATAAACTATCAAGGGGAAGCATGATTGCATTGACACATAAGTGTACTCCTTCCTTGATCTATTTATTTAAAGTAATATAAATTATTAAATTTTATATTATATTTACTAATTAAACTTGTAGAATACTCTTGGTTACAGGTCATACACATACAATAAAATCAAGTGAGACTTAGGAAAAGATAAGGTGTGTTGTACACACCATGGTACACTTTTCTTTCTTTTAACCTATTAATTTAATATTTATGCATTACTATATTAAAGGGGGTTAAATTCAGATGATTAAATCTAGATTAATTTTAAAATAGTCTTGTACACTTGAAAAATATCACTTAAGGATTTGTATTTCATTTTTGACCTTCCTTACAGTTGAAAGGTTCATGTTCGCTACCTCACTAGGACTAAATGATTATTTCTTATTCCAAATTGATATTATAATTATCTAGATAAATTTTAACCCGTATAATTCCTAAAATTTGATATATATACTTCACTATCATATATAAAACCTTAATAACTTTCCTCCTTCCTAAAAAAATACATTTAAAATAGGATAATAGTATCATCATTACTATCCATATTCTAATGTAAGTGTCCTTTCCCTATAAACACTCAAATTTTTAAATATTTATATGTGTATGGGTCAGATTAATAATTTTATTAACCCTTTTTTTAGAACAAATTCAAACAAATCTATTATAATTACAAGTCAAAACCAATTCATTTGGATATCAATTAATAACTTCTCAAGCTTAAATATGCTACTAAAAATCAAAGTGCACAACTAAGTTATTCTTCCCTATTCATCACTATTTTAATATAAATCATAGGAATAGTTATACTAAATATTTTAATCATTCAAATAATATACCATGATCCATAATTGTTGACTTACGATCTAGATTGTGGCATGTACTTGCATATATAATTATACAATTTTTTTCACACACATATCAACACATAGGGGATAACTACATAACTTTGAGGCCTTCATTAAAGTATTAGATATCTAGATGGAAATTTTTGACAAAGGGGTCTTTGAGATAATCTCAACACCATGATCCCACTAACCCATTTTTGTCAAGGTGACATAACCTAAGGTGTTGAGCTAGGGTTTTTAGCTATAAATAGTCTTATAAAGCATGTGCATGTGATCTAGATATATCTTCAAAAAGATGATATAAATACTATAAATACATAGGTAGTCACTTGTTCATGTAGTTAATAATTTTTACTTGATATTTTCATTTATATATAGATAGTATCATTGATGTAATTGTCCATAGGTTGATGCAAGTGTCTAGTTAGCTAGAAAGAATATTTCTAGACTATGATGACTAGTTCTTCAACATCAAATAGCCCATTTCCACACCTATAAATATAATATCTATCTATGAATCATTACATAAGTTAAGTATTATTTATTCTTCATTATTACATAATAATAATACTATTTGGTATTATACATTATATATTTAGTGTTTTCCATAATTTATCATTATAATTAAATATTATAATCTATATTATTTAATTATATTTATTTATGTAATTATTTAATCCATTTTTATTTATGTTATTCCCCCTTTAAATATTTTATAAAAATGGTTAAACAACACCTTCATATATATTTATTTTTAAAAATAGGTTGATATGAATAGGCCATTACCTAGAGGATTCAACAGAAATGGATATTTCAATTATTATATTTTTATGACAAAATATATAAGATATAATTGATGATAACATTATTGAGTTCAATTTTTGTAATACATTCACAAATAATTCAAGGATATATAATTTTAGGAATGCTAAGGTAAAAATATTCCTTAACTTACTTTCCAAATCATGTATCATAAGAGACTAAATCCAATCCTAAGGTGCACATGACATATAATGTGTATGCTCCTCTGACATCTTATGACTCTCAAACTCAATATTTTTATCCTTTAAAAGGTGGTATTGGTAAAATTAAAAGTATTTATATACATACACCTATAATGACATTTTATTCTAATTATATCATTGATGATGAATTTGTTAATACACCATTTTTTTATGCATGTATATTAATTCATAGTCTATACATAGTGTCATGGTTAATAATGGTTCAATTGAGAATTTTTACACTTTAACACTACTTACTAGTCTTGGATACACATAGGATGGCTTGATTAGTAAAAATAAATAGTGAAAAGATTTTATGGATAGGCAAAAAAAATTCTTGAGAGAATTTTACTACCTATTATGGTAGCACCTACACTAGTTGTTATTAAATTCTTATTCTTTTTCCATCATAGAAGCATTTGACAAGATATTAAGGCATCTTTGGATATATAAGGTGTGTGTAGTGTTAAGCTTGATATGAAGATGTGTTAAATATATCTATATGAATAGAGTGGTCATAGTTAAAAATGTACTATGTGATTATCCTATTCAACCACAAATACTTCTGAATAAATCCCTTTCAATTCCCATCAAACAAAATATTATAGTACCCTCTATATAGGACTTCAATAAGAGATAATTTAATTTCCTCATATATCATCATAAGAGACATACCCTTATTACATATAAAATATATATTTAACCACATCCTAATTTATTTATACAATATACTCTATGTTTTCCATAATGAACATGGGGACATTTGCTTACTATAAAATGGATTCTATATGGTATTATGGTTACTACATGTACACATGTTTCTACTTGCCCACAATGGGTGGCATTTACACAAATTAACATATATCCTTTAAGCATGTATCCCATTGTTGGGATCATTGATTAGCATAATTCATACTCATAAAAGTATAATAAATATGTAAAAAAATAAAAATATTAAAAAAATCAAAAACCAAGACCTATGAATAACTTATAGTTCTAGTTATATACTCAATAGATGTTATTTATCATTATATTGTAGATTACATAAACATATTATTTTATATATACACATGTGTTTTAGAAGTATACATGAGTGTTATTCAAGACATAAATGCATACTATGACATGGAAATTCATATATGTAGGATATTCCTTCGCCTATAAGCTCTCACTTCCTATATTAGGAGAATGACTACACTTGGGTAATTTGGCATAGTTACAAAGGTTATATATTTATATTGCCATTCCATTTCTCATTTTGAAATACTTACATTACTTGCACATGACCTCCTCTTATGTATATGACTTAGAGTGTTACATTCTATGGATACTATACTTTACCATATGTGATGATGACATATGACATACATTTATTGTGTAGACTATCCATGCTTGTTCTATGAATACTTTTTATTATTGAATGCTACATTTTGTGACATTGATTATGTATTAAATTATTTCCCTCCTTATCTTTCTACTTATTGATTATACATTGTGTGACTCGGTATCTTACTAATACTTATTGAGTGTACATTATACGACTCTTAATATGTGTAAAATTTATTGTATTCAACATTATTCTTGTTATTTATGTGATACAAATTATATATGCATTGATTTTTCTTTATTGGCATTGATTTCTATCTATGTGGCATTAATTTTTTTTCATGTGACATTGACTATTATCATCTATGTTTCTATAATATTTTGTGTGTGTCTTGGCCATGACATTACATATTACATCTCTATTAAGTTAATGGTGTTGTGACTCATATCATACACTACCTTACTTGTGTTTGATTCCATTATTGATATCATGCATATCTTATACATATTTTTTAATTAGTGCCTATAAATCATTATTTTGATGGTTATTACTAGATGCCTCATTTTTTTGTCATTCCAAAAATAATAGTAATAAAACTTGTAAAAGAGAGATTATTTTTTTAAAGGTTAAATTGTAATGATGCTATATTTTACTTGCAAGTGTACACACTTTTACTTGCACTAAATAAAATATTTAAGGGACAAGTAAGTATTTGGTTAAAGTTTAGTTTTGGTATAAAAACATTACTAAGGTTTTATTTAAGTGGTCATGTCATGTCACTAAAATTTCATTAAAGATAGGTTATTTTGTTTAATAAATAATGACTAGAGTACTCCCTAAAATTTAAAATCATTTTAATCAAATCCTTTTATTAATTACTTTGTAATTACAATATTATAAAAAAGGGATGCTATGATACCCATTACAAATAAAATTAGATGAAAATAAATATTTTGAAAAGTATTTGATGAAATTTTATTCACAAGGTTGCTTAATTAATTTTAAAAATAATAAAAGGATGGCTAGGTGCTTATGAAAAGTTATTAATTAAATAACATTAATGTAAAAATGTTTTCCACTTTTCACATGTTTGTTGGCTTAAATAGTTGCCATTAGATTATATGGATCTCCATATAAAGATATATATTTTCCCAAAAAATCTAATTTATTTATGAAAAATATAAAATTCAAGTTTCTCTTTATGCCTCCATTTTCCATCTCTCTTTTCATTTGTTGTGGGTTTGAAGGAAGAGGAAGAAATTCATATCATCATATATTCAATGGGTATATAATTTATAATGTATATATATCACTATTATATATTTTTTATATTATTATTATTTTAAAAAGTAAGGGCTTTAGTGAAGTGGAGCCACACCCCACCTGGCTTACTCGTTCATTGGGGTAGAATTTCTATGAAATTGTTTCCCCTATTTGGGGTATAAATCTACATAGTATTAACCATACATGTAAGGGGATGGTTGACCAAGGGCCAGCCATATTCCTTCCTATATGAAAAGGGAGAAGGGATTGTGTGGCCGTACTTGTTTGAAACAAGTGGGGATTGGCCATGGTGATGATGATAATTTATTATTATTATTATTATTATTATTATTATTATTATTATTATTATTATTATTATTATTATTATTATTATTATTATTATTATATATGCACACATTTTTGAATTTTTTTAAATACCAATAAATATAGAGATAATTAATAAACCAATTACTTTCCTATTATTTACAATGATTTAAATGGGGAAAGTAATTATGCATACCTATCAAACTTAAAGTTTTTTACACAAGTTTTAAATGTTATTTTAACTCCAAGGTTCATAGAAAGGGGGGATGAAGGATTTTGAGATATATATTTTCATATCATTTATAATTATAAATAAAAATCTTACTTTAATACATATGTATGAGAAGGATAGAGAACAATTATTACAACAAAAAGACTCATTGTTCATCATATGGATAAGGAAGAAATAATATGTTTTTAATACAAAAATAAAGAATTAAAATTTACTTTTCCTTATTCAATCCTACTAAATTTCAAGAATTAGAGTACTTTAACCCCAAAAAAATTCCAAAATAAGTTAAAGTGAAGGGAGGACGTTGATAACAATGTAAGTAGTTTAAATTAATTTTATTTCCAAATTTCCTAATAAATAATCAATGAGAATTACAATAGTATTTTCTCACAAACAAGTATCTAATAAATTATATATGCAACACAAGATCCCTTTAAATCACATAATTACAATTATTTTACAAGTCTCATAAATATAATATCAACATCCAATAAGTGAGTCACATACAACTTAAGAACATTACTACAATAAAGAGGCTTAGTAATCAAATAGTGTAAAAAATTAAGTCAACCAAGATGATATCTCCACATAAACTCCAATATCCACATGAAATAGACCTACAACACAAATAACCAATCTCCACAATACTCTAAAATGATCCAATTATGGCCAAATTAGAGATTTTTTTGACCTCCCTTAAAATTGGCATCATCACACAAAACCTCACCAAGTGGTATCCATCTATATGCTTCCCCAAGCCCAAGAGAAAGAGGCATTGCACTACACATATGCACTTGGTTCAAGTAACTAGAGTAGTAATGTATAATGTATGTCAAGAGGTGTAAAAAGGAAAATTTTCAAAGACTAATATTTCCACAATACATATATTAAAAATTTAACAAATAAATACAAGGAAAATCACCAAGACAATCCTAAAAGGGAGGAGTAGAGGCTCACCTTAATTTTATACACATTATTATTTAAGTAAGAAGAAGGATTTAAAAGACATGTAAATATATTTTTTCCAAGAAGGATATCCTCCTTAGACCTCCAAAATAAATATCCCTTGTTAGACCCCCAAAAAATCCTTCTTAAACCTCCTATAATTCAAGAAATAAATTGGTTTTTTCAATCTTTTTGTAAGGTTCCACTACACTTGAGTAAGGCTTTTTTCCAAAAAGATAACAATTTATGAGAAGAATTGTTCCACACTCTAATATCAAGTGATCACAACTCCTTCACTCCCTAATTTACAAACACATAGGTCATCCCTAAAAGGGAGGCATATTGGCACTCAAACAACCCATAACCCAGTCAAACTACCCATAACCCTAATAAATAGAGCAAAAACAAAAAAATAATAAATATACTCAAAATATCAAAGATACCAAAATTATAAAATAATACAAAAAACCCTCCAAAATCTCAGTTTTTAAATAAAATATATAAATTACAAAACATACAAAGGAGGAATGTTTATTTCTATTCTTAATAAAAGAATGAAAAAATAAAAAACCAAGAAAATATTAATAATATTAAGGTTAAAATAAATAAAAAATAAAAGGTCCACCTCAAACTTCAACTCTCTTCTTATAAATTTCCTTCCAAAGCTCACTTAAAATACAAACTCTTCCAAAATATCCAAATTACATAACCCCCAAAAAGGTTAAAATAATTTCCATATAGATAAAAATCAACCATGTTAAAACATAAATTAGAGGGTGACATGTGTCCATCCTCATCCTAAGTATGAAACCACTCTCTTTAATATTTTTATCCAACCTTTTATAAATCTCATCAATATTTCTTACACACCCACATGGGTGTTTATTATACAAGTAAGACAAATACATCATTACGTAAAAAAAATATAAGTTTACTTGTGGTAAAAAAATTTAGGATATAAATTATTCCTTTACATGAACAAAAAGTGGTCAAAAATATTTCAAAAATCCACCTAATCAATGGGTATAGGTATGTGTTCAAAAAGGACTTATAGGATAAGGTTTACTTGTCAAATATACTAAGTAAAAAGTGGGTGAAATAGAACTTATGATATTTTAATTTGAAAATGGGTTTTTGGGTCAACCCAAACCTTACACATTGGCTAATTAGCCTCACTATGGGTTAGAGAAGTCTTAGGAAAGTTAACTTTAAAATATGATTAAAACTAAAACATTAAAGATTATATATATATATATATATATATATATATAACAATTATAAACTATAAAAATGTAATCATAAACTTTTACGAGGGATTTGGGTGTACATATGTTTTTTAGAGGCATGTCTATATCCCAAATATTCATGCATTTATCTCATGTATCCTGAACACTAAATACAAACATTATACAATTCTAAGAAAAATAACCAATTTTTATAAAATGAATAATGCAAAGAATGTACAAAATAATGACATCTCAATAATCAACACAATATTAAATCACCCACACTATCTTGGTTTGTTAAAATATAATCATCTTTAAAATTATTCAAAAAACCACCAAACTATACAATATCAATAAATAGATAAACATGATGTGTCTACTCAAATTTATGTGCTAAGTAACCATACACACAAATAATAATTATTGAAATTGTTGATCAATGTCTAAAATGAAAATAAAATTATACAATATGGGAAATTTTTGCCTCCCACATATTATATTTCATGTCCAAGTACTAAAATAACTATTAAAACATTTAATAGGAAGTGCTATCAAAATGGGGTCTCACATCCCCCTCCCCTTAGAATATATTTCCTACTATAAGTGACTAAAATAGGTGGGGTTATCATTCTTATAGAGGTGTTCTATCCTCCTAATTAGCTACTAATTGATGGTATTTGTCCTATTAGACCCTAGCCTATTCTAGCTTATGGCCTCGAAGGCCCAGCATTTGACATGCCAAAATTTGTGTGGGATCCAGTATTAATTGTCTATCCCCGTTTACCTACAAGGTCATATACTTCAAAACATTTGAAATATATAGAACACAACTCTTCAAAAAAGAAACATTAAAAACATCTTAGGCTCAAAATAGGTTGGGTGCAAATTCTAAGTAGTAAATAATTGGTCTTTTTATTTCTAAGATATCAAAGGGACCCAAAAAATAAGGTGTAAGATTAGAGACTTTTTTATAATGGATTGGAATCTTATTCAGTTACACTTCCAAAAATATTTTGTCTCCAATATAAAAATGTCAATCTATCCTCTTTTCCTTAGCATGTTTATTTTTTATATCTATTTCCTCTTACATGTAATATTAAATGAAGACTACTTATTAATCCATCTCTTGAAACATAGCCAGACTAATCACAACCTTATCCTTAATCATATCCCATTTAAAAGGATTCCTACATGGTCTATCATAGGGAGCTACATATGAATCCATATTAAATGAACTCTAATAATTTTTATTATATGAAAACTCAACTATGTAGAGATAATTTACCCAACATGATTGTTGATCCATCACATGCATACATAACATGTCCTCTAATAGTCAGTTAACTCAATCTATCTACCCATCTATCTTTGGCTGATAGGATTTTCTAAAGTCGAGATGAGTTCCCAATGCATTTTAAAGTGTGGTTCAGTTTGCAAAATTATAAATAGGATCTATATATATTATAATATTTTATGAAATTCCTTGCAGTTGAAAAATGTCATCTAGGAACACTCTAGCCACAACCATTATAAGTGGTCTTTATTGGTAAGAAGTGGGCCACTTTGTTCAAAATATCCACTATCACCATGATGATGTCATGGAGATAGGAATATATAAGCATACCAATGATAAAATCCATATAAATAGTGTCTTACTTATACTCTTTAATGTCATGTGGATATAAAAGACCTTACGGATGTTGATTGCTTGCCTTGACCCATTGGCACTCAAGGTATTATGCCATAAATTATACAATATCATGTCTTAATATAGACTAATGATACAACTTCATAAACTCTAATTACATCTTATTTACCCCCAAGTATGTTGAATATGGGTCTTTATGAGCCTTTGACAATATCAAGTCACATAGACCAACAACATTAGGCACATAAATGTTCCATATATGTCTCAAAGACTATCAAAATCTAAGGAGTAACCCTTAAACTTGACATTTAGGTCTCCTTGTAACTCTATCATTTGGAAAATTTCTTGATAAATATTAACCCCAAGAAGTTACTCAAGGATTCTACTTGGCAAATCAATCCTAAAGATCATCACTGAAAACCCATGGTGTCTCTTGTCCAATTCATCTTGGATAATCAACAATATAATATTGTCACCTCTTGCTTAGTGAATCCACAAAAACATTCTTTCCCTTTGTTATATCTATTATTAAATTGGTACTCACAAATAAACTCCATCTAACACCACATACAAGTATTGATATTTTGATATGTGAATATGTGTTAAAGACTCAAATGATCTTTACTCAGTATGAACTAAATACCAAGGAATAAATGCCACCACCTCAAATGTGCATCTACCAATGTTTCCATTTCAATATCATTGGTTTCATTTTTTCAACTCATAATCATTGAGTTTTTAGGACTCAAAAGTAATAACTTAGTTTTCTATTATGATAAAAACTCCCAATCCCAATTTATAAGCATAAATACACACCAAGATTCACCCTTTATATTATGTACTAATAAAATTGATGCAATATGCAAACATTATTTCAACATCTAGAAAGCCTATTTACACTGATCTAATTAAACAAATTTATTCCATTTCTATTCTAGGGAAGTGAGGAGGTGTGATACCTTAGATAATTATTGAACAGCTTAACACCATGAAACATGCACTTTTGTCACATTTTTAGGTACTAACCACTATATGATATCTAAAATTTTTGACGTGTCTATTGAGATACCCTAACCAGAAATGATGTGATCAAGGTATTGAACCTCTAACTAAAATAGTGAAAACTTGTTTATGTCCCATATAATTTTTTCTCATTTAAAATATATAATACCTAATATAGGTGATCCACATGATCCTCCTCACTCAATTAATGAATTAAACTGTCATCAATACAAACCATCATAAATTTATAAATCATTAAATGCACCATTCATTAAAATCATGAATATTATATGTGCATTTGTCAGTCCTAATTGAATCACTATGAACTCATAATTCCCATAACATGTTTAAAAGTGGTCTTATGAATATCTAATTTATCTATCCTCAATTGGTGATACCCTAATTTAACATCAATTTTAGAGAACTCTTTGGTGCTTATGTCTAGTCAAAGACATAATTGATCCTTGGAAGGGTATAATTACTCTTGATCATCACTTTATTTAGTTGTCAATAGTTAATACATATATGGATGGAATTATTCTTTTTATTGGTGAAGATCATGGGTTCTCCCCATGGACAAAGACCTAGATAGATGAATCCTTTCTCTAAAAATTCTTATAGTTGTATATCAAGCACATGTATATTGATTGCATTAATCCTATAAGAATTCCTTGATATAGTCTCTTCCCTAGGTACAAGATCAATTCTAAATTCTATCTCCCTCAAAAGAGGTAACCCAAGAAACATATCTAAAAACTCATGGAGTATAACATTATCCTCAAGTGTCACCCCTGAGATCTCTTCAGATATATCATTAACTATCATGGCATACATATAATATTCCCTATATGCACTCCACCTAAGCTACATATAAAATATCACAAGAATAGAAATGGGCCTATGAATCCGTATTATAATAGCCTCACTCCTAGGGTCATCATGGCACTTGATAACCTTGATGTGACAATCCATCATAGCTCATTGGGCCTTAAGCTAGTCCATATCAAGGTCTATGTTAGTTTTAAATACACTTATGTCAAAAACACACCCTTTGACAAATAAATCTATTTCCACCCTATCCTTAGTAGCCAACTCAACCTCCCAATAGTCACATTATCTAGATGCCATTAACCTATATTTATCCAAAATGGAGGGTAAAATAAAATAAATTGAATATCAACAATTTAATAATATTGATATTTAAATCCTATAAAAAATACATTTGGTATCAATAACTATAGTTTTATGCTCTACTTGTTAATTATCTACTACTAAATACATATGCTACACATGTCCCATGTCACTAATAATGTACTCTGACATATGTACTTTTGTCAATATGTGGTAGATGGTTTATGTGGACACTCTCATGCATAGATATTTAAGGCACTTCATATGAAACATAGTCCTCTAGTTTATCTATGCTCACTTATGTCTAAAAAGTCTTCTAATACCATGATCCTAAAGAAATAACTATACCTTTTTTATGGTATTATTGAATCTTTGTTAGCTCTCACTTCTATCTACCTGGTATCTGGTCCTTATTTTATCTCTGACCACCCTTCCCTCTATCTCTATACAAATCCTATGGAGATTAGTGGTTGTGATGTCATGAATTATAATAATAATGTTTATGTGAATGTTTTGGATGACTATATGTTAACTAGGGGTGTTAGTGATCACCCCTAGGTGGAGGCTAAGTGCTTTATGATTTAAATTCTTGATTAACTTGTATAAATTTTCATAGTTTATTTCTAGCCTCATGAATTTTTCCCAAATTTTATTCTACCAAATATGTCTTCTGCATACTAACCTTAAGGGTCATATGAAATATAAGTTGAACTACCCCAACTATATCTACATTAAATCCCTTGATGAATTAGATCACTTGGATTTTCTTGTCCACAGTAAAACCCACATATTGTATCAAGTATATAAATTTACTCTCATAATTAGCCATAGTACTAACACCCTATCATAAATTATGTAACTCCTCAATCCACTTATAATTGACATGATCTTATAGGTAGTGTGCTTTGAATCACTCCTCAAAAATCCCCTGAAGGATAAACTCTCTAACTAGATAGATTTTTTTCCTCATTCCTCCACCAAATATTCAATGTGTCTCTCATAAGTAAAATTTTAAAGTGTGCCTTGACATTGGTCTCATATGCCTATAGGCCAAAAGAATTATCAAAACTCAAAATTCAAGCCTCTTGAACAAAACCATGACCTTCTCCATGAAAATTAGGTGGTTGGAGTCTCAACAAATATTGAACAATACATTTTTTTTCACCCTTAGGTGGTTGACACTCTTCATGTCACTCTCTACATAGATAAGGATCTCTCTCTCTACCCATTGTTTTGAAGGACTATGTAACATTTTTAAACTAAAAATAATTTAATGATAGGGGTGGGGAGTGTCTATGTGACTCCACCCTAGCATTAGGAAACCTATCCTGTATTACTCCCATCATTTATTATAACACCTATAAAATATATGCCCTAAATTCCACTAGAGTGGGTAATGTTCTAGCGGTAAATATTTCACACCCACTTCCTAATCTATATGTTTTTCTTTCTAGAGTTTCATCTTACATAAGCACAACATGGGAATTATAACTTTATAGAATGTGGTTTCAAATAAAATATCTACTAGATTTCTCATTGTTGATCTTGATCTCTACTACCAAAATATCATGCTCAAAATAATACGCAAATAAAATTGGTAAAAATGATTAATTTTTTTTTTAAGGTTAAAATGTAATGATGTTAGGTTCTACTTGTGGATGTACAAACTTATACTTACACCAAATAAAAAATTTATTAGACAAAGAGGTCACTTTTTAATGGTTAGGTTTGGTATAAAAATGTTACTAATGCTTAATTTAAGTATTCATGTCCCACCACTAAAATTACATTATTTTATTTAATAAAACATGACTAGGGCACTCTCCATAGTTAAAATAATTTTACTTATATCATTTTATTAATTATTTTATAATTATAATATTATCCAAAATGGATGTTGTGGTACCCCTTAAAAATAATTCTAAGTGAAAATAAATATTTTTAAATGTGTCTAATGAATTTGTAATCAAAATATTGCTTAATTAATATAGAGGAAATAAAGGAATGGCTAGGTGATTAAGAAAAATATTTGAGGAAATAACATTGATTCAAAAAACAAATCCCACTTATCATAAGTTTTTTTGGGTTAAATATCCACCATTATATTAGATGGATTTACACATTAGGATCTAGGTTTCCAAAAAATTCCCTAATTTCCTTAATATAAAGATTATTTTTTTCTTCTCTCTTTTCATTTTGTTCAAGTTTGAAAGAGGAGGAAGCCATCCATATCATCATATATTCAATGGGTATATAATTTTAATGTGTATGTATGTGTGTGTCTATGTACACACACACACACACACACACACACACACAATTTTAATATATATTTTTAAATTGAATAGATATATCCTTTTTAATATATATTTCATATTATTCTATTTATTTATTTTAAGAAGGGTTCAAGTGAGGTGGAGTCACACCCCACCTAGCTTACTCAATTATTGGGATGATGATTTGTGCAAGTGTCACCTTTTTTTAGGGTGGTTAGATACACAACCTCTTCCCTCCCTTTACATAAGGGATGGGAATGTGGCCAATGCCATCCCCTCTACCTTTTCATAAGGGAACCTATTATATGTATGCATGTATGTATGTATGTATGTATGTACATATATATATTATTTGATTTTATTTAGTTAATATTATTCATATTATTTTATTATTATATATTGTTTTATTGAATTTATTTGTGTGTGTGCACACACATATAGACACTTTTTTACATATTTAAAAATAATAACATTAAATTTAGAGATAATTAATTAACCAATTCATTTCCAATTATTTACTAAATGAGTTTAACTAGAAAAGAAATTATGCATAACTAGAAAACATAATATTTTTACACAAGTTTGAAAATGATTTTCTTATCTCCAAGGTTCAAAGAGAGATGGGAGAGAATGAGATATTATAGTCACCTAAAATTGGTATTTGAGTACTAAGAGTGATATTTGAGACAACCTATTCCTAAATTAGCCCTAAACCTATCCTAGAGGCTTTTATCACAATGTTTTGTCCTTTGTGTCGACCATAGGCATCCCTAATCTATGATAACATAGTTTCAAACCTTCATTCCTAGATCTTGGCCCTTCATGCCTAGAAACCTTCCAGCTAGACATTAGCACCACATTAAGGACTCTAGATCCACATGGAATTAGTGTCCCAAACATGGTGCTAGTGTCCCTTGTCTTAATTCTTTTGAATGGATATATTTTCAAAATTTAAATCCTCATAAGTTTGGCCTAGGCACATTTTTTTATCTGCACAAGCTAAAAAATACTATAAATACATGAATTTTAGACCTTTATCCATTATATGGAAAATATATGAAAAATACCTATTCAAACATGAAACAAGTTGATCAAAATTAAGGTTATTAATCCCTATTCTTCCATATTTCTGCATGTTACCATCTACAATTGCCCTAAGCCTAGATCTTTAAGATTTCTAATTTTAATCACACCTAAGGAATTGAAGACCACTATCATTCTATCATCACTTAAACTTGCACCAACACTTATTTGGGTATAATTAAATTGGGATTGATCCCTCCTCAGAGTATTGGTATATAGGCAACTCTTTTCATAGTGGGGTGTTCAGGATGTCCAACCTATCCTACTAATGAACACACATTTTTAGCTCATTCCTTACTTATAAAGAGGATTATTGTTTTCATCATAAATCAACTATTATCAGTACAATATAGAGTATCAAACTTCATGTGTGCATGAATAAAATCTAGAAACATAGGCATAGGTGCACCCAAAATTTATGAGTAGTCTTGCATAGAGGACACTACTTTAATTTTCAAGACACTAGAGCCATATGGTGCTATTGTCCAGGTGTGGTGATACTATATAAGAGATTATCTAACACAAGGATCCTTTTTATGACACTTATACCTATTTGTATCCAATTTTTTATCATGTAAACCTTCCACATTAGTTGTTTTCCATATAAGTCTTTATTTGCACATATTTATTACTATTTTTAGAAATTCAAAGCAAGTCAAAATATATAACAATTAAATGGTTATTTTTTTCATATTATTTCATTGATTTAGACTACACATCCCTTTAATAAAACTTAGTATTTACATAGATAAACCCTAAAGGGTAAAACATTTGGTGAACCTGACTTCCTTTGAATATTGATTTAAAACCTAGTTTTACATAGTGTTTACCTTTTTCCAATTTTTATTCACTAAATTAGTGTTACAAACTTATATTTTTCTAATTTTTTCATCATAACCTATCTTATTTAATTAATCCCACATTAGGGTTTCATTTATTTAATGGAATTTAAATTTTTGCAAAGCAACCCTAATTCAAAACCCTAACCCTAGATAATGCTAGGGTTTACATTTATAGAATTTAGATTTTAGATCCATATATTTTCTAATTTTAATTTCATATAATCATGATCATAATGAAAAAATAAATTAATAATATTTTGTTGAAAATTTTAATACTTCCATTTTCATGTTTATTCCCTTTAATTTAGACTGAACTCAAAAAGTATATAAACACATGTATAGATGATTCTTTATATCAATTACAATATATGTCATATTATATAACATGTTATATTTATCCTATGTGGAATTACATTAAAAATCAAACCCATACACACATAGAGGATTTAGTAAATAAGCTAACAACTATGTTTCAATTTTCAATGTCATATGTTATACATAAGACAGAATCTCCTTTTCCTCCTCATCTCTATTAGGGTGATATCTACTTTCCCTCTGACTAGGTCCATGCTATCACTCCTCCACAAGATGATGTAACCTATAAAAATCTCACTATTCCCCATACTCACCCTATTCACACCTCTTCCCTTCAAGGTGTGTGCCTACGTGTTTAATTAGAAATAGCTAGGGTTTATGCTTGTGAGACTATATGTGATCAAATTATCAATATGAGCAAGATAATTACAGGTTTATAAAATTAGAATAAACTATTACATGAAAATATTACAAAATTTGAAAATTAATTTATAATATAAAGGCCTATAAGGCATAATATTATAAATCATGTATAGGCATCTTCACCTATTCAATTTATGGCAAACAATGTTACATATCTAAATCATAAATCACAACAAAATAAATCCACAACTAGTGATTCAAAAATCATTCAAAGGTCAAATAATAGTTCAAGTGAGGTATTAAGGGAAATGATTAAAGCTAAGTTGATCAACATACCACCTCTACACCCAATAAAGAGATCCAAATATTATTTTACATATCATAAAATTCAAAGGCACCACATTAATTCATGTATAACATGAAAAAGTAAAATACACTAGATAATGGATATAGTTGACTCACATAGTGACATTTCATTAAAATATCATACAATGACACATATACAAATAAAAAAAGAGACAAATTTAGAAACAATAAAAAAAAAGGCTACCAAATAATAACTTAGGACAACAAAAGGTTCACAAAACACAATTAGATCAAGAAATAGTACAAAAAGAAAAGGTAAATCAAGAAAAAATACCTCTCCAAAATGAGCCTCAACTTTGAAATTGGTATGATTTTGGTAACAAATATCTACAACATTTTGATTATAATGGTTAAGGTTTGGGTAGAAAGGCCCAAGGCATCACTACTCTTATTGTTGTAGTTGATAATATTGGTCAATAAGGTTTAGGGTTTATTTAACATCCTAAGGTAATTCATTCATAGATATAGTTTATCAAGGCAAAACATCCAAATACACAGACATGTTATAGAAAGATAAATAACTTAATTTACAAAGTCAAAATCATACTAAGCCAACAAGCATTCTCAAATAAGGCTTTCTAGAAAAATAACCTCCACAACACCATATGTCTTAAATAAGCATAGTTTCAAAATAAAAAATCATAATCAACATTCCAAAGCACAATTTAGAAAGGTCAACTCCATAGTATGAGGCAATTTCCTCTAGCATTCCAAGTTATCATGATTTTGATGTTGACCAATATTATGATTCCGATGATGAGTAATACTTAGATTCCTTCAACAACAACATTAAACTAGAGCATAACATTCACACTACACAAGATATTGCCATTACTATTTTTGACACAAGCCATAGTGATAGTGAGTTTCCCATGAGACTCATTACTTAGTATGGTTTCTCTTTTCTTGTACATACTTTCCCTCTTTTTTGCTCATTATACATAGATTATTTATATAAAATTAAAAAAACAATATAACATGTTAAAAACACAAAAACATTCAAATATTAATCAAAAAACATAAAATTTATAGATTATATTCATTTTTATGTTTACATTTATCATATTTTCTAGACACTACATATGTTATCTATCTTAGTATAGTCAATTTAATCATGCATACATGCTTCACTTATTTTTGTTGAGTGTTTGTAGATTACTTACATGACTCAAGTCCACTATAATGATCAAAAACTATTATAATCTACCAATTGGGGTAATTTACATTGATCTTTGGTTATTAATTTGACAAATTTGACCACTTGGGGACATCCTATACACATTTTATATTACTAGGTTATATCCCTCCATTCTTTATATTCTAATTTTAGAATTATTATATCTTGATAGTGATCATTGTTACTCATACTCAGATTTTTTTCCAACTATCACTACTTTAGACTCAACATATGTACACCTTAGCTCTTACATATATTTATACTATATTCATAGATGCTTTCATTTCTAGCTTTCCTAGTTTAGACTTCATTGAATTATCTATGATTTTTATATTTGAGGGCCTTTGAATATGCCATTTTTATTTAGCTCTACACCACTTCTATTATCCATGCAAGCTATGAAACATTTTATTATCCATGCAAGCTATGAAACACTATAAATACATGAATTTTAGATCTCTATCCACTAGATATAAAATAGATGCAAAATACCTATTCAAACATGAAACAAGTTAAGAAAAATCAAGGTTATTAGTTCCTATTATACCCTACTTCTATATACTACAATCTAAAGTTGACCTAATCCTAGATCTTCAAGATTTATAATCTCAGTCACACTCAAGGTATTCAAGACCACTATCATTCTAGTATCACTTACACTTGCACCAACACTTAGATGGGGAGAACTACATTAGGATTAATCCCTCCTCATTGTATTGGTATGTAGGAAACTTTCTTCACAATGGGCTGTTGAGGATGTCCATCCTATCCTACTAATGAATGCACATTTTCATCTCATGCCTTAATTTTAAGGAGGATTAGTGTTTGCATCATAAATCAATTTTTATAGGCACAATATAGAGTTTTAGACTTTATGCACATAGGAACAAAACCTATAAACATAGGTGTAAGAGCACCTAAAATTTAGGAATAATCCTACACAGAGGACACTAGCACCATTTTCAAGACAATAAAGCCACATGGATCTACTATCCAAGTGTTGAACTACTATCTAGGAGAGGCTCTGACACAAGGATCCTAATGATGACACTCAAACCTTTTCATATCTAGTTTTTAGCACTTAGACATTTCACATCAGGTGTTTTATAGATAAATATTTATTTTCACATATTTATTACTATTTTTATGAAGTCAAAGCAAGTCAAAATCTATAAAAAAAAAAAAAAAAAACTAGTGGTTATGTATTGCATGTTATTTCACTAATTTAGACTACTCATCCCTTTAATAAAACTTAGGATTTACATAGTAAAACCCTAAAAGGTTAATATATATATATTATGTTGCATTTAGAATTGTAAATAACAAGCTTCATTTAGTACAAAAGGAAATGAATTGGTTTATTAATTATCTCTAAATTTATTATTATTTTTAAAAAATGTAAAAATGTGTATATATGTGTGTGTGCACAAACACATATATACACCTCACATTTATACATATTTTAACATCTTTTTTTAAATAGTAATAAATTTAGAGACAATTAAAAAACCAATTCATTTGTTTTTTTTTACTAGATGAATTCAATGGGAAAAGTAGTTACGCATAACTAGCAAACTTATTTTTTTACACAAGTTTGAAAATGATTTTATTAATTCCAAGGTTATGAGAGAGAGGGAGAGAATGAGATATATATTTTTCATTTAATTTATAATTTTAAATAACAAGCTTCCTTTAGTACATAAGGAAGTGAATTTTTTTATTAATCATCTCCAAATTTCTTATTGTTTTGAAATAAAAGATGTAAAGACATATATGTGTGTGTGTGCATGCACACACACATATATACATATTTTTACATATTTTTAAAAAAAAATCAATAAATCTAGATATAATTATTAAACCAATTCATTTCCTATTATTTAATATATTAATTCAATGGAAAAATTAATTACACATAACACACACACACACACACACGCACGCACGCACACACGCGCGCACGCGCATGCGCGCACGCACACACACACACACACACACACACACACACACACACACACACACACACACACACACACACACACACACACACACACACACACACACACACACGCACACACGCGCACATGCACACGTACACGCACACGCACACGCACACGCACACGCACACGCACACGCACACACACACACACACACACACACACACACACACACACACACACACACACACACACACACACACACACACACACACACACACACACACACACACACACACACACACACACACATTTTTACACATTTAAAAAAATAACAAAAAAATTAGATACAATAAATAAACCAATTCATTTCTTATTACTTACTAGACAAATTCAATGGGAAAAGCAATTACATGTAACTATAAAACTTAATTTTTTTTACACAATTTTGAAAATGATTTTCTTAACTCCATGGTTCAAAGAGAGAGGGAGACAATGAGATATATATTTTTCATTACATTTAGAATTGTAAATAACAATATTCCTTTGATACTTAAGTATGAGAATGAGAGAGAATAATTATTACAATAAAGAGACTCATTTGTCATAATATATTTAAGGAAGAAGAAAGATTTTTTTATATACAACAACCATGAATTATAATCTAATTTTCCTTATTCAATACTACTAAATCACAAGAATTAGAGTGCTTCAACAACATTTTTTTTTAATTTTTACAAGTTAAAGTGAATGGAGGAGGTTTATAAAAATGTAACTAATCTAAATTCATTCCATTTCCAAATTTACTAATAAACAATTAATGAGAATTACAATAGTATTTTTATACAAATTTATAACTAATACATTACATATGTAACATAATATCCCTTTAAATCACATAATTATAAGGATTTTAAAAATCTCACAAATGCAGTCCCTACCTCTAAGGAGTTAGTCACATATAACTTAGGAATATTACTACAATAAAGAGGCTTAACAATTCAAGTTTATAATTAATTTATCTAATATGATATGTCCACATAAGCTCCAAGCTCCACATTTAATGGAGCTACAACACAAAAAATAAAGATCCACATGCAATGGACCTAAAACACAAATAAATAATCTTTACAATACTCTAACACTATCCAAGTATGTCTAATGTAAAGAGTGACTCACCTCCCATCTAATTCGTATCATCACATAAAACTTGACTAAGTGAGGCCCATACATAGCCCCTGCTAAGCCTAAGGGAAAGAGGCATGCCACTACATATATGTACTTACAACAATAATTTATAAAGGTAATGTATAAAGTATGTTAATAGGTATAAAGAGGAATAAAGACTAAAATTTCTACAACACACACACACACACACACACACACACACACACACACACACACCAATTAATAAATGTAAGGAAATTCATTGAGACAATCCTTAAAGGGAGGAGTAGAGGGGCACCTTGATTTTATATAAATGATTCTTTGAGTGAAAAGAAGGATTTTTAAGACATGTAAATATATTATTTCCAAGCACTATATCCTCCTTATACCTTGCATAAATCCTTTTTATACCTCCAATAGTTTATGAAAGAGAGTGGATTTTCAACCTTTTGTAAGGTTTCACTAAGCTTGAGCAAGGATTTTTCCAATAATAGCACAAGGTAAGAGAGGGCTTGTTCCAAAATCCAAGAGCAACTGCTCACAACTCCCTCACTCTTAAAGTTAAAATCACATATACTAACCATAAAAGGGTGTCATAGAGGTGATCAAACAACCCATAACCCCAATGGCTCAATAGAAAAACAAAACTGAAGTAATAGAATTAAAATAACAAGGATACCAAAACTAAAAAATATTACAAAAAATCCACAAAATCCTATTTTGTAAATAAAATCTATAAATTATAAAAAATTTAAAGGATGAAGTTTTTTTTATCTTCTTAATAAAAGAATAAATATAATAAAAAACTAATAAAAGTGGAACAATTTGAAGGTAAAACAAATGGCCTGCCTCCAAATTCAATTTGTTTCTTGTATATTTCCTTCAAAGACTCTACCAAGCATAAGCTCTCCCAAAAGATCTAAATTGTGTACCCACTAAAAAAATTAAAATAAAATATATATAAATAAACACAACTAAGTTAAAATTAAAATGGGAGTGTGATTGTCTTCCCCATCTCAAGGATGTAACCAGGCTCCTTAAAATTTTATTCAACATTTTATAAAACTCATCAATATTTCTTACACACTCGCATGGGTGTTTATTACCCAAATAAGGCATATACATAATTATATACAAAACATCAATTTAATTATGTCAATATTTTATTTTCTATAAATTAGGGCCTTATATGACCAAAAAATGGTCAAAATTATTTTAGAAAACCCCTACCAGTAGATATATGTATGGGATTAAAAAGGGCTTGTAGGACAAGGTTTACTTGTGAAAGACACTAAGTAAACTGTAGGTGGAAGAAAAACTATGAGATTTTATTTTAGGAATAAGTTTGTGGGTTAAATCAAACCTTACAAATTGGTTAATTAAAATCACTATGGGTTATGGTATTATTAGGGTAATTAATTTAAAAAGAGGATTAAACCCAAAACATTGCATTTTCAAAAATAAGAATATAAAATATAAAATTAATAAATTAGTAAATTGTAATAATAAAAATAAAGGTTAAATGTTTGGGAGGGGTTTGGGTGTGCATATTATTTATATAATCACATCTTAGTTCCTTATGCTCCCACCTCTGGCCCATGTATCTTGCACACCCAATTCAAACATTAAATATGTCCATGAAAAATAACCAATATGTAAAAAATGAACAATATGAAGAATGTATATGATAACTACATCTCAATTATTACCATAAGATTAAATTGCACGTGTTATATTATTTAGTTAAAATATAATCATGTATAAAATTATTGAAAAAAATAAACATACTATCTAATATAAATAAATAAACATGCTATATCTACTCAAATTAACATGCTAAGTAACCATACACACATACACATAAAATTTACTCAAATGATTGATCAATGTCCATAATGATAGTAAAAATATATATTAAATGAAATGTGTGCCTCCCATATAGTTTAGTTCATGTCCCATGAGTAATAAAAGAGGTAAAAAAAACATATAACAAGAAGTGCTATCAAAATAGGGTTTTATAATTACATATACTAGACATGACACTTGATGCCTTATGATACATATCTCATATATCCTCAGATTATTTAATATTTTTATGATAACACAATTTAATAATGTTAGCACAATATTTACATGTTTACATTTATTTCACATAACATGATGTTTATAACTTATTTTTTATATTAGTTATTTGCATGTTACATCCCTCACCTCAAAGTAGGGGCACACATAGTAGGATTTACATACATTTTCAAGCCATCATAAATATATTTTGGCATATATTTCTCATATATTTACACAAAGTTGTACAAATTAATTTATATATTACACATATTGACACACATTTTGGGTATATGCAAGGCATGTTTCAGGTGAGTACATGACTCATATTACACAAATTATCATATTGGTAATAGATCCAAGGCATATGTGATACATTATACAAATTTATTTACTTAAAATTACTCAATTTTACTCAAATTTTTATAATTTATACATATAAATTAACCATTTTGAATATAAAATTCATCTATAGCATATGATTCAAAAATTTACTTAGATACATAGATACTCAAATTTATTGGGACCTATTTGGATTCCCTTCACAAGAAAGTTTTAGTGAGTAGTATAGATGAGGTTTTATGTGACTTTACTTATTAATAACTAATTCATCTCTATATGAGATTTGTGACACATTATTCCCAACGCATGGCTTCTACACAATTATCTCTTTGGGGCATAATTACATCAATATTAATGACTCTATAATATATCTTAGTTCCCACACATATATGCATATTCAATATTTTATTTTTAAAGTTTAGATAGTTATACATTAATTTAGATTTTATATCATAAGTATACACTAGTTTATACAAATTTAATTTCAGATATTACATGGAGTAAGTACAACACTCAACACATAATAAAACACACTTATCATGGTTACACTCAGGTGTCTTACTCTATCTATTTTCTCTATTAGTTTTAATTGGTAGAATAAGATGGGGTATTATGTAGATTATCATATTCTATATTAGATAATTTACAATGTGTGTGTTTTACCAATCCTTATCATACATGACTTATGCATACATGAATGACTCTTGTATACATTCTCTCCTAAGTTTTCAATTATTTGTAGGGATAACTTTCCTAATTTATTTCTATTTACACATGATATGTCCCTAGTCTCTATCTAAACAACTTATTATCTTACTCATTTTTTCACATGATCTCGGATCATTATTTCCTATCTCTTGGATACCTGTAGTCATATTTGAATAACTCTACTTTAGAATTATGTACCTTGGTAGGATCCATTTGTGCCCTTTTTAATGGTTAATTTTCCAATTTTAAATCCTTAATTTTGATCATCATGTATGTTTTACATGTCGTCTTGGATGAAAATTTCCCAAAGAGTATCATATTTATACACATAAATGTTAAGCCTACTCCTAAAAATACCCAATCAATATAACATCTATTATTCATCTACACATTGAGAGGAAATACCATAAAGCTTCCAAGTAGGCCTTGAGCCACATTTGAATATCATAACAAGGTCAAAAACATAAGTTTTAAATTTTTAAAATACATTACTCATATTTCATACATTCTATCACAACACTACTCAACACATAATAGACCTAGGTGGGATAATTAAATGCACTTTGATCCCTTTTAAGATTATTAGAATGTGTGAAACACTCAACCACTTAATGGGGGGTAGTTTAGGTTATCTCAACCTAGCTTACTAACCTATTTTCTAGGTCACATTTCTCTTAAGGGTTTAGTATATGGTTTTGAGGAAAGGAGAAGGAAAATATATTCATCCATATAGGAATAAAGGAATATGAATACATAGGATCCACTTGTAAATACAAGCACATCAATCCAAGATATCAAAAATCAATGTAATTATCTAATATGAATCTAGTAGAGATAATATGTATCTAGCTACCATAGGAATCCAATTAGTACTTGAGGTGTCCTATTTAGTTTAAAAATCTCTTTCTTGATCTAAGTCAACATAGAGCCCATTTAGATCATATTTGACACATGTGTGTAGTCACAGACCTACACAAACTTGAGTTAAGTACCCTATCCATTTTTATATTTATATTTATAACAAGTTCAATAAATTTATTTTACTCTATTATTACATTTAGATCTATGTTATAAGAACATATTATACAATCTAAATGTTAAAAAGTCTTATCTTATTAGAAGCACCTAAATTTTTAATTAAGATAACACATTACCTCAATTTTTTCTATAAAATCTACAACTAATTATACTCAACATTGGATATAAACACTCCAAAGTACATGTTCAAAGCTCATATGTACATGGAATAATATATTCAATTGTCTTAAAAATATTTATAACATTTAATTACAACACACAACTTGGATAAGTATAATAATAAGTAATATACTCTATCATCCAACATAGTCATAAGCTATATAAAACCCTTTATAAAGTAGTAGTCCAAGCATAACTATGATTTTTTAATTAATTTAATTAACATTTAGATGATTAAATACAAATACAACAAGTATAAAATGATACACAAGTGTGATACTAATGAAGGTAATATCCATCTCAATTGATATAGACTATATTAACTTGTTATTCTATAAAATATTATGATGAACATTCAATTATAGTATAAATAGAGTAAATATACACCTTAAATAAACATTTAACTTTCATATCATTTGGGTTTATACTTTACATATTATGTTTATTCTAATTAAATTAAATCTAAGGGATACCACTCTCTTTTTTTCCTATCAAGAGGAAAGTATATAAATAGTTAAGAGAGAAATTTCACCCTAGGTACATAATTATAGATGTAGAGTTATAATAGTTAACTCACTTCAAATTGATAACAAATCAGAATAGGACAAGGAACTCTAATCGTAAGTTTTTCCTTCCACACAATTAGACTATAATATTAAAATAGTTATGGACAATGATGATTTAAACTACCCTAGTTTTAAAATATATAAATATATAATACCCTCAACTATTTATGAAAAATTACTAGGAATAGGGTATCCAAGTATTAAATAGTCATGGAGACAAGATTCTTATAATATCAAAGGATAGAGGTATACACAATCCCTTCTTCAATGAAATAGGGTATGAATAGTACTATTTTTCCTTAAAAAAACATTATAAGAATCAATAATAATTATAATGAATGATACCATAAGGTTTTCCACATAATGTACATTTTTTATCCTCTCAAGACATTTATCTAGTCTCCTTACATGATCCTCAAATTCATGAATAACATGAAGTGTACAACATTGGTTGACAACCATAGAATGAACCCAACTTAGGCAAACACACCTTACCTTTAACCTAAGGTAAAATATAGCATTAAATATTAGTAAAGATTATAAATCATGTGACTAAATAATATCAAAATTATAACAGTATTTAGTGGGAAATAAGTGTGTAAATTGAAAGGGAATTTTCATTAAGAATCATATGAACTAATAATAATCCACCATATGAAATAATAATAATCCACCATAAAATATGAATATTTCTCTTTCTTAATTAGATATACCATTCAAACCATAGTTAATCATTCTACTAACATTAAAATTCTAATCTGATAGTAGATTCATTATTAATCTCTATGACTGGACTAAATAGGATGTCATTAACATTTTCTTTAAATGCATATTTTAATGTATCCACTAAGATGAGTTGATGACAATTTCCAATATAGTTTATAAGTACAACACCTTACATAAAACAAATTATATAGACACATTATTATATTAAAGGAGAGAGATAAATACTTCTCAAATTAATCTCAACATATTTGATTCTAAAAAGGCATAATAATTATAGACCATGTTATAAAGCTATCCCACACAAGGGTTCACAACAATATGCTACTATAATTCCCAAAAAAAATATTGCCCTTTATATTTAGCCTATAAAAGGTTAGTCCACCACAATCGAGCCAAGCCTTAAATTCAAGATATTAATAGTATAATCATTGACTCCATTAATATAATATAGATGTATGAAGCTATGGTAAATAAAAAATTCATATAATCTATCTTATTATAATTATGTTATTAAAATAATGAAAACCCTAGAGAAAATATATACTTAAATGGTTGTCATAGATTTTTTCAATGATCTTATTAATAAGCAAATCAATATTTTTTAATCTTAGATAAATCTAGTTTCCATCAAAGCTACATTGCTCAAAAAAAATATGAATATGGGGTTATAACATATCTATCCTGGCATTCCTTTACCAATATCAAAAAATTTAATAGTAAGAGATTCAATCATCATATCCCTCATAAAAACCATCAGATATACAGTTATATATTTCCATTTAGTTCATTAAAATATGCAACAAAATAATCACCCATGATATATTATCAGTATACAAACCACTCCGTAATTATAAAAGAGTTATTTAAAAATATAAATGGCTACTTCCAAGATCCATGCAAGAGGTAAATATAACCAACATACTAATAAAGTAGAGATTTGTATCAAAAAATAAAACCAATCATTATCAATTCTTGTGTTCATAATAGGGTTTTTCAAATCCTTTTCATCATGCCATAAAAAATACATATGTACATATACACATATATGCCTATTCTATTACATTAGTATAGTAATGTATACATACATCAACAAATACCATCAAGAAAAAAACTCATATAGATTACTAAATTTAATAATATAAATTTAGGAAAGGAGAGCAAAACAAAATTTAGTGATCATACAAGTACTATACCTAAGGAAATGAAATGACTTGCCTAAAATACAAATAGAAAAACTTAATGATTTTAAAATAAATATTAGCATTATGGTTATTCATCCTTCTTTTTTCCTATGGATTTCATCACTCCATCCCTTTTTCATCATATATACTTGTATAAACTATGGTTTCTGAGATATATAGTTTAGATAACCACCATTTACAATGATAAAAAAATAAATCATGTGTAATATCATCATTTATTCTCAATAAGGCATGTTTTACTAGGTTTTCATGGATACCTTAACTTCTCGTGTGAGTTCATTTTCACTGGTAACTCACAAAAGTGCCTATGTGACTGATTCTCATGATTTCAAAGTGAACTTTATTCATTATTGTTTCAATTGGTACAATAAAACCTCCATTTCTTCCTTAATATTAGACTTTATTATCCATCATTGTCTATAAATTCAAACCCTAACTAGTTTGACCTTTATTTTGTTTTTTCTAACCCTAACTTTCCTTCAATTAGGGATTATCATTACTAATAATATAAATTTTTTATCTTTAATATGTATGTAATATATATAGCCACTTTATCAAAGTCATCATTTATAAACTAAACCCATTTAAGGAACTTCAAGGCATGGACCACATCACAAAGGTAAACTATCAATTCCTTACCATGGCATATTTTATGCCATGTTTCATCTTCATTTTAATTGATAAAAAATGTTATTTATGTTTTAACATTTCATCATAAGATTAACTACCAGAACATAGATCTACATGATCTTCCTAGTTGTAACTTATTTATGTGAAAATTACCCAACATTTGTGAACCATAAATCTCATAGTGTTTTAAAACTCAATGTTTCCAACCAGGATAATTATGTTGATTTCTTCTGGAATGAGGTAACTAATCATAATTTTATCACAAGTTGTTGATATTGTTGTAGTATATAATTACACCATTGTGGGAGAGTTTTTTAGGCTCTCCCACTCCTATCTACAATATTAGAGAAACCTCAAACTATGGGTATCTTATAGTGAGGTTGAACCTCTGAAGAAGGTTGATTTCCTCTTGGTATATCACCTAAACTAATACTTTTGCTTGTAAAATGGGTAGAAAGTGGGTATAGGATAAATAAAAACACTAAAAGGGTTATAAACAAAATTTATTGACACTCAATAAGCTTTAAATAAACACTAGCTCAACATAAGATAATTTTTGTAAACACAACCTCATAAAATAGTTGATTTGCATAAGTATTTCTTTAACTAGGCTCACTAAACAATACATGAATAAAAGAGGAATTCTAAAATTCACACAAAACATCCATTAATTTTTGAAATATCTCAAGTTAATACCCACAAATAACTTTAAAACACCAAAAAATAGGCAATAAAGAAGGACAATAGACATGGAAGAACACTTCTTCACAAGGCTATTGTGTACAACCTTTCTAAACAAAATTTAGAAGAAAGAGATAGGTGAAATGATATTTATTTATTCAAAATGTACTTAAATTTTTTGAAAGGGTTTCTCCTTGTCAAATGAGAATATATTAAAAAAATGGGGGAGAAATTGGAGATATAGGAGAAAAGGGGAAGTGAGGGAGAAGAGACAAGAAAAAAAAATAATGAATGAGACACAACCACTTACATGGATTCTTAACTAAATTTTGGTTATTTATAAATAATCCTTCCTCAACAAATTAATCTTTATTATGCCAAATAGTATTCAAGCCCTCTCATTGGCTTAGAAACACACTATAAGATAAGAACTTCTTGAGGATGATGATGTCATGATCCACTAAAATGAAAAATTCTCCAAAGACCTTACACACTCAATTAATGATCCAATTTCATTCTCAACCCCCAAAATCTCATGCATGGACTTCTATGCCCTCCCCCACTTGATCTTAGAGAAGGTGTTTGAGAAAAGGTTAGTTAACTTAGCACAAAATGCTTAACTGACCATGAAGGTTAAGTCTTGGTGTTTATTTTTGGTGTCTTATATTTTTAACTTGAATATTACCCTCCAAATTTAAATAAACTCCATGATACCTAAAACTCTCATAGACCCCATTTATGGAGGTCAAAAGCTTGATCCACCCTCAACTAGCTACTTTAAAACCTGCTCCCAAGGCCATTTGATACCTTGAAGACCACTTTTGGAAATGTGTAAGACCTCCATACATATATATCATGAATATTAGGAAGAAAATTAATATTTTTAAAACTTTAAATACCTATAAAAATGGTGGAAATCACCATTAAACTTGCAACAATGCACAAAATGTCAAAAAACTAGACTTTTGGCCCTTTAGTTCAGTAAGGCACCATAAAATTAAGTTTTAAGATCTCTAAGTGACATATAAATATTATTTATTTCCAATTATGCCTTTTACATGGCTTTAAACCATTTTTATCTTTGAAGACCTACAAAATTAAGCATTTTTTAGCCATTTTGGGCCTTACAAGCAATGAAACATGATATATTATTCTATGGAATAGGTTTTTCAAGATTTTGAGGGAGTATTATATGCAATAAAAGTGGTTTTCAAGCCATTATAGGCCATTTTATGGACCTATGAGTCCAAAAACTCAAAACTAGTCAAAAAGCTCCTTTGCCAGCGTAGACAAGCTCACCTTCAAGATGATTGTTTATAAAATGTGGAAATATATTCCACAAATTATTTACATGTATATATATTGAATATAACCCTTAAACAACCTTGAAAATAATTTGCTCCCATGCTAATGATATGAAAAGATACGCATGTGAAGATGATTGCTTGTAGGGTTTGTAAGAATTATGGACATGCTTACACTCTTAGTGATTTTTCATAAAAATCATGACATTAAACTTCCTAAATATACAATTAGTTTTATAAAAATATGGTTACTCAAAACATACTATAATAACTTGGCCCAACTCTTCATGGTATGAAAGAAATGAGCATCTAAAGAAAGGGCTAAAATTGGGTGTCTTAAGCATGAAAAGCTTGAATTTATCTAAAGGAAAAATTTTAAATTTATAATTATCTTATTTGATTTAAAACACATTAATTTAATCTTAAAAATCTCATAACACCTCTCCAAATTATTAAAAACCAACTCTGCCTTTTAAGCCGTTGACACTCCTAGTGGGGTTTTGAGCTTGCATATGGGGTGTGCATGGATTTTGGAGAGTGAAAAATATTTAAAGGCATTTAAAGGGATTAAAAAATATTTAAATTATTATAAAATACTTCCCTATGATTTTAACCTTTAACCACACCTTAAAACTTCAAAAGGTATGCCTACATGAATAATGACCATTATAAGAGATTGAGGGGAATGTGTATAAATAATTGGAACTTATAATTATCATATGACCCTAAAAATATAATTTATGGATATAATATGTCATTATTACCAATCCTAACAATTTTTACATATTTTTTATGTGTACTTTGTCTTATACACCCTTTTTACCAAAATTTAACTTGAGTTGCCTGCATGCTTCTTTCATGCCAAAACTTGTCTTTCTTTAAGATTTTACATGAAACCCATGAATATGATCAATAATATAGAACAATATAGGTTTAAAAAATAATATTATATTTTTTAATACCTATCGAAGGCCTAAAATCATTCTTGCCACCCATAACTAATAAAACTTCATTTGGTTTCCAATGACAGCCTTCTTGACTGCATGTAGACTATGTAAGAACAATAGATAATTTAAATATTTATAGGACATTTATTATGGAATGGTTTTATTTGGTAGGTCATTTATACCATTTTTTGCAAAAAATTTTCCTTTGACTCAACTTATAGATGCCTTAAAATGGCTAATTCCTCCAACCATGCTCCTATGTTGACCGTGATTTGACATAGGGTTGACAATACTAAAATAGTGAATATTTCACATTGTAAAAAAACCTTTAAAAATGTTTAATATTTAATAATTATCCTCTTCACCAAATTTTTTGATTAGATCCTACATATTTTGGCATGTAAGCCCATTTTGACAAAAGCGAGTGACACATGTCTGCTTGGTCAAATTTAACAACTAAGTTTTCTTCCATTTTGCCTTGGTTTTTTTCCTTCAAAATATTAATTTTATTTTAAATTCCATGTAATCTCTCCTTTAATTATTTTAGTCTCCATTGGTTTCCTTTACCTTCATTAAACTCATGTTACCTTATGTCACTTCAAGCTCCTCAAGGGAAATCCATGGACGCCTATGTGTTCAATGATGTAGGTGATGGTTATGAGGTTCATGATAGTATATTACATTGTTTTAATCCCCATGTCATCAAACTATACCCCATTACATCTCCACATTCTCTTATGAGACCATACTATGAGATTACACCATGGATCACCTCGCTTGAAATATCTTTTACCCTCTTAAAGATAGGCTTGATCTTAATGACCATATCCAAATTTGAACCCATTATTCCCTTGGTGAAAACCAATACCTTAATTTTTTTTCAATTTCATCATTATTAAAACCTTGGTTACACAATAGGAGCTCCTATCTCTCTAGATTCCTTGCCAAACAACTCGAGCACATCATAGACCCAACTCAGAATCCAAATCAAAGGTGGTTTTAGGTGCATTGTTGACCTTGACTAGGCTAGTTGTTAGTATAGATTATTATGAGGTGAATTTTGAATAAACATGTCTTTTGAGTTCCACCATATATGTTTTGATGATCATAAGATGACATTTCTCTCTATGGTTTCTTCAAACCACTATCTTGAACATGAAACCTTCTTGGGGACCATTAGCCTCCATCTTATCAGCCAAACTATAAAAAATCTTGTATTTTTACTTATTATACTATAGGTTCTCTTTTCATGGTGTATGACCTTTAGTATTTGATTCCCTTTGTCTTCTCCTGAATCATCTTCTTGGAACATGAAGCTTCTCTCTAGATTTTATGCTTGAACATCTTGGTGGATGGATACAAGTTTGTCACTCTTTAATGACCTTGATTGTGTTTCTTTGAATTTTTGAGGTTTATCATGATGTATTATTCTACATCATCATTTATTACTCACCCTTTCATAACTAGGAAACCTCTATGCATCACTATGTCCTCAATATCACTTACCAATTTGAAGGAGGTTTGTACTTGAGAGATGGTAGGTCACTTTCCTCTACTTAGAACTTCCTTAAAACTTCATGATATGCTTGATTGTGTTAGGTACTTAGGATGTTGGTCTATTTATCAGTCACCATGATTGATATAATAGTGTTTTAGTCCTTCACCATTTGAAAACCTCCTTCCAAGTTATTGTTCTCTTTTATATGACTATGTTAATTCTTAGCAACTATAGGTAGAGATAGTTCTCTTTAAAGTGATAAGAGTATGGTCTTCATCATGTAAAATATCCTTGATACCAAAAAACCTATACACCTTTTTATAAGGACAATTCTATTTCATATTATGAAAATATACCATTACTCATGACAAAAGTCTTCTTCATATTTGTTTGACTTTGACTACAGACATCTATGGATTATAGCCCTAATTTAGGATTTAAAGAGTTTGATGATTATTTACAAGGAGTGTAAAGGGGTTACCCTAATTTATCATGCTATTTATATATCTACAATATCATTCATTTAATTTTTACACCATAAAATGTTTCTAACTCCCTTGAACACCTAGTTGGTTGTAGCTACTTTTGAGGCTAGTTATAGGTCACCACTAGATTGGAAAACCAATTCCTTTATAGGTTTTCTAAGAATATATCACTCTTCATATATGAATATTATTTCAATACCATCTCTTTCTTATGAGTCTTTTAAGTCACCTTATTTCATTATGTCAGGCATTTACTTGTCTTTACCTCTTCACTAGCTTCCACTAGGCAACTTTCCTAGGTTTCAAGTGTCATATCTTGACATAGAATTACATAAGTAGTTTTCATTAAACAATGACCATATATGATCTTGATACACATATTAAACCTTATTTCAAGTACCCAAACAATCTTCAACTCTCATTCCAGAACTCAAGGTCACAAATAGTTCCTAAGGCTTGTAGCCCTTTTTTCATGTTTTTGGACTTTTACAAACATATTAAGAGAGATAAATACAAAATGACCTTAGATATAAGTAAAATCTATCAAAACACCCCCATACACAATTTTTATTGGTCAAAATATTCCTTTAAACGCATTTTTCAGCACCATGGCCTTACCAATTAGGCCTATTTAGGTCTTAAGATAACACAGTCCTTTAGAAACCATATAAACAAGATTGTACTAGTATAAAAACATTTTATTTATTTATGGGAAACAAAACCAAACATAATTACAAAATTTGAACTGATTCTAATCGTGGAAACTCCCTAAAACAAAAAAAACCCTAACCTAGGGTTTCTTCTCTCCTTTACAAGCCTGTGAGCCTAAAAAAATCATGATCAAGAGTTATATAGCATTTAAAAAAGCCAAATGAAATTATATAGTTATTTTTAAATGTACCCCACATCCTAAAAACACTCAAACCACTCCTTACCTCTATTTTTCCACCTATTACAAGGGTCTTAGTCTTTTTCTATGCACGGACAGTTTATAGGGTTCATAAACTTGGCTTGAGGGTTGGGTTTGTGGTTTGTTTTGCATATTTATGAATTGGACACAACTTATGCCTCCCCAAGAACATGATAAAACTCATTATAATTTTCATCTAACATTGGAGATGGAATTGACCCCCTACTTGGTCCTTAGGCATAAACCAGGCCCAATAGGCTTATTTGTATCCTTGATGGTCTAGACCATTCTAGCATGTTTCGGTCATTTTTGGATGGTTTTACATGTTGGTATAGATGTTACACATATATCCACAACTATTTTAAATGTCTCACCACCCCCTAGCTCATCTTGTTGTCCCCTTTCTTCAAAGTTCATAGGTTAGCATCCTAGGGGAATGCCCTCTATTTGAGACAAAATAGAGGGTACTTCCCCTACTGTCTCACCAAAAATAATTATTTGAGGAGTTCATAAAATATTTAATAGTTATTTTTACAAGATTTCATATCTTTATCACCTAACTAGACCCTCCAAATACATCAAAAACAAGATAGACTCCTAGGGAAGCTTACTATGTGCAGCATCTTGACATATGACTGAAGGTTACACTATTAGAATCCCTCCTCTATATTGTTTCCATGTTATAATAGTACCTTTATATTTATAAAATAATTTTTTAAGTATATTACTTATATTTTGATCATCAATCCTTCATTAAACCTTGCATTGTTTACCACTCATATTGATCTACTTAGGACTACAGGTTGACTAACTATAATTCCTTGTTTTACCGAACCTATAGGTGTTTGATGCATGGTTTAGGCCTTTAATACAATGTATATATACTTAATTATGGTACCCAAGATAATTTTTTAATCATTTGGATCTATCTACATCATTCACATGTTGTATCAATACCCCTAACACCAAATTCTTTCTCATGACTAACTATAGTCAACTACAATTGATAATGTTAGAGTAAAATAGGGGTCTTATATGTGATTATCCACCTTGAAGTCAGTTCCAATTGGTATTATATCCCCATAGAGGTATTTTAATCATCTTTCATTAGCAATTATTGGTGTTTCCATGTCTAGACTCACCTCGTGGATGGCATAAGAGTTTTCAGTCAACTATAGGTGAATTGTCTCAAGACAAAGGACACTTATAGGTGTAGATGATGTTTTTTATGATTATATTTAACCATTTTGATGATATTATAAACACTAGTGTACTCTATTAACTCAATAATTACTCTTAATATTAGGATTTACTTTCATATGACAACTTTAGATTGTGAAAGTGCTTGGAGATTCAAACCTATGGACATCACTAAAAGAATGTAGTGAACAAATATGGAACTTAAGATCCTTATAACATGGAAACCAATTTAACCTTTTAAAATTTGTTACCCTAGGATAGGGATACAATATGGGAACATTTTGATGCATTAAATTTACTTTCAAAATTGTCATATGATATCAACAAAAGTGTTTGGTGCTCTATTTTGGTGCTTTGGGGATTTTATCCCTAAGCATAGTCACCAAATTTGAACATGGTTTCTTCAAAATTTATTTCCTATCCAATACTTCAAACAAGTTTTTAATACTATTATTCAACTCTAAAAACCTTATGAAGGCTTCCAAACATGTCAACTTTATTATACAGATGCTTCATACCTTTGTGTAAGATTGTAGATGCACACACAAAAGAGCATAAGGCAGTATATTTGGAAAGTGGGTTATGCACATCTTATGACCTTATACTAGATTATCAAGGCCTCTCCATCTTATTAAAACCTGATGTATACATAAAAACATGATTGAGTATCCTTATACAACACTTCAACTCTATTTGTATGATCACCTATAGATGAACATCTTGGCTATACAAGAAGTGAGGTTGAAACAACCAGTTTGTATGGTATATGAAATTAAAACTAGCTCCACACTTTCAAAATTTTCCTCTAATTTATCATATCTTATTTGAAAAGGTTCAAAATAGTCTTAACACCTTTGATTTTAACATTTTTAGTCTCTTATAGGTGTTGATGGAAGTTGTAGATAGGATATTCAAGGTGAAATGGTTAATAAACATGTTATATGAGCATTAAATAAGTTTCATACTCTATAAAAATCTTGAAATGGAGTCTCCAACATTTCAAGACTTGAAATGAGATCAATTGTCCTTGTTTCCAATGTGACATTCTCTCCATGGCACTTGTAGGTGCACATTCTTGGCTAACTATGTATATGACTATCATTACATGTCATAGTATTTATTATTTTATTTAAAGGATTATTAGTTTATTTTTCCTATTGAATTTAATTCAACCTTAAAATGTAATCTAGACTTCCTTGAAGCATGCTTGATCTCTCCTCAATCTATGAGGATTGTAGGTTACTTTATAACATCAAATGCAATCATGATTGAGTTTAAACCCTAATAAGGTCACCAATTATAACCTAGATCAATGTCCTATAGGAGAAAAACAATTAATTTATTGGTTTTATATATGGTTTCACTTAGTAATAAGAGATAATTTATCCAAAATCCCCAAAGGGAGTAATTCCTTTCCTTCTTCCTTAAACCATGGTTGTAGATGGAGATTACTTAGGCTATACTATTCCTCATCTGACCCATAAAGTATTTGATTAAGTAATAGGAATTAATGATAAATATCAATTATTTAAGATGATTTTATATAAATAAGAGGAGTTACATTAGCTCTCTAACCCAAAAATTCTACTCTAAAATTGATCAAATGGCCATTTCACAAGGATAACAAGGAAAACAAGTTTTATGCCATAAGTAAACTCTTGGAATGATTTAGCTGATGGAAAAAATTTAAATATATCATATTTTAATCTTAAATTACTTATATAAAACCATTACTTCTCATTTAATTCTGAAGTTAAGAAACAAGGGAAAACCTGCACCCTATTTGGATGAGTAGGCCATCTATACACCGTTGAAGTATTAGCAATTCTTCATAAATATGGGAAGATGAACCATACCAAAAACTATATAAATTTAAATTTAATTAGGGTCCCTATCACTTCCAAAAATATTTTTTCCCAACTCTCTCTCTCTCCTCTGACCGTACCAAGTGAAAACCTGAGGCTCTCCTAGAACTGCCCCAAACTACCCAAAATGGTTTTTCATTAGCATGAAGAACCAAAAGCCTGCCTATGAAATCCAACATTGGGAAAATATTTTTTGTTATATAAATGACCTTTCCTTCCTTATATAGACCTTATAAAATTCTTGGACCTCCATTAATGTTAGAAAACCTATTTCATGCCTAGTTTGTAGCTAATAGTTTTTCCTTACCTCTACTAGTTATTATGTTGGAATATAATTTTAGGGGCCTATAATAAGATATTAAGGACACCATTAATTAATTAATATGATAATTTATCCCCTACATCAATAAAAATATTTAAAAACCTATTCTGTCAAAGCTCTAAAAGGCTCTAAAATGCATCATGTTGCTCTCAAACTTCTCTCCTCCATTCCAAATGATTTCACATGATCTTAAACATATATAGGAGGTTAAAATAGGACATAAGGAGGTGGGAGGAAGTTAAAACCAATTTGACTTCCTCAAAAATGTACTTTTTCACTTAAAATTCCTATTTTAGAGACCTTTATGTCATCAAATGCACTTTTGGGGGTATTTTAGGCATAATAGATTCTCTAGGCCTCATTTGATGCTTTTTATAATCTATAATAATTTTTAAAAACCTCCATCATGACCATAAATTTTAAAACACCATGGAGACTTTCTAGATCCTTCACTTGTAGTTCTAGACCTATTTCTAGGCCTTTTTCTCAAAATCACCATATTCACTTTAAATCTTGATTAAAGTGTTTAAAATTTTTATAAGTAACATGTGGTAGGGTCATTGGAGATAAAGTCAATGATTACATGGATAATAATAATGGCATAAAGAGCTATAAAAATCTATTAGATTTATGTGTTCATTGGCCTGAGCTCTTCCCTAGAGTTTTAGAGATTTAGCAGTTAATTTAAGGGATCAGAATCCCTCTCTTCCCATGTGAAGATAAGTAGTACTGGTGGCCAAATAATACTGGATGGTTCTCTATCAAGTCTGCTTATAAATTGTTGATTCCTAAGGCTCAAAATAAAGAGTTATGGAAAAAGGTTTGGAATTATAAACTTATACCAAAAATTAACATGTTTTGGTGGGCTACTGCTCATAACAAAATATTAACACAAGACAACCTTCAAAAGAGAGGGTTTACCCTAGTCAACAAATGTTATTTTTACTATTCAAAAGAGGAAATAGTTTCTCACCTTTTCATACACTATGATTTTTCATGGGAACTTTGGGGCATAATCTTAAATAACTTTGGTATTCTGTGGGTCTATAACTCTAAACTTAAGGAAGTTATTATCAACTAGAATCCTACCTTTACCCATCCCTAGCTCATGGAATTATGGAAGCAAACTCTACCCTATTTGAGTTGGATTTATGGAAAGAGCACAACCACATAATTTTCAGGGACACTACTAGAAATGCCTCTCAGGTGTTTCATTCTTTTGTTAAGACTCTTTTGGAAAGTGTCACCACTACTCATATTCATTCTATAGAGAAACCCCTAACTCAATAATAAGATCAAATTGTAGCTAAATGGAAGGTTATAAACCATATTCTTGCTTATATTAATTCCAAAATTCTACAGACTTAATACTAAATGCATTCCCCCAAAGCCTAACTAGATGAAACTTAACTTTGATGGGGCCTCCAAGTCTGATGGTAAAGCCAATGGAGGAGGGATTATAAGAAATGACAAAGGATGGATGATTGTTGTCTATGCTGGTGGAATAGGCTACCAGAGCAATAACTATGCTGAAGCAATGGCTCTCCTATGGGGGATAAAATTGGCTATATCCCTAAGTATAAGGAACTTGAATATATAGGGGGACTCTAAAATGGTCATCGATGCAATTAATAAAGCATCAAATGTGGGAATTAAGTTAAAATATATCATTAGGGATATCCAATTTATTTTTTAAAAGTTTTTTAGAGTGGATATTTCACATATTTATAGAGAGGGAAATAGTATTGTTGATGCCTGTACCAATCTCTACCAATAATTTTAAAATTAGCGATGTTGGTGCCAAGTAGTTCATATCCCTTTAAACATTAGGGATATTATCCAACAGGAAATGACTTGTTAAGGATGAGTCAAACATATGAGAATGATAGCTCTTTTAGGTGGTCTATTTGGAGGGTGTCAATGTGGATCTCAGAGTTTGATGCCTATTATACTCTATTGATAATCATTCCTAATTTATTGTACCAATGTGCTAAGGTGCATGGACTTCATTATGAAGATCACTAGGAAATGATTTTTAATCATGGGAGGAGTAACTACCATCTCTACATGATATTATTAATTATGTACTATCACATTATCATTATGCATATTTGGGAGCAAGGGCTTGTAACCACTTCAACTATCAAGGTGAAAATTGGGAATTCTCTAGGCCTAGTCTATAAATCTAATATGGGGGGAGACAAAATTTGAATGGAACTAGTATCCTACTGTGAGTTCAAAGATAATCCATTGGTTTGGCACTATTGTAAAGAGGGGGAGATTAGTCCCTACCTGGAGAGGCTCAATGGGTTTGACAAAAACCTATCTGAGCAATTCATGAGATTTTGGTTAAATAGGTGAGCCACTATTGGAGGAATTAGCTTTGATGTTTTTGAAAAGGTGATAGCTATGCCTATAGGCATTTCCATGTAAGGGATGAAGCTACAAAGGAAAATATAAATCATGGACCTCTCCAGCCATAAACTATTTTTGGGAGAAGGTGTAGAACTTGTTACTTATTAAGGAGGATTCGATTGAGCTAAATTACCTGAGCCGTGGGATGGAGTGTGCTTCATCCTCATGAAGTACTTCACACTGGAAGGATGATTCACCAAGTTGTATAATTATCATCTCCCCCTTATAAATCACTTCAAGTGTAATGCTCTCATTAGTTTTCCATTTTATCTGCTCTCCTCCCTAGAACATTTTGTCCTTAGGGTGAGAGCAAAAATGGCAAAAAAACTTGATATGAATCCTATCCCCCTCCATCAGGGCCTCATTTTTTGTTTGTATAATTTCCACCATGCCCTTGAGCCATCCAAGACTATCAGAATTTATAGTGGGGATATTTCTTCTAATCCTTTGGATGGTGATGCTATCAATGAGCCCTGTCTTTCCCCTATTTCTACCAAAACTAAAGAAGTCTCCTTCTCTACTATTGAGGAGACCCCAGTTGACACCCCTAGCTCTTTTGTGAGCACAAAGGGCAAGAAGAGGAATTTTTATGCTAGGGAAGACAGTATTGGGGGGCCCACTATGGGGACCCATAAAAATCCTAGTAGGACCACTGGGGGTCAAGGTGGTAAATCCTATATGTCCACTAAGGTTAGTAAGGAGGGCTTATCCTCTAGATTTCGATGATCAGGGCATATTGCTGGCAAACCCACTCCCAAGGCTAGGATTATTGACTATTTAGAGATCACCTCAGAGGAAGCCACCCAGGAGGAAGAGTACAAGGAATTGGAAGTTTAGGAAATCTCTAAGGATATTGAAGGTAAGTAGGAGATAAGGGAATTTGAGGCTATTATGGAGGATGGTGTTGACATTATGAAAAATGATGACAAAGAGGGAAAAATGTATGTGGAGGAATTTGATGAGGAAACTAAAATTGAGATTGGTTTGAAAGCTAAAATTGCCACCCTAAAGGGTCGCATATAGAAACTAGAGCAAAACTTCACCACTGGGCTCTAGAATTCTATTCTCCTAAACATGTCTATGCTAAAGGAATTCAGTAATACTGCATCTACTTTCAATGTGGAGAACACTGAGAAATTAAATGACCTCATCAAATATATGGTTATCTAAGGAGAGATTTCTTTGTCTCTCATTTTTTTGTTTCATGTTTTATTTTAGTTTGATGTGTCTGTTGGTTCACTGATCGTGCCATTTCTTGTTGGAAGGCATCTTTTAGTTTGATTGACTTCTTGGTTTCTCTACTTTTGTAAGGGTTCGGCCCCTAGTTTTCCACCTTATATAATAAAAAACATGTGGTAGGGTCATGATGTTCATCATATCCTTCTACCATTATATCACTCACTCAACCATAACTCTACTTAGCTTCTCACACCACACCAAGACTTCTTAGAATATTGTACTACATTATCAAGTTAGGACCAAAAAGGGACTAGTCATGGGGGTAAAAGGCTACTTAAAGGTCTAAGAGTGGTCTGATCCATCTAGGTAAAATTTTCATATGTAGGCCAATTTTGTCCAACATTTATGGTGACCTCCTAGGATTGTATTCCTACTATGCAATAGATTAGTTACCTTATTTGATCCATTGGGCATACAGGGTCATAAGTCTTTCTTTTAAAGCTGATATAAAACTAATACAAGGTTGTACCTTTCCAAAAAAATCCTTTTTAAGTAATAAGGACATTAAGAAACAAAAATAACACTATGCCCAAGGCACTTAGGGAAGGGAAACACACAACTAAAATGATGTGCACAAGGAACTTAGGGGAAAACATTAAAAAATGTACAATCTATACAATGGATACAAAATATTCTAATAACAAGGATTTAGATGAATCCCATTGACTAGGATGAGTAATACCTCTCCATCTAGTTGGGCATGTTGAAAAGAATTATGTTGTTTGCATTCATGGATCAAGTAAGGACCTTTATACAAGATTTCAAACTTGGTATGGTTGCCTAGATTGGTCTTATTTGACTCCTACTTGAGGAATAAATTCTCTTATTTGAAATCTCTTGATATGGCTCTCTTGTCAAAAGCTTTCTTGACTTGAGCTTGATATGAATCTAGTGTCTTTATTACAAGGTCTCTCATTTCTTCAAGCTCTATGAGCTCTGGCATCCTCAAGATCATAGGTTCACTCTCCATCAACTCAAGTTGATGGGCTAACTCTAAGGGAGGTAACTCAAGAGAGATGGGAAACTTGACTTCCTTTCCATATATAAGGACAAATGGTGAGTTTCCATTGGAAACTTTGGGAGTCACTCTATTAGCCCATAAGGTTGTCCTTAATTTCATGTGCCACACTCTCTAATTCTATTCCATAGTCCTTTTGATGATCCTTATCAAGTTTTTATTTATTGACTCTACTAGTCTATTTCCTTTGGGGTAGTAATTTGAGGATGTACTACGGTAGATGCCCAGTTTAATTTCCCACTCACTTGTCTTCATGTTAATAAACACTAAGGCATTATCTAAAATTATTATTACTAGTACACCAAACACCATTACTATGCTATCATATAAGTCTAACAATGTCATCTCATGGGTTTATTTTAGAGAAATTACCCACCCACCTAGTGAAATCATTAGAAATAGTGAGTACCCATTTGTGTCCTCCATTAGAAGGTGGATTTATCATTATTATGAAGTACAAACCCCATTGCATGAAGGGCTGATCTACCTGAATTTGGTTGAGAGGAAGGGCTAAAGATATTTTCTTACCTATAAAGAGAGTACACTTTTGACATTTTCTAACCCATGCATATGCATCCTTGAAGAGGCTGGGATAATAATATCTAGATCTCATCACTTTTGTTATTGTCCTTAGAGCAAAATAGCCTCTTATAGACCCATCATGGAATTGTTACAAGAGCTTGGTCACTTGTTCATCATTAGTTCACCTAATAATAACTTGATTGATGTCATAACTAAATATAACCCCATAAAGCAATGCATTAAGTATGGATTGAATTCTAAAATACCTTATTTTTGCTCTATCCATACCTTCTGGGCACTCACCTACTATCAAAAAATGTGTCATATTCTGGAGCCAACTAGTGTGATGTGGGGGTGAATTTATTTTTAAGCTTTACTGTGTCACCAAGAGAAATTATTTATCTTCATGAAATTCATCAACCATATGCTCACACAAGCATTTGACTCTCACTAGCTTAGTGACCTTGATCTCCACATCATATTCCATGGCCCTAGCAATCTAACCAGTCCTTTTGTTGTTTAAATTTTTGTTGATAAGGAAGCCTCTCACTCCAAGATGAGACAACATAAGATATATTTCTATATTGGAGAGAATTAATTTGAACTTTTTAAGGCTTCTTACCACCATAAGGGCTTGATTTTCTACAAAAGTATACCTTACCTCATACCCTTCAAAACCTTGACTCAAAAATGTAAATGGATATTCAACTCCTTCAACCTTATTTTACATTAGTATAGCTGATATAATGTCAATATTATCAAAGTAATATAATATGAAATCCCTTGAGAAATCAATATTCATGAGTGTAGGTTCTTGGGCAATGGCTTTCTTGATGGCCTCAAATCCTACTTTACCTTCATTTGACCAAGTGAATAATTGATTCTTATTTAGCATGGTAGTGATGGGTTTGACCAATCTTAAAAAACTAAATATAAACCTTCTCATGAATTTCATCTTCCCAAGGAAACTCTACAGTCCCTTCTTATGGTTGGGTAAGGATAATGCCAAGATAACACTTATTCTATCAAGATCAATAGCTAATCCCTATTTTGAGATAAAATGTCCCAATATTTTTCCCTCATGGAAAAAGACACATATTTATTTGGATTCAATGAGATCCCATATTCTTTACATCATTCAAATATCAATCTTAGGTGGTCCAAGTGCTCACTAGCCTTTTTAGAGAAAATTGCTATGTCATCCAAGTAGAAAAGCACCATATGATTTAGTAAGCCTTGGAAAGACATGTCCATGACTCTTTTAAAATATACCTCAGCATTTGATATGCCAAAATTCATCTTCTAATAATCATATGTTCCGCACTTTGTGTTGAAGGTAGGCTTTTATTGGTCTTCTTCTCTGACCAACACCTAGTTGTATCCTGAGTACCCATCTAAAAAAGAGAAGCATTCCAAACTAATAACCATTTAAAATAGTTTCTCCATGGATGGTAAGGGGTAATGATATTTTAAGTAGACATTTTTTAAGTCTATGAAGTCAACACACAACTATATCTTACCATTCTTCTTTCTCATAGGTTTTAGGTTGGCTACCCATGAGGGGTGCTTGATGGGAGAAATGATATTGGACTCAATAAATTTAGTTAATTCTTTCCTTATTAGATCTTAAATTTTTGTATTGATAAGACTTTACTTCTACCTAATAGGTTTTTCATTGGCCTCTAATTATCTAGTGTGCTATTTTAGATTGGGATCAAAGCATCTCAAATCATTGTATTCCCAAAAAAATATGTCTACATATTCTTTACAAAGTTAAATGATAATACTAGTATTTGAAAAAAATATGCCTTTCTACCTCATTGCTTACCCTCCCAAGCTTGAATATATTGTATTTGAAGATAAATACTCTTTCATAGTTATCCTCATCAGTTGACATCACTTCCTTGTATTTACTCATGTGAACTCCCTCATAAAAGAGACCTTCAAGGGTGAATATCCCTTTAGGAAGTTTTTTAGTCCTCAGCTAAACAATTTGTTCTTCATACTAATGTTGAAATTTACCTTGGTTAATTGAGGAAAACTCTACCTCCTACTGCAAGAAACAATCACTCTACTTATCACTCTTGAAGACTTACCAATGATCCTCATTATCTAACATTGATGGTCTCACTACCACTTTGATATATGGCTACACTTTAGACTTATTCAACTATTTTGGGATGTCCAACTAAGTCCCCTTAGATGCCAATTTATCAACATGATGTTTTTTATCCCTTGGCACTACTTGTATCTTGAAAGCTTCAAAGTATTCAAGTGTATTCCACATTCTATTTTTTTAGGATATCATTAGTGTATTATTTATGTTGTTTTGGCTTCTAACTTGATGCACAATTATCTCACTATCCCCATACACTTTTAACTTCTTGATTCCCTCTTACTAGCCCACTAAGGCCATGGATAAGGCCCTCATAATTAGTTACATTTCAAGAGAAACTAAACTAGAACTTATAAGAGGAAAATTACTTGTCATTGGAAGGGGATATCAACCTCACACCTACACCTACCCCATGTTCAATCCTTGAGCCATCAAAGAACAATTTCCATAAACCACTAGTATATTTTTGTGGCCTAGTGAGGGATGACATGAACTCATTCTCTTTATGCAATAAATATACTCTCATGTATCTTTCTTCAACACATTCCAAAGGGTTAAGTAGTTTATTTTCACTTCATAACTAATCAAAGAACATATCAGGTATCCCTTTAGGATGAGTGTCTAATTCTTGACCAACTAGGTGGTCATCTTCATCTAGAATGGTATAATTGATGTTTGGGCTACTCAGCCCATAAGGATCAACATGAAATTTGGTATTAGGCTCAACTTTGATAGACATTGTGGTCCTATACCTTGTTTTAAAATCCATGTAGGAGAAATCTACTACTATATAACCCCCAATTTTAGTTATGAAGTCTCTAAATAAGCATAGAGCAAAATAAGGAGGCACTTCTAGAATCAACACATCCTAATCCACTAAAACATAAGGACAAACATGTAGGGTCAAGTTTAGACCTTTGATAATACTAGTTGGTTTGGTGGAAGATTCATCAAGCTATAAACTCCCTTGGAATAGGGTTCATACTTCAAACCAAGATGATCAACTATTAACATTAGCATCACTGAAGTACTTACTACACTATCTACCATGAAATTATGTACCAAGGAGTCATCAATGATAAAATAAATGTAGAAAGGAGGAGGTTTAACCACCTTGTTTTATTTTCCTTTGTTAGGCCCTTTGGTTATATTGGTGAGAACTACATTTTACTTACTTGGTGGCTTGTCTAAAACTTTAATCTTTGAGAAACCTTCCTAAAGGATATCCACCTGACTAGGTATAAAAAGCATGTCCCACATTGGCACACTCACATAGGTCTTCTTAATTTTTTAAATAATATTGATGGACAAACCACCAAATTTTGCATGTGCTTTGGGAGCCACAACCATGTTTTGAATTTATGAGCTTTGGGGTACAAAGGCATTCCCTTAGTTTTGATTTTGCTAAGCCATTGGAACCTTTTGATTAGTAATAGGTTCAGTTGGATTTAATATTAAAGAAGTAAGAGTAGGAGACTCTTTGACTACTTATTGGTTACCATCCATGTTCCTTTTTTTGAGCCTCATATTAGCTACCACAAGAATGTATGCTTGGCTAGAACTAGCCTATTGATTATATGCATAGAACTTTTCTTGCTTATAATTAAAGATTATAACACCCAACTAGGTTGGTCCCTTATTAGGCCCTTAGACTTTGTAAGGATATTCTAATCTTATCATCATAGGTACTTATGTGTTATAATCCATAAGATCTTGATTGAATCCATAACTATCACCCTTATACCATTCATCATTGAAATCTTAATTGAACTTAGTGTTTAGGATAATGGATTGACTGAATGACTGATTCCAAGGCATAGTACCCTCTCTTTCTTGGGAAATATTATTATGAATAAGGACCAAAGTATTGGACTTACTTTTATCATTCAGATTGTAGTTGTTTTTCCTATCATAGTTAAGTTTCCCTTGTCTTTGGCCTTGTCCTTGGCCTTATCCTTAGAAATTTGCTTTGTAGGGTGGCCTATTTTCTTGATAAGGCTATTGAGATTGACATGGAACTTGATAAGATCTATTTAAATGATATTTATACCTCTTCACATTCACTAATTAATTCCCCAAGGATTGAAACATGGTCTTAAGCTCTTAGAAGTTCTTGTGTTTTTGGGAGTCACTAGATTGACTAGTTAAATCCATTTCTTGCTTTGGTGTAGGTATGGTAGAAAATGTTGGCATAGGAGGAATGGTAGAAAGGGGAGGAATAGTAATAGGATGTGGTTTAATCTATAGAAACAAATGCATTGGTCACCTAGGTGTAATCTTTCCATCTTGTACTAGACTATTCTCTACTTTGATTTCCACCTCATAAGTACCTGGTAGTGTGTTTCCTCCCATAGACTAAATCATTACTAAAATGTTATTATTGAGAGATTTTAAATAGTAAATGAAATCATAGTTATCAGTAGGTCTGATAGAGATTATAATCTTGTCCCATGTTTTATGAAATGTAGTATTGAAATATAGCATAACCTCATAAGGAAGCCTCCTAATTTTAGTTAATTATTCAGTAAGTGACAAGTGGTCACTCTTGTCTTCAAACCTTTTATGCAAAGTAGATCCTAATTGATACTATGATATGATATAATTATAATATTTATAGACTATTCTAGGTCATTACCCTTGGATGAGATGCCAATAACCTAATAGCCACATTTTCTTCATTGATGTCATGAATATTGCAAAAGTTGTCTATATCTCTAAGGTGCTCAAAATGGGTTGTAGATTGGTCTCCCATGAGCTAAGGAACACTTTTAAGGTCTAATACTAGGATAGGTTCATATTTATTTAGGTATAAGTGAATCTAGCCATTGAAGGCCACAAAATTCAAAGCTCTAGGGGTAGCCATGGTAGTGAAAGGACCCAACAAATATCTTCTTGCAAAGGTAAACTTAGAAACTAGTTTAGGAGGAAATTTTCCTTTATAAGGATGTGTGTTAGAAAATCTTAACCTTTTCAATTTAAAGGTAATTCAAAAAATTCAAAAGGAATACCTATAAAAGCTGATATTATAGTCACCTTTGGCATGAATGATAGCTACTTCTTTGCCACTAGAATGTTGAGTGTTCTTAGGAGTCTCTAGCTACTAAAATATGAAATCTATAACTATTGCAAATTGATCAAACCAACATCAAACTTGACCAATATTTTTTGAAATTGGTCCCACTAGACATGCCAAAAAATATTGTAGAATAGAATTTCACCCTTGTGGGAGATTTTTTTAGGCTCTCTCACTCACAAATACAATATTGGAGAAATCTTAGGTTTTGGTTATCCTATAGTGAGGTTGAACCTTTAGAGAAGGCTGACTTCCTCTTGGTAAATCACCTCAACTAATGCATTTTCTTGGAAAAGGGGTAGAAAGGGGTATAAGATGACTACGAACACTAAAAGGGTGATACAAAAAATTTATTGACAGTCACACAAGTTTGGAATGAATACTAACTCAACATAAGATAATTTTTGTTCACACAACCTAAAAAACTAGCTAATTTGCATAAGTATTTATTAAACTAGGCTCACCAAACAAAATATGAAGCAAAGAGGAATTATAAATTTCAAACCAAGCATCCATCAATGGTGGAAATTATATGTAATCAGAATTACATGATGCACAATCAATTAATCTTAGATCAGATAAGATAGAGCACACCTACACTTTTGATTGGGTATACACTTATTAAGTGGGAGCATGGAAAATATGGGGATCTACTAGACCTAATTAAGGGATCACTTGTATCATTTGTCATAACACATCATGCTAAGAAGGGTTCTAAAGCCTATATTCTAACATAATCACACAACAAACCTAAAATATTCATATGATTTGATATTCACTTATGCTAATAAAAAGAAAGTAAACTATTCTAATAAAAAGAAAAGTAAACTAATCTAGTACACACCAAAGCTTGTGGCACAAAGTGGGGGTTAAAACAAAAAAAATAAATAAAAACTAAACTAAACATGTATAGGATACATATACGCATGTCAATGTATATGGAATCCTAATACATGGAAGAGAATAATACATATTTTATTATCTATCTACTCTTACAAAGGAGAAATAAAGTTAGTAATACTTACCTTTGAAGATGAACCTATCAAGTCTCAACCTCTCCCTTGGCTGAGGTGCTTTGCAAGATATTGTTATCGCTTGTAAGGATAATGAAGATAAATTAGCTCTAGGCTACATGACCTACCTAGTCATCCAAAATAATTATCCACAAGATAAGATAAAATATCCAAAGAAAATATTTAACACTAAAGATTTATTCTTTAATTAGAATGGTCAATAATTAGATGTTCATTTGCACTTATTCACTTGATTCCTGTATTTTCTTAAATTTTGGGAAATGACCTTGTATGTATAGTAGTATCATAGCTAAAAACCATTTATACATGTGAGATATATTAGGTTGACTGATTTGACCTATTATATCTTAGGCTAATGGCTAGAGTCTATGCTAGGTCAGTCGAGATACAAATAAGTTAAAATAGCTAAAGTGTCCCTAGAATACACTACTTTGACCAAGTCAACCTAGTGTACTAAATAGGTAAAAAGGGTAATAAGGTAAGAAATAAAGTAATAAAGAATGATAATGATTGAAATGGATAGGAAAGAGAATAATAATCCTAGGGTTCATGTCTTTAGGGAGCTACTATGTAGATAGCAAGTGGAAAAAGGAACAACAATCTTATTAATCACCGATGGTCTGCCCACCCCTTTCTCGATGTACCCCTTAAGGCATACACTTAGAGAGATTAATACTTGATAGGTTCCTACAAGATATAAAGTGTTAATAATAAATAAAAGTTTGAAAATAGTATGTGTATACATATACCCTAGTTGAAGCTCATCATGTGTCACATAAGTATAACACGAGATGGTGCTTCAGAGATAAAACATGATAACACATAATGCTGATGTTAAGTATGGTGTAATAAGAAATAAATATGATAAATGAAATGACTAAATTGAAAAATACATACCTTTAACTTACATTAGTGCTATAGATAAATAAGAAGACTATAAGAAAGTGGAGGCATCCAATGTAAATAACACTAGGCAAACCTATAAAAGTTAGTGCAAACAATAGCCAAAAATCAAAAAAATTGGAAGATAGTCATATGATAGTGGAAAATAATCACTACATCATCACGAATATAATGAATTATATGGTTTGAAAAATGGATGAGCAGAAATAAATATATGAGAAAAATAAATAATCTAAAGAAAAATAATTGAGAATTTTGAAATTTGAAAAAGTGGTTGTAAATAGGAAAAAGAGAAATCATTTTGTTATTTTGATATGTAAGAAAGGACAAAAAGAGCTCTAGAGAATAAAAATAAGCTAGGATGGTGAGGGAATGACATAGTAGGTGAGAGAGAGCTCCAAGGGTGAAGATAGATGCACTACAAGATGTAACCAAGAATCCCAAACTAGTTCTTGAAATTTGCATTAATTTAAGTGAATTTTGAGTAAATTTTGA
>JARHVA010001219.1:1960000-2220000 GCA_037957365.1 Torreya grandis | reverse complement strand
GATTTTTGAGGAAAACTCTTAAAATAAAATAAAGAAATGATAAAGAAAAAAATAGCAATTTTAAGGAAAAGATAAGTATATGCAAAATATAAATAATCAATACTAACTATAGTATAATAAGAAGGGACAACATGATATAAGATAAGAAATAATTTGACATAATGTCAAATGATATAATCAAAAGTAGATAAAAAATAATATTTAAACACATTTCTAATCCAAATATAAATGATAAATCACCATGCATGTGCTCATAAATATTGGTAAATCTATCCCCACACATTGTCTAAAACATTGGGTAAATCTCAATGAAGTTGGATATAAACTACTAATAATGTCTCATCAATCTTTACTAAATACTGGGAAAATATTTCTTTTCTAATCTACTCAACTAAAAAATTAGGAATACTCATTGGATCATGCTGAGGAGGGGAATTGGGTGAAGGATGGTTAGGAGAATGTGTGGGAACAATATCTATAGGAAATATTAGAATCAATTATGGAGAAAACTTCATGGGTAAAGGATGGTCATGATAATGTGTGGGAACAATATCTATAGGAAATACTAGAATCACTAATGGAGAAGACTTCATGGGTGAAGGAGGGTCCATAGGTGGAGAAGGAACCACAAGTGGAGGCACAAAAGGTGGTGAATGGACCATAGGAGGTGTAGTTGTGGGAGAAGAAGGAGGAGCCTTCTTGTGAGAATCACCTTTGGGAGTATTAATAAAAGGTCCAAAAATAGATATAATGTGATCCTTAAGATGTTGTTGAAGGATATAGAAATAATCAATGTGATGTGTGCCACATTGGTGCCATAGATAATACCTCTCACCATACGTAGGTATATTTTCAAGAAAAATATTTGGAGGAGGTATGGTAGTGTCTATTGATAGGGAAGAAGGATGCAAGGTATCAATATATTATAAAAATTTATGATAATGGGTAGAAGAGTGATTATATATCCCATGAAAGCAATAGATACACTTGTGAGTATTCTTAAGAGAAACACTCATGGGAGAAGGTTTAATAGGCATAGATGAAGAAGGAGATGGATCATCATCCCATTTAGTGGCCAAAGGATCCATATTGGGTAAAGGAATTAAGCCATCACCAAGAGAAGGTGGTGAGGGAGAAGGAATGAAATTAGGTTGAATAGAGAAGTACTAATTGAAGAAGTAAAAGTAGGTTCAGCAATAGTGGAAGAAGCAATACTAATTGGTTATGACATAGTTTCCACTGTGGGAAGAGAGGGATCAATATAAGGTCTAAGGAGGGTTTCACTAACCTCAGGAGTGAACAAATGATGGGAGTCAGGGAACCTAGAAAAAGGGTAAGGTCTATTCATAGCATGATCCATGGGCATATTCCTACAGGATTCCTGAAAAACTAGAGGTTTTGGCACCATCTCTACTTTGTGATAAAGAGGAAAAATACAAGAATCAGGAACTATAAATGTTACAACATGAGAAGATTCATGAAAAGACTCAAATAAAGAAGAATGATAACATAGAATCTCAACATTACAGGCTTGGACAAGGCTACCTAATAAAGGATCATCTAAAGAATAGCTATCATCATAATCTAGTGTATGAAGATTAATGACACAAGTTAGAATAAATTTGTCATCAGAAGAAGCATGGTGAATAGAATGTCTAGTCTTGGATAAGACTACTGAAATGTCATCGCAAGGTGGTTTACAATAATGAGGCCAAAATTTGTGAGATGAGATGAGGTGTGAGATAGTAAGTTTTGATCATTAAGTTAATTCCATTAGGCTCATCATCATCGGAGTCTAAAAGTTTAAGAAAAATGTTACCAATGAGCTCAGGATGCCCATTGTAACCTCTGATTGAGTTGATAGGAAAGTTGAAAAGTTGTGATTCACATAACGGAATACTAGGTAAAGTCTCAAGAGTAGGAATTTTAAAAATACCACAATCTTGGAATTGCTCAAAATTCAAAGGGTTAGTATCTCCTTGAATCCTATAAATGACTCCATTATAAGGGAATTTAACACATTGGTAGGTGGAAGAAGTGATAGCTCGCATATGATGAGTCCATGGCATACCAAACAAGATGTTATAAGAAAGAGGGAAATTAAAGATCATCACCTTTACACAAATGGTAATAGGTGGGATAGTAATGGGAAGCCACACACACCCAAGAGGAGTCATTTTCCTTCTATCATATCCTTTTTAGGTGTTACGTGTAGACTTAAGATTGAATTTTGAATATCCAAGGGTTTTAATTAAATCAAGAGAAGTAACACAAGTGGTTGAACCCTCATCAATCAATGCTCATTTGACTTGGATATCACATATTTAGATATTAATAAATAAAGGAGGTTCATCTACATGAATCAGAATCTCATCAATAATCATAGATGTGATGGGAAATTTCAAAGAAAGAGAAGTGTCAATAGTTTCATCAACATTTATGGGAATCTCTTCACATTGTTGTAAGATACTATCCTCAAAACTAGATAAGGCTACCTCCCATCCTGTTAAGGGGGATGAGGTACATTCATCTCAAATAATAGTTTCATAAGATGGTTACAATGATGGGGAGATGTCCTCATAAGCTTGAGAAATGTAATTTGGGATGGGAGATTAGTGAGTTATGCAATGGGATCCCATTCATCATAACCCATGAGAAGATTGTTAGATATAGGTGCATAATGGTTAAGGAGGTCTTTGGAAGGAGGAACTAAAGAGAATTGAAATTTATGTTGATAAGAATGAGAAGATTTAGAATAATTTTGTAAATCATTTGGTGATGGAGAATTAATTTGTTTAGATTTATTTTGAGAATTATAATAAGTATTAATAGAAGGTTGATAATTATTAGAATATTGATTATCATTGTTACTAGAAGATGATGGAAGAATAGTAGAAATAGAATGAGATATCTTATCCAAGGGAGAGTCATAAATTAGATCATCATCAAATATTATAATATCTTCTTTCCCTAACTCATTCAAATGAGTTGTAAAATAATCTTGGATAACACAAAATGTCTTAGAAGGAGGTGGGGTGTAGATAGGTTGGGAATCAATGAAAGCTACCACCCTTCACATATTAGTCATGCTAACAAAATTTTCATTGGAAGTGGGTTCAACAAGAATTTCTACATTATTGGTGGAAGAGGTGGGCTTATCTTCTTTTTCTTTAATATATTGATGATTAGGTAAAGGATCTTTGTAAATAGCTAAATGAGCATTTACGTGATTCAAGACTTGGGTTTTATCTTGAATTTTGTAGTCCTTGAAAGCAACTTCATAAGATTATTTAAACTTGCAATTGATAAAATTTTGATCAAAATTAGGACAAAGAAGAAAATCCATAGCTAAATTACGGATTTGTCTACAATTTTCATGAAAGTGACCCCAACTAGCATGAAACTAGCAAAACTTGCTAGGATCATACTAGGTTTTCATAGGATGAGTAGGGTGAATCTCTTGAGGGAGAGGCTTATGTAGACACTTGAGAAATTTAGCCAAGGAAAGAGGTTTATGGACATCAATGATGTTTGGTGATGATAAATGAGGATTAATTTATTTTTGAAGAGGAGTTGGTTCCGAAGAAGGGGTAGGAATGACATAATGAACACTGTGAATAGTATCATATGAATTGATAACACCATCTTTGCTAATATTTTTGTTTTTGTTTTTAAGTAACTGATGAGGACCCATTAAAGGTTGGGGTGGCTCAAATTGATGCATAAGGAAAGATTGTCTTTTGTATTGGTCAATGGCCTCCTCCAAGGTATGTGGAAAAAGGGTACAAAATCAATATTATAATGTAGGAAATAAATAATTGTAAAGAGATCAAAGAGATTGTCATCTGCCATGTTATGTTTACACTTGTTTGACAAATTCTTCCATTATATAATAAAGGCTTGAGTGGTTTCATTTTCATTTTGTTTATAATTTATGAAATGGACCAAAGTGTTTTCTACAAGATCACTTGTTTGGAATGCTTATACTAAGGTATTCATTATATCCTCCACAATATTAGTGGAATGAGATCTAAGTTGATTATATGAATCTAAGGCATCACCTGTGAGGGTGTTGGTAAGGAGTTTGGTAGTAGAAAATGTGTTTAATTTTATCCAATCCTTATAAATATTTCCAATTTTTTTAAGATGAAGGGTATGATCAATTGATCTATTATAGGAGTTGGTAGGTGTTATACTTTTGATATCAATGTTAGCAATTTGAGTAGTAAGAGGTTCATTTTGTAAATTCTTGATAACTTTGTTAACTAATGGAGGTTGAGGAATAATATTACCTTAAAAAAATCCAAGAGTTTGAGGAGGAACACTTTGGTTATGTGTGCCCCAAGCCATTGGTTGTAGTTGTGTTTGAATATTAAGAAGGTGGTTTTGAATTCTCATCATTTGATTCATGTTATGAGCTTGAAATGTGTTCATTTGATTGAGAGTTTGTAATAATATTTGATGATTTTTATTAGTTTTATTAAAATTAGTGTTGGTGTTTTAGTTAGTATTACGGATTTGGGTACCACTATTAGTGTTGACATGAGTTTGAGAAGAGCTATGAGAATTTGAAGCACTAGTGGTAAATTTTGATTGTGAAGAAAAAGATGGAATAATAAATGGTGTAGATGAATAAGCACTATAAGAATGATTACCTTGGGTAGTAAACAATGAACTAGTGGATGGATTAAGGATAGTGGATCTTATGAGAGGCCCACTAGATGTAGAACCAACCATATTAGTTGAGATATTAGGCATGGAGGTAGAAGAAGTTAAATAAGAAGATGTCATAGTATAATAAGGAGTCAATATTGAAGGGAGAGGTTGAGAAGAAAATAAATTAGTACCCCAAATCTAGTTGAGAAAGTGGAAGTAGGAGAATAAGTTTATTTAACTTGATGGCTAATCATGAGATTATAGATGGTAGGAGGGTATTTCCCTCTATGTTTAGGGAATTTTGTGATAAATAAAAGAATTTTGGGAGCATGTTATAATTTATATTTATCTTATAAGAAGAGAGGGTTATGTTTCAAATAGGTATTATGAGGATTCCCATAATTCATTGTACAAATTTCAATATGGATAGTACTCACATTCTCGAACGGAACCCTACTTTGTCTATGGGAGACCCTATTGGGATTGGTGAATTATATCATATATGATAATTGATTTTTAGTGTTATAACAAAACATATAGTCCATGATGAAAGGAGGAAAGGAAAGATAAGATAAAAAAGGAATCAAAAAGCGACTGTAACTGAACTAAGTCGACATAGTCTACCTAGTGCAAAAACTAGGTTTGTGAAACTGAACTAGGTCCACAAGATTGACATAATATAGAGAAAAAAGACTAGGAAAAAAGGGAAAAAAGTGTGAAAATAGTACTAGGTCAGCCTATTTTAGTGTATAGGGGATATAAAATATGTTAGGTCAACTCAGTCAACCTAGCATAGTAAATAGGAAAAAGAAAGAGTTGATAATCGATTTGTGAAAATAAAGTGAGATAATTTATAGTTAATCTAAGAAAGTAAATGATGAATGTAAGAAAACAATTAATTTAATTGATTTTATTCAATCTAATTGATGCACCCAAAGAAAAAATCATGTGCCAATATGAGCTAGTTTAAGTTCTTATGTACATGATCAAGCAAAGAGCAAGCAAACAACTTGGAAAATAAATCTAGCTAATTGGTCAACCTAGAATGTTAGATTATTAAGCATGATTTTAAATGATATAAAGTTGGCTATAAATAAGGTACTAAATATAAATCTATGGATGTCTTTAGGTGAGTTTCGGATGAAAGGGATTGTAGTGGAAATGATACAGGCTTGGTATTGGGTCCTACCCCCTCACTTCACATAATGCAATGATAAGAGTGTCAGGTGATTAAGTAAAATATAACATTAACAATGCTTTATACTTGACCAGAGTATCAAGTTGGCTTCCCCCTTGGTGATTAAATCCAAGTAGGGTGGCCTGTGTAGTCAAATTTTAAAATGTTTTTTGATGTTAAGTGATTTGGTTGTGTGTGCATAAAATAGAAATAGTGAAACTAAGTAGTTAATTAAAAGAACATCCTAATTAGACTATGTGAACTATTCTAAGAATGAAAATATCTAAAATTAAAAATGTGATTAACATATAAGGTGAATTCCAACTTTGAAACAAGGTATAGTAAAAACACTATATGCACAATAAATATAACTAGGTCGAGAGTGTCAAGCTAGCATTATTGAAAAAAGGGTCTAGAAAACCTACTAGGTCAACTAGGTCAACCTAGTTATTTTAAACAAAAAATAAGACATAAAACTAAGTCAACTAGGTTGATATAGTTGGCTGTGTAAAGGCAATTTTAAATGCTATAAATTGGAAAAAAGTACAAAAATAGAGAGATACATAAGAATATAAACTCACCTTGATGGTTTAGAGATAGAAATTATTGATCCAAAATCTATAAACTGGGTCGAGTTGGTCAATTAAGAAATACATAAATCTACTAAAAAAGTGTTGAAAATACACTAGGTTAACCTGGTCGACCTAGTTATTTGGACTGGAAGTTTGGAAATGTACTAGGTTGAGCTAGTTAACCTAGTAAGATGATCTAAAAGTTATAAATTAGAATCTGTATGTGGTTGAGATGATTAATTAGACTATATAGAAACTACTACAAAGTGACTATAAATATACTAGGTCAATTAGGTCCACCTAGTAGGCTGAAATGGTATTCTAAAAAGTGATAAAAACCTATACTAGGTCAAGTTGCTCGATCTAATTACTTGTTCTTGTGCAAAAAGAAAAAGAAAACTAGGTCGATAGAATCGACCTAGTATGTCAAAATATATGATAGAAATGATGACAAAATAATTAAATAAATGAAATAAAAGTGAACAAATGCAACAAAGGTTGAATTCATGTCAGGTTCACCAGAATGTATGCAATCAAAATTACATGATGCATAATGAATTAATCCTAGATTGGATAAGATATAACACACACTTATTTTTAGTTATACACTTGTTAAGTGGGATAATGACCAATATGGGGATCCACTAGACCCGATTAGGGGATCACTTGTATCATTTGTCACAACACATCATGATAGGAAGGGTTCCAAAGCCTACATTCTAACATAATTACATAACCCTAAAAGAGTCTTATGATTTGATATTCACTTATGCTAATAAACAAGAAAGTAAACTATTCTAATAACAAGAAAAGTAAACTAATCTAGTGCACACCAAAGTTTGTGGCATAAAGTGGGGGTTAGAACAAAACAAATAAACAACAACTAAACTAAAAATACATAGGATACATACTCATGTCAATGTATATGGAATCCTAATACATGAAAGAGAAGAATACATACTGCATTATCTATCTACTCTTACAAAGGAGAAATAAATTTAGGAATACTTACCTTTGAATATGAACCTACTAAGTCTCAACCTCTCCCTTGGCTAAGGTCTTTCATAAGAGATTATTGTGGCTTGTAAGGATAACCAAGATAAATTATCTCTAGGCTACACAACCTACCTAAGCATCCAAAAGACTTCTCCACAATATTGTTAGGGTGTGGAGCTTAAAAGCTTCACCAAGGAGCACAGTTATTGGTTTCGGGTCTACACAGACACCGGCATCGGTCGGTCACAGGCAGTTGTAGAGACGCCGACGTTGGCAGATGATCAGCTGACGGCGGTCACAGGCGAGCAGGCAGGAACCGACGTCGGTTACCTGCGTGTCCAGAAAGCTATTTTCGTGGACAGAAGCGAGTGTTTGCATGATAAGTTTGAGTTGGAGACTCAAGCTCGCGTCTCTATTATTAACATTACTATTTTTAGAGACCTTGTTTAAGTGGTTTAACTATTTGTTGGAAGTACATGCTCAAGTCTCCTAATTCTATATGAAGAATTAGATCTTCCTAGCTTTGTAGTTGAATTGTAGAAGAATTCATTGTGTGTGAAGAACAATACAGAATTGAATCAATCCAGGTCTGTTGGAATTGGTTGTTCTTGAGAGAGATAGCTCTTGAGGAATAGAGATCTATTGAGAGATCTATACATCTAGGAGAGGTGTGGAAGAACGAAGCTTTCTTCAATTGTATTCCTATTGTAAAGAGTTTATTAATACAAGTTTTTAGGGTGTTTTCTTGTATCTCTTGTTCTTGCCATTTATTATTCTAGTTACTTGTCTATCTGATTTAATTCTGTGTTTATTGCTTTCACAAGTGTAATCTATTGTTGGTTGATCCCCAATAAGTGGTATCAGAGCCTTGGTTACAGGTTCAAAGCTTGATAATTGGTATCAAATTTCAGGTTCACTAATAGGTGGTTCAGATCTGTGTAGTGTGTATTGATTACAGGTTCTCACAGGAGTTTCTGCAGGGATTTCTATTTGAGTGGGAGAAGCAATGGCAGATGAAAGTAAATTGAGAATGGAAAAGTTCAATGGCAAAAATTACCAACACTGGAGAATGCAGATAGAGGATTATCTATATTAGAAAGATCTCTACTTATCATTAGGAGGTATTGCAAAGAAGCCCAAAGACATGGAGGATGAAGAATGGGAAGTTCTTGACAGAAAGGCTCTGGGTTCTATAAGACTGAGTCTAGCATCCACTGTGATATCCAATTTATCACAGGCAAAGTCTACGGTAGAGTTGATGACTACGTTAGCTAATTTGTATGAAAAACCCTCAGCTTCCAATAAGGTATATCTTATGAAGCAGTTATTTAATTTGCATATGAATGAAGGTGGATCTGTTTCTACTCATCTGAATGATTTCAATGGTATTGTGAATCAATTAAGTTTAGTGAATATAGTGTTTGATGATGAGATAAAAGCTCTTTTGATATTATGTTCTTTGCCTGAAAGCTGGCATGGCTTAGTAATGGCAGTAAGTAATACTGCATCTGCATCAAATATTTTGAAAGTAGAGGATGTTGTTAGTGTTATCTTGAATGAGGAAATACGCAGGAAAAGCACAGAAGAGGCATCTGGGAATGCTTTAAGTTTTGAGAGCAGGGGAAGGCAGAAAGAGAAGAGCAAGAAAGGCAGATCAAGATCCAAATCAAAGGGGAAAGGTAGATCTAAATCCAGAAACGACAGAAGGCCACAATGCTGGAATTGTGGAAAGATGGGGCACATAAGTAGAGATTGTTGGTCAAATCCCAAGGAGGACAACCAGCATGAAGGAAAGGAAGAAGCCAAGATTGCAGGTATTGCACAGGATGCTTTAATTTTCTCTCTGCATAATAATATAGAATCTTGGGTATTAGATTCTAGTGCATCTTTTCATGCTACTCCTAACAGGGAATATTTCAGTGACTATATCCATGGAGATTTTGGAATAGTGTATCTAGGAGATGATGAACCCTGTAAAATAATTGGCAAAGGTAAAGTACAGCTGAAGATGTAGAATAGCAACACATGGGTGTTGAGAGACGTGATGCATGTTCCTAGCTTGAAGAGAAATTTGATTTCTACAGGAAAGTTAGGGGATGAGGGTTGTACTATAACTCTCACAACAGAATCTTGGAAAGTGACCAAGGGTGCACTTGTTATGGCCAAAGGTAAGAGAGAAGGTACTCTCTATTTGTGTAATTATGTTACTAACAAATCTCCTTCTGTATTATCTACTTCAGATGTGGATGCTAAATTGTGGCACTCAAGGCTTGGCCACATGAGTGAGAAGGGGATGTCAATTCTTAAGTCTAAAGGTATGCTTTCAGATTTAAAAGGCATAGATCTAGAGTTTTGTGAGCACTGTGTATTTGGAAAATAGAAAAGGGTTAGTTTTCTCAAAACTGGGTCTACTAAGAAGAGGCACAAGTTAGAGCTTGTTCACACAGACGTATGGGGACCGGCTCAGGTTGCTTCCATTGGAGGATCACAGTACTATGTATCTTTCATAGATGATGCCACAAGGAAGGTATGGATCTATTGTATTAAAAAGAAATCTGATGTATTTGATACTTTTAAAGTTTGGAAAGCTATGGTTGAGAATGAAACAGGTAAAAGATTAAAGTGCCTGAGATCAGACAATGGTGGTGAGTTTTGCAGTCATAAGTTCAGAGATTATTGTTATATGCATGGAATCCATAGGCAAAGGAAGGTTCCAAGGACACCTCAGCAGAATGGTATTGCTGAAAGGATGAACAGGACAATAATGGAGCGTGCAAGATGTATGAGATTGCATGCTGGTTTGCCCTTACAGTTTTGGGCACAAGCTGTTGACACTGCAGTATACCTGATTAACAGAGGACCCTCTACAGCTCTGGATGGTGCTATTCCAAAAGAGGCATGGACAGGTAAAAAGGTTGATCTCTCATATCTCAAAGTTTTTAGTTGTGAAGCCTTTGTGCATATAGATAAGGAAAATAGAAAGAAGCTTGATGCTAAGTCTATGAGATGCGTGTTTATTGGCTATGGCTCAGATGATTTTGGTTACAGATTGTGGAATCTAGAAACTAATAAGGTAATCAGGAGCTGTGATGTTGTTTTCAATGAAAGAGTGATGTATTGTGATCAGCTAAGGAAGTTGAATCAATCTGAGTAGAGCAATGGTGAATTGGATGAGGTAAAAGTCCAAGATGAGCTCGCGGGAAAAAGAAATAATCACTTACAGGAAAACACAGAGACCAACGTCGGCAGGTTAGGAATCGGCGTTGGCAGGATAGAAATCGGCGTCGGCCATACAGGGACCGACGTTGGCCGTACAGGTACTGAGGTCGGTCAGGAAGAACCGACGTCAGCCAGTAACAGGTCTAGAGGTGACCGAAGTCGGTCACTGTCAAAGAATTTGGGTGGACAACATGTTGTGGACGAGTCTCAGACACCCATCAGGAGGTCAGAAAGGGTGAGTAAGCCTCCAATTAGATATTTTCCTTCTTTATTTTATTTATTGCTAACTGATGGTGGAGAACCAAAGAGTTTTGAAGAAGCAATACAAGTGGAGTCCAAGAGTGAGTGGGAGCGTGGCATGGTTGAGGAGATGGAGTCCTTAAGAGAGAACCAAACATGGGATTTGGTTGAATTACCTGCTGGTAAGAGAACACTTAAGAACAGATGGACCTATAGGTTGAAAGAAGGTGAGAATGGATAGATGCGATATAAGGCCAGATTAGTGGTAAAAGGATTTGCACAAAAGCTAGGTATTGACTTTGGTGAGATTTTTTCTCATGTTGTTAAGATGACTTCTATAAGGGTTGTATTGTCTTTGGTTGCTTTTGAGGATTTGCATCTTGAGCAGCTAGATGTTAAGACAGCATTTCTTCATGGAGATTTGGATGAGGAAATTTATATGGAACAGCCAGAAGGATTTGAGGTCAAGGGTAAGGAGAAGTTTGTGTGCAGATTGAAGAAAAGCTTGTATGGCCTCAAGCAAGCTCCTAGGCAATGGTACTTAAAATTTGACAGGTTTATGACTGAGCATGGCTACAGTAGGTGTCAATCAGACCATTGTGTATATTTCAATAGATTTGATAACGGTAGATATATTATTCTATTGTTGTATGTAGATGACATGCTGGTTGCAGGATCACATATGCAGGATATCTCAGAGCTTAAGGTGAAGTTAGCTCAAACGTTTGCTATGAAGGATTTGGGAGCAGCAAAGAAAATCCTTGGCATGAGCATTAAGAGAGACAGGAAAAATCACAGGTTGATATTGTCTCAAGAAGATTATGTGGACAAGGTGTTGAAATGATTTAATATGCAGGATGCTAAACTGGTAAGCACACCTTTGGCTGGACATTTTAAGTTGAGTAAAGAACAATGTCTTAATTCATATGATGAGGTAGAGTACATGATTAAGGTTCCATATTCTTCCGTAGTAGGGAGTTTGATGTATGCAATGGTGTGTACTAGACCGAATATTGCCCAAGCAGTGGGAGTTGTAAGTAAGTATATGGCCAATCCAGGTAAGGAACATTGGAAAGTAGTTCAGTGGATCCTTAGATATCTGAGAGGAACCAGCAGTAGGCACTTATGCTATGGAGGTTCAAATACTTCTCTACATGGCTATGTAGATTCAGATATGGTAGGCGATTTGGATGGCAGGAGGAGCACTACAGGTTATGTTTTTACTGTAGGTGGAACAGTGGTTAGCTGGATATCTAAGTTGCAGAAGGTTGTTGCCTTGTCAACTACAGAAGCAGAGTATATTGCAGCCACAGAAGCTAGCAAGGAGATGATATGGATGACACGGTTCATGGATGAGCTTGGTAAAGAGCATGAGAGTTGCAGATTGTATAGTGACAGTCAGAGTGCAATCCATTTGGCCAAGAATTCGGCCTTTCATTCAAGAACAAAGCACATACAACTAAGGTACCATTTCATACGACAGGTATTGGAAGATGGAGAGTTGAAGCTGGAGAAAATCCATACAGATAGGAATTCGGCAGATATGTTAACCAAGCCAGTTACAAAGGAGAAGTTGAACTTGCATTCAACTTCTATTGGTCTTCATGATTGAGTTGAAGATGGAGGAGCTAGAAGATGTTGCTGTATAGGTACTAGTGTAGCTGTTTATCTCCAAGTGGGAGATTGTTAGGGTGTGGAGCTTAAAAGCTTCACCAAGGAGCACAGTTATTGGTTTCGGGTCTACACAGACACCAGCGTCAGTTAGAAGTGATCGACGTCGGTCACAGGCAGTTGCAAAGACACTGACATCGGCAGAGGATCGACCGATGGTGGTCACAGGTGAGCAGGCAGGAACCGACGTCGGTTACCTACGTGTCCAGAAAGCTATTTCCGTGGACAGAAGCGAGTGTTTGCATGATAAGTTTGAGTTGGAAACTCAAGCTCATGTCTCTAATATTAGCATTACTATTTTTAGAGCCCTTGTTTAAGTGGTTTAACTATTTGTTGGAAGTACATGCTCAAGTCTCCTAATTCTATATGAAGAATTAGATCTTCCTAGCTTTGTAGTTGAATTGTAGAAGAATTCATTGTGTGTGAAGAACAGTACAGAATTGAATCAATCCAAGTCTATTGGAATTGGTTGTTCTTGAGAGAGATAGCTCTTGAAGAATAGAGATCTATTGAGAGATCTATACATCTAGGAGAGGTGTGGAAGAACGAAGCTTTCTTCAATTGTATTCCTATTGTAAAGAGTTTATTAATACAAGTTTTCAGGGTGTTTTTTTGTATCTCTTGTTCTTGCCATTTATCATTCTAGTTACTTGTCTATCTGATTTAATTCCGTGTTTATTGCTTTCACAAGTGTAATCTATTGTTGGTTGATCCCCAACAAAGATAAGATCAGAGCTCCAAATAAAGTATCGGACCTTAAATCTTTATTCCTCAAGTATAATGGTTAACAAGCAAAATTTCATTTACACTTCTTCACTTGATTCTTATATTTTATTAAATGGTTAGAAATGACCTTGTATATAGTAGTGTCTTGCCTAAAAAATATTTGGATATGTTAGCTATACTAGGTCAACTAGGTTTACCTATTACATTCTTGGACTAATGCTTAAATTATATGCTAGGTCAATCGAGATGCAAACAATTCAAAATAGCTAAAGTGTCCCCAAAATACACTAGGTGAACCAGGTCAATATAGTGTATTGAATAGGTAAAAAGGGTAATAAGGAAAGAAATGAAGGAATAAAGCATGATAATGAATATAATATATATGAAAGAGAAGAACAAGATTAGGGTTCATGGTTTTAGGTAGCTAGTGTGTAGATATCAAGTGGCAAAACAAACAATAATCTTATGAAGCACTGATGGTTTGCTCTCCTTTCCTGGTACACCCCTTAAGGCATGCACTTAGAGAGATTGAGACTTGATAGGTTATTACAAGATATGAAGTGTTAGTAATCAATAAAAAATTTAAAATATTATTTTTATATATAAATATCTCAAGTTTAGACCTGTAACTACCTTGAAAACACCCAAAAATAGGCAAGAAAGAAGGAAAATGGACATGGAAGAACACTTATTCACAATGCCATCATGTAAAATATTTATAAACACAATTTAGAGGAAAGAGATAGGTGAAAATGATCTTTATTACTTTAAAAGGTCTTTATTTTTAAAAATTATAGGCTTTCTCCTTATCAAATGAGAATATCTTATAAAAATGAGGGAGAAATGGGAGATATAGGAGAAAAGGGGAAGAGAGGGAGAAGAGGTAAGCAAATAAAATTCAAAAAATGAGACACAACCACTTTCATGGATTCTCAAACACATTTGGGTTACTTCTAACTAATCCTTCCTCAACAAATTAACCTTCATTATCCCAAATAGTCTTCAAGACCTCTCATTGGCTTATAAACACACTAAAATACAATAAATTCTTAAGGATGATGATGTCATGATCCCTTAAAATAAAAATTTATCTAAAGACTTTCCACACTCAATGAATGTTCCACTTACATTCTCAACCCCCAAACTCTCTCCTATGGACTTCTACACCCCCATCTACTTGCTCTTCTAAAAGGTGCTTGGGAAAAAGTTAGATAACATAGCATAAAATGCTTAACTAACCATGGAGGTTAATTATTAGAGTTTATTTTTAGTGTCTTATTCTATTTTTATCTTTAATTTCCCCCTCCAACCTTAAATAAAATCCATGATACCTAAAACTCTCATAAACCCCATTGATGGAGGTCACAAGCTTGAGCCACCCTCAACCAGCTACTCTAAAACCTACTCCCAAGGCTGTTTAGCACCCTAAAGACCACTTATAGACCTATATAAGACCTTTAAACATCTATATCATGCATATTAGGGAGAAAATGAATATTTATAAAACCTTCAATACCTACAACAATGGTGGAAATCACCATTAAACCTACAACAATGCACAAAATTACAAAAAATGGGTTTTAACCCTTTAGCTCATTAAGGCACCATATAACACCTTTTGAAGAGCTCTAAGTTACATATAAATATTATTTATGTCCCATTAGGCCTAATTCATGGATTTAGACCATTTTTATTTGAAGACCTACAAAATTAAGCATTTTTAGCCATTTTGGGCCTTTTAGGCACCCAAATGTGATAGCTTATTCTACAAAATAGGGTTTTTAGGAGATGGAGGGATTTATATACACATTAAATGTGATTTAAAATACATTATAGGTCATTTTATGGAACTATGTGTCTAGAAACTCAAAATTGGTTAAAAAGATAATTTGGCCACCTAGACAAGCTCACCTTCAAAATGATTGTTCATATAATGTGGAAATCTATTCCATAACTTATTTTCATGGATATTTATTAAATATACCAATTCAACACCCCTAAAAATATTTTTCTCCCATGTGGATGATATGAAAAGATACACATGTGAAGATGATTACATGTAAGGTTTGTAAGCATTTTGGACATGCTTACACTCTTAGCGATTGTTCAAAAAAATAAATACCTTAACCAACCTAAATCCATAATTAATTTCTAGTAAATAGGATTAATCAAAACATACTATAATCAATTGTCCCAAATTTTCATGGTATGAAAGAAATGAGCATCTAAAGAAGGGCTAAAATTGGGTGTCTTAAGCCTAAAAAGCTCAAACTTATCTAAAGGACAAATTTGACCTTTCCACTTATATTATTTTATTTAAAACACATTAATATCATCTGAAACATCTCATAACACCTATCTAAATGATCAGAAACAAAATTTGCCTTTTATGCCTTTGAGACTGCCTGTGGGGTTTTGAGTTTGCCTACAAGATTTGCATGAAGTTTAGAGTGTGAACACTTTTTAAAGGTATTTAATTGGATTAAAACCATATTAAAATTCTTATAATATACTTAACTAATATTATAACCCTTAACCACACCTTAAAACTCCAAAAGGTATGCCAGTATGAATAGTGACCATTATAAGACATGAAAGGGAGTATGTATAAATAATGGGCACTTACACTTATTATATGACCCTAAAAATGTAACTTATGGATATAATATGTCATTATTATCAATCCTACCAAGTTTCAAGTATTTTAGGTCCATACTTTTTCATATAGACCTTTTTACCAAAATTTACCTTGAGCTGCTTACATGTTTCCTTCATGCCAAAACTTGTCTTTTTTAAATATTTTGCATGCAACCCATAATTTTTATCAATTAAATATGAAAATATAGGTTTAAAACATCATATTATATGGTTTTAATACCTATCTAAGGCCTAAAGTCCTTCTTGGCACCCAAAATTGACAAAACTTCATTTGGTCTCCAAAGGCCACCTTCTTGACCACTTGTGGAATATGTAATAAAAATAGATATTTTCACTTATTATATGAACTTTAGGATGAAATTTTATTCTTTTTTGTGTCATTTATACCATTTATACCAAATTTCATGCTTTGGCTCAACCTGTAGATGCTCCAAAATGGCTAATTCCTTTAAGGCATGCTCTAATGTTGATCGTGATTTGAGATAGGGTTGACTTCACTAAAATATTGAATAGTTAACATTTTAAAAAAACCTAAAAAATATTTTTAATATTTATAATAGGTCATAATTATAATCTCTACCAAATTTTGTGATTATATCCTATATATTTTGGGTTGTAGGCCCATTTTGGCAAAAGCTAGTGACACGTGTCTGCTTGGTCAAATTTCACAAGTGAGTTTTATTCCCTTTTGACTTGGTATATTCCTTAACATGGTGAATTTTATTTTAAATTAACATGAAACCTATCCTTTCATTATTTCACTTTTCATTGGTTTCTTTTACCTTCATGTAACTCATGTTACCTTATGTCACTTCAAGCTCCTCAAGGGAAATCCATGGATGCCTATGTGTTCAGTGATGTAGGTGATGGATATGAGGTACATGATATTATATTACATTTTTTAAATCCATATATCATCAAAACATACCCCATTCCATATCCACATGCTCTTGTGAAACCATACTATGAGACTCTACCATGGAGCACCTTGCTTGAAATAGTTTCTGACCTCTTAAAGATAGGCTTGTTCTCAATGACCATCTCCAAATTATAACATATTCCTCCCTTGGTGAAAATCAATTCATTAATTATTTTTAAATTTCATCATGATTCCCACTTTTGCTACATAATGGGATTTCCACTCTCTCTACACTCCTTTTTAAACAACCTGAACACATCTTAACCCAACTCACTATCCAAATCAAATGTGATTGTAGGTGAATTATTGATCTTGAATAGGATATTTTCCATTATAGGCTATTATGAGGTGAATTTTTAATGTAACATGTATTTTTAGGTCCACCAGCTATATGTTTTCATGAGCATAAAATGACATTGCTCTCTGTGGTTTCTTCAAACCATTATCTTGAACATGAAACCTTCTCGGGACCATTAGCCTCCATCCTATCAATCAAACTATATAAAATATTGTAGTTGTAATTTTTATAATTTAGGTTCTCATTTCATGGTTTATGACATTTAGGCTTTGATTTCCTTAGTCTTCTCTTAAATCATCTTCTTGGAACATGAAGTTTCTCTCTAGATTTTGTGCTTGAACACCTTGGTGGATGGGTACAAGACTATCACTCCTTAGTGACTTTGACTATGTTTCCATGAAGTTTTGAGGTTTATCATTATGTAGTTTTATACATCATCATTTATTATGCACCCATTCATGACCAATAAACATATATGCATCATTATGTCCTCAATATCACTTACCAATTTGAAAGAGGCTTGAACTTGAGAGATTGTAGGCCATTTTCCTCTACTTAGACCTTCTTTGAAACTTCATGATATTATTGATTGTGTTAGTTACTCAAACTATTATTCTATTTCTCGATCACCATTTTCAATATAGTAGTGTTTTAGTCCTTCACCACTTTGAAAACATCCTTCATAGTTATTTTTCTCTTTCATATGACTATGTTAATCCTTGGTAGCTGTAGGTAGAGATAGTTCTCTTTACATGATAGGAGTATGGTAGTCATCATGTAAAATATCCTTGACACCAAAAACCCTATACACATTTTTATAATAAACAAGTCTCCTTCATATTATGAAAACATACCATTACTCATGAGAAAAATCTCCATCTTTGCTTAATTTTGACTACATACATGTATGGATTATATATGTGATTTAGGCTTTAGAGATTTGTATGATTAGTGACAATGAGTGTGAAGGTGTTCCCCTACTTGATAATTATATTTCCATAGTCACAATATCATTCCTTTAAGATTAACACCATAAAACTTTTCTAACTCCGTAGCACACCTAGTTGGTTATAGGTGGTTTTGAGGCTAGCTATAGGTCACCATTGGATTGAAAAATAAATTCATTTTTTGTTTTTCCAAAGTATATCTCACTCTTCCTATATTACCAATCTTTCAACACCATCTCTTTCTAAGGACTCTTTGAAGTCACCTTCTTCTTTCATTAGGTCAGGGATTTACTTGTCCTTACTTCTTCACTATCTTCCACTAGGAAACTTTCTTAGGCTTCAAGTTTCATATCTTATCATATAATTAAGGACTCAATATTCATTCACCAATGATAATATATTATCTTAATACACCTATTATAACTTATTTCAAGTACCCAAATGATCTTCAACTCTCATTCTACAACTCAAGGTCACAAAAAATTCCTAAGGCTTGTAGCCCTTTCTTATTTTTTTTTACTTGTATATACATATTAATAGAGATAAATAAAAATTGACCTCATATATAATGACCCTCTATCAAAATATCCCCCTCTACAAATTTATTTGGCTAAACGCTACCTGTAGACCCCTTTTCCAATACCATAGCCTTACCAAATAGGCATGCTTAGGTCTTAAGATAGCATAGTCCCTTGGAAACCATACAAAAAACACTAAAATTATAAAACCATTTTATTTAATTAGGGGACACAAAACCCAACATAGTTAATTTTTTTAAATCATTCTAACAGTGGAAACTCCCTGAAACAACAAAACCCTAACCTAGGTTTCTCCTTCATGTAAAGGCTTGAGAGCCTAAAAATTCATTATCAAGATTTATAGATAATTTTAAAATGAAAAATGACCTTATATAGGTGTTTTTAAATGTCCCCCACCTCCTCAAAACACTCAAGCCACTCCTTACCTCTATTTTTCCACCTTCTTGAAGGTTCATGGTCTCTTTCTATACACAGATAGTATGTAGGGTGCATAAAATTGGCTTGAGCATTGGGTTTATGGTTTATTTTTCATATTTATATCTCTAAAACACCTTATTCCTCCCTATAAAAATTATAAAACTCATTAAAATTTTCATCTAACACTAGAGATTGATTTAACATAGCATATAGGTGTTAGTTTCATGGTTTAGGCCTCGAATACAATGTATAGAGACTTAATTAGGGCCCCAGATATCATTTTTTACTCATTTAAATATATCTACATCATTCACTATTGTATCAATACCCCTAACACCAAATTCTTTCTCACTGCTAAGTATATTCAACTATAATTGATTATGTTGGAGTACAATAGGGGTCTTATATATGGGTATCCACATTTAATTCAATGCCACTTGGTCTTGGATCCCCATAGATATATTTTAAGAATATTTCATTATCAAATTTTGGTGTTTCCATTTCTAGACAAACCTCATGGATGACAAGGGATTTTATAGTTAGTTGTAGGTGAATTGTCTTAGGACAAAAGACACATGTAGGTGTAGATGAGGTCCACTACACTACTCTTTAACTATTTTGATGATCTTATAGACATTGGTGTACTCTCTCAACTCAAAAATCCATATTAATATGAATATTTACTTCTATATGAGAACTTTGGATTGTGAAAGTTGCTTGGAGGTTCAAACTTGTAGACATCACTAAAAGAATGCAATGAGAAAATATAGAACTTTAGATCCTTATAACATAGAAACCAATTGCCCAAACTACTCACTTCCTTTTGAAATTTGTTACCCTAGGATATGGATACAATATTGGAACATTTGGATGCATCAAATATCCTTATAATATTGTCATATGATATCAACAAAAGTGCCTAGGACTCTATTTTGGTGCTTTGGGGATTTTGTCCCTGATCATAGTCACCAAATTTGAAAATGGTTTATTCCAACTTTATTGCCTATAAAATTCTTCAAACAAGTTTTTCATGTTAATATTCAACTATAAAAACCTTAATAAGGCTTAAAATGATGTCAAACCTCATATACAACTCCTTCATGCCTCTATGTAAGCTTGCAGATGTACACATAATAGTGCATAAAGTAGTGGAGTTGGAAAGTGGGTTGTGCTCATCTTATGACCTTATAATATATTCTCAAGGCCTCTCCATCTTCTTAAAACATAATGAAGACATAAAACCATGATTATGTATCCTTATACAACACTTCAACTCTCTATGTATGAGCACATTTAGATGAACATCTCATGTATGCAAGAAGTGAGGTTCAAATAACTAGTTTGCATGGTATATGAAATTATAAATAACTCCAAACTTTAAAAAGGGTCCTAAAATTGATCATCTCTTACTTGAAAAGGTTCAAACTAGTCTTAACACCTTTGATTTCAACATTTTCAGTCTCTTATAGGTCTTAATGGAGGTTGTAGATATGCCATTAAAGGTGAAATGGTCAATGCACATGGTGTATGAACATTTAAAAAGTTTCATATGCTCTAAACCTCTTCATATGGAGTCTAAAAACATTGGAATACTTGAAATGAGATTAATTTTCCTTGTTTCCAATGTGACATTCTCTTCATGGCACCTGTAGGTGCACATTCATGGCTAACTATTTACTTGACTAGCATTGATTATCATATTCCTTATTATGTCACTTGGAGGAGGCTTATTTTATTGATCCTATTGGATTTAAATCAACCTTAAAATTGACTCTAGACTTCTTTGAAGCATGTTTGATCTCTCCTAAGACTATGAGGGTTGTAGGTTAAATTATAACATCAAATGCCATCATGAGTTTAAACCTTAAGAAGGTCACCAATTATGAACTAAATCATTATTTTATAGGTGAAAAACAATTAATTTATTGGTTTTATATGTGGTTTCACTTATTAAGAAGATGTAATTGATCCAAAAAGCCCAGAGGGAGTAATTCCTTTCCTTCCTCCTCAAACCATGGATGTAGATGGAGATTTCTCAAGCTATACTAGTCCTCATCTGAACCATCAAGGCTTTGATGAACTAATGGGAATTGATGAGAAATATAATTTTTGTAAGATTATGTGGCATAATGAGGATGAGGTACATTATCCCTCTAACCCAAGTTCTAATCTAAAATTGATTAAATGACCATTTCACAAGGATAATAAAGAAAATAGGTTATGTGCCATAAGTACCTTCTTGGAATGATTTAGTTTATGAAAAAAAATTAATAGGTCATATTTGACCTTGAAATTATTCATATAAATCCATTCTTTCTTAATGAATTTTGAAGCTAAGAAACAAGGGAAACTCTCTCTCTTTTGACTGTACTGAGTGAAAAATTGATGCTCTCTTAGAGCTATCCCAAACTCCCCAAAATGTTTTTTCCTTATCATGAAAAAATAGAAGCCTAAATTTTAAATCCAATACTTTTTAAAGATTTATTATGCTTTAAATAACTTTTCTTTCCTTTTTTAAACCTTTTAAAATGACTAGACCTCCATTAATGGTAGAATTTCATGCCTAGTTTGTAGCTAATAGGTTTTCCTTACCTATGCTAGTTATTATGATTGAATATGATTTAAGGGGCCTATAATAGGATATTAGGGACACCATTAATGATTTATTATAACATCTTATCCATTACAACAAGCAAAATCTTTAAAAAACTATACTATCAAAGCTTTAAAAGGCTCTAAAATGCATCCTTTTGCTCCCAAACTTCTTTCCTCCATTACAAATGACTTAAAATAACCTTAAACATGTATAAAATTTTAAACTATGACATATTTATGTGGGAGGAAGTCAGAAACAATTTGACTTCCTCAAAAAATTTCTTTTTCATTTAAATTTTCTATTTTGGGGACTTTTTATTCATCTAATGCACTTTTGGGGTTTTTTGGGCATAATAACTTCTTTATGCCTCATTTTTGGCTCATTAGAATCTCTAAGAATTTTTGAAAACCTCCTTCATACCCCAAAAAGTTCAAACACCATGGAAACCTATTGGATCCTTCACTTATAGTTTGAGACCTATTTCTAGACCTTTTCCTCAAAATCATGAAATTCACTTTAAAGCTTTCTTAAAGTGTTTCAAAAGTTTGAAAGTGACATGTGGTAGGTTCATGAGGTTAATATTATCCTTCCACCATTAGTTCACTCACTAAATAAAAAATATTCTCATCTTCTCACACCACACCAGAACTTCCTAGAATACTACACTACATCATCAAGTCAAGACCAAAAATGAGCTAGTCATGGGGGTAGAAGGCTATTAAAAGGTCTAAAAGAGTAGCCTGATAAATATAGGTATAATTTTCATATGTAGGCCAATTTTTTCCAACAAATATAATGATTAGATATGATGTTGAAGTAAATAGAGTTATAAAAAAATATTTTTTTGCTCAGATGTTTACATACCACATTAAACCTTAGTGTTTAGCACAACTTAAAAATAAGGAATATTACACAGGTTTATTTATTCCTAAACTCTTTCCAAATTTAAATTATTTCAATGATATAGAATATTTCAAATGTTTCTATATCTAGTGGACATTAATTTATACATTTTATATTATATTATTTTTCATGGAGTAAGTTATTTATTTAGGGTATACATGGAACCATCAAGTATGATTACACAGAGGTACCAAATTTATTTATTTATCTTTCTAATCTAAAATTTTCAATACTAAACTAAAATGGAGGCATTTTTTATATGATTAAATTTTGTATTAGACACTTTAAAACATGTTTTTTGACCTATATTTGACATACATGAATTGTGTTTACACATTTGACTCTTTCTCACATTCCCTCATATTTTTCATCTATTTATGGACTTGTCTATATTAATTTTTTGGAATTCATCCTCATGATCTCCCTAGTCTGTACTAAAATACTCTATAGCCTATGAAAATTTTCACCATACTACAAATCATTGTTATTACCTCTTTATATAATGATAACAATATTTTGACATTGTTAGTTCCTTACATAATCCACCATTGCTAGAATGTCCCACAATCATATAATGGATATTTTTAAAACTAAAACATATTCATTGGATCATCCTATACATTTTAAATATCATTAATGGGGGTAAATTAATCAAATAATCACTTATATATACACATCAATTCTAATACCATTCATATCTATCAAGAATCTAACATCTAGAACTTATCTTACACATTGAGTGATCTATTTTCACATCCTTGAGGTACTCTCTAAAGAATATAATTTTGAAAATTAATTTAAAAATTAGTTCCCAAGATACAGTTGAACACCTAATTTCAAGGTCAAATTTATAAATTTTAAAGTGTTGAAATTTAAATAGTTACATTACATTATAGAAAATTACTATTGATCGCACATATATATTTGAGAAAACTATGTATAGTTTGAGCCCTCTTGGGATAGTGGAACATAGGAAATTCTCAACCACTCAAAGGGGTGTGGTTGAGGATGTAAAAACCATATTTCTAACCCTTTTTATAGGTCAAGATATTTTATAAAGTGGATCTAGGGTTTGAAGGAAAATGAGGACAATATCAATATTTTCACATAGGATCGAGGTTAATAGAACACACAAAAATTGTCTTGATAGGAAAGCATAGTGATTTATGGAAGAAAATTACTAATAAAACCTAAAAGTAAATATCTAGTGGATAGTGGACGGGACTAGTTTCCATAGTTGTTCGAGCTTTTCCAACAATATATTAGCAAATCTTAATACTTTATATCCTAAGACAAATAATTATAAATCTATTTTAGAGCATATTAGATGATTAAACATAGATAAAGAAAAACACAAAATAATATATCAACTAATTACTCTCTCTCTCTCTTAGTCATTTTTATAAGTAGTAAGTACAATCTATCTACATCTTGCTTTCAAATCTATGTGGTTTATTCTTTATCTTATGAAATATGAATTACTCTATTTTTATCTTGTTTAGGTCACCTAAATAAACAATAATTTAAAACACTTTTTCTCATTTATTATCTAATACTAGATTATGGATTGAGGCATGGTTAAGTTGTTTGTGATTATACCTTGAACTTTAAATACTTGTTTTCCTCTTGTTACTGATATCCCTCATATTTTTAGCTATATGATTATTATCTATGAGGTATATGTCATAACAACCCAAAGATATAAATTATACAATTTAATTATCTCATATCCTTCCTCTCAAATTCAATGTGGGGATAACTAAAACACCCTTATTCAAGCCTCTAATCACCCTTTCCTCCTTATATGAGTCATATTTAAGTACCCAAGCCTTATGATCTTAAGTACCAACTTCAAAATACCCAAGCCAATATTTCCATGCTAGAGTTATTCAAAATATGAACTATTTTCATTAATATATTATGTGATGCCTTAAAAATCACTATATTTCAAAGTAAAACTCAGTGTGCTTATTTTTATATTATAATCAAATCCTTATTACATAGTGAAAACCTCATCTCTTTTGAATCATTGGACTTACCCTTTAAAAAGATCATTTTTCAAAAGCTTCCCTTTCAAACTCAAATTATCATTAATCATACAGTAATGAAATGTTTTCTCATAAATAATAGGTAAATTTTTAATAATTGTAGTGTGGCATTTATTAATACACTTGGATTTGATTTTAAGTCTCTTACACCTTCGAATATTATCATAAAATTATTTTAAAATCAACCACAAAGTCCTTAAGGAAAATTTTCATTAAACATAATTATTTATCAAAAAAATCTTGAAATGCCCTGTCAAGTCATATCTAATAAATTTGGATACAATATTTTACTTTTTATAAAATGGATCCATTCTATGAAGTCAGTTCCATCTATACTACATTTTAACCAATATTTTCTACATGATGGTCATCTTTATACTTTTCCTGTGGATAATGTCCCCTTTCAAATTTGTAAAGTTTTGGAATCCATAAAATTTATTATCTTAGACATTAACATACCTCATCCAAATATCACAACACATCAAAAATTTATTCCCATGAAATAAATTCATACATATGATTTGGGAAAAGGTAATAAAATTAATCAAGATAATCATACTTGAGATGATAACAATGACGATGCTTAAAAATTTGATAATATAGATGATTATTTATTGAAGCTTAATTTACACCATGTTTCCCTAGAAAATATAGAGATGACATGAATATATTTGGTTTAGGCCAATTATATTATAATTATTAGTATTTTTTATTACATTTCCCATTCTCCATTATTAATGGCATACTACCTTAATAGGATAAGGGTAAGCAACCTATTATGGACACATGTCTCAATATTAATCAACCAAATCAATCTCTTGCCTCATCCAAAACTAATTTAGATAAATATGGAAAGGGATAAACATGTGCTAACAATATGGGATAAAATAGTAATGGGTAAGGGAAAAATGAAAAAAAATTACAAAACCAATTGTTCCCATCCCTCACTAATTTAGATTAGGTCTTGGATATAATGTAGATACTATAACTAAAGATAAACCTTTCCAAATGAATTATAGAACTCTTAATTCTTATAATTAATATTGTGTATAAAAATATAAACCTTTACATAACCACTTTTGCAACTCTACTATGTCCCATCAAAATGAAGTTTAAAATATTACATCTTTAGAAATTATATATGACATAAGTTGATTAATGATACATTTCACTAAGTTAATTACTATTGACAATTCTTATGATGATGAATCCCTTTAAGAATATGTGGGATCTAATGTTGATTTTCCACATTTTCATGATAAAGTTAGATTCCCTCATCAAATTATTCACTATGTATATGTTGGCGAATATTAACCTTATCCTATTGAAGATGACATCTCACTTATTGGTCTTTTACCCATTACTCCATATATTGAGGATCAATACTCATTATTTAATGAAGAAGAAAATGAGTTAAACTATAATACCAAGGAACATCCTAAAATTGTATTGTATAATGTATTAATGATTCTATAATATGATAAAATACCATAGATATATTTGGGCATAATTTATTGGATTGTTTTCTTGAGCTTATTTTGATATGTAAGATATTGATCCATCCATTTCGATTCATAATCTAGCTATCCATGCTGATGTTAAACTAGCTAAGCAAAATATTTGAAAGATGTTGATCAAAAACTCAGAATTCTTGGTTAAAGAATATTTCAATAACACACAAATAATAATGCTATCTCTAAGAAGAGATGTTTTATTTCTCAAAATTGTAGATACAACATATGCCTATCTCTGGGAAGAGATGTCTATTTTCATTTTTAGGATTCATATCTATTTATACCTATGTTTGAAGGTAAGAGGAGGATGTGGAAGGTCATCAATATTAAGGGAGATGAAATGGTTCAACTTCCATGAATTACAAGAACACAAAATTTGAGAAATTACTATTTTTTGGAACTTACTATTTTTAGATTACACTAATAAAATTGAAATTTGGGTCACTTCCATTTGGTTTTTAGGGGTCAAAACCCACTAAAAAAATATTAGTGTCACATCACATTATTCCCCACATTATTATCTTTCCAATGGTTCAAATGGGGAGTCAAATAGAGCTATGGTGCAAAAGTTATGGCTCTTGGAAGTTCTGCCACTAATTAGGGTAGGACCATTGCCCAAATTATCACCTGAAGTGTTGCCCAAATCAGATGCATCCTAAATTTTCTTTATTGGTTAAATATGAAATCCCTAAAAAAATAATTATGGGGTTCATATCACCCATCAATTATTCTCATTCAATTTACAACATTATTTGGTTTACAAAACCTAATGGATGTATTCACATTTTGCTTAGAAATTAGAGATTTTAACAAGGCTTTCCCTAAAGATGAATTTACTCTACCCAATATTAATATGATTTTTGACTTTACCACTAGTTATGAGATGATCTCATTTATACATTGATTTTCTTGATAAAATATATTTTTTTTAAATTATGTTGATCAATACAAGACTATTTTCACAACCATGTGAGGCACATTTTTATATGTTGTCATGCCTTTTAGACTTAAAAGTATAATTGTTAATTATTATGGTCACGACTCATAGATTTCATAACTACATGCATGGCATGATTAAAGACTATGTTTATTATATTTTTGGAAAATAAATAATCATGAACACCATGTTAAAGACTTAGGATTATAAAAATACAACATTAGGTTAAATCATAAGTGTGTATTTGGTGTTACATATATAAATTTATTAGGTTTTATTATCTCCCAACATCAAATTTGAGTTTGATATGATTCAATTACAAACCACTATTGATATGCCTCCTCCCACAAGGTTAAAAAAAAAAAAAAAGTGTACAAGGAAAAACCCAAGTCATTTGATAGTTTATAGCTTAGTTAGTTAAAAAAGATAAAAAATTATCTTGATTCCTACACAAAGGAACCAAATTTCAATGGGATAGATAATGTCAAAAAAAATTATGTGAATTTAAATAATAACTAGATAATCCACTAATTATGATGCCACTTATCCTTACTAAACCATTGGTACTATATATTATTAGTGTCTCTGAGTGTAACCATGAGATTGGGTATCCCAAAGGAAAACATACTAAGGATATTCCACCCTGTTATTTTATGACTATTTTTAGTGAAGCCCAAGGCATGATTTTTAAGTATTTTACTCTATTGTGTAGCTACATTGAATTTCAAGGCATGAAATATCAGCTCTAGAGCTCAAACCCTTAGTCAAACCTTATAGAGTAATTTTTATTTTTTTATCACTCTAGTTACTTAGATTTATTTTTAAGGTGGATATCTATGTCTAAGTGGTGGATCAAAATCAAGGAAACAAAACAATGGAAGAAGAATTTAAGGTAGTAAAAATGTGGTTATCAAATCAAGTGTAGGTACTAGTGTTTGGGAAAACTCTATGAATTTAACTAAAATTTTACCTCTACATAGATGGGCTCAAATAGGTTCAAACCAAACTAAATAGGGTATAGAGTATGGGTAACTATAATGAATGAAAATCCATATAATATTATATCTTAAGGAAAACAACTATAAGATTATTAGTACACATGTATATATTTTTTAAAACAAACATGATAAATCTTAGAAAGTGATTAAAATAACATGAAACTCATCCTAACCAAATACATACACATGTAATTTAGACTTGTATCATTTTCCAAATACACTAACATTCACCACTTCACCAAGATAAAATTGGAATTATTCCATAAATATCACACAATAATCTTGAACATTTTTTACCAATTTCTTTAATTTATGTGTTTTCTATTAATAAAATTGACCTAAAAAATCAAATACAAACTATTATAAATATAATATATGATACCCACCACCTAGGAGCATGAAATCCTACACATATCCCTCAAGGATAATTTAGTTAAAATATTACATGATTAAAATAGATCAAACAAAGTGGGACCTAAATTGTGAACATAACATTCCCACTTTAAGATAACTCAAACACAATCATAAACATCAACTAGAACTTTTAGGGACAATACCACCTAGTTAATTTTATGATTTATGTGTGGCCAAGTCTTGAGAAATCATATTGGCCTCTTGGTATTTCTTGGGAAGTTTAACAATTGGATCTCTAAAAAATGAATTTCCTCATGCTAGAAACTTTTTATGAGCCTTTTAAGGGAGATCTAATGAAATCATGACTATGATAATGTTTTTGATGATACCCATATCCTATGTGGATAAGTCTATGATGTAATTATCCCCAACATTGCTAGCTTTGGTGATCTTATTTTTAAAGGTATAATTAAACCCTTTTAGGTAGACCCCAAACTCATCTTTGTATATAATTATGCCAACAATGATGTTGATATCCTTAAAATAGTCCAAAATATTATATATTCTCTTCTCTAATGTGAAATTTTTTATTTTGGTAATCCGTTCTTCCAGATAGGTCTTCATATTTCTAGTGAAAGTTTGGTACAAGTTAAGGTCCACAAATGGCATGATATTTAACCAATAGAACATCCCCCTATTGATAAAACTACCATTTTATTCATTTTATTATCCATCCTAATAATTTTCTCCAATTATGTCTACACCATTTAATGCAACACATTTCTTTATGTAACATAATCCATCACTTCTCTCAAAGCAATAAATTACTCAAAATTTTCCCCTTCAACCTTTTCTACTAACTTAAGTGGGAAGATACTCCTCACTTGTGATTTTAGAGTCTTCTCCTATTCTTTAAAATATTTCATGATATTTTATGTCATTCCATAGGAAACCCTTAACACTAATATTGGGTATTTAATTATGTGTTCCTCTTTTTTTGTCTCTTCTTGGTTAAGAAGAAAAAATCATCCTTTGTTTACCACACTATAAGGTCTCCTTTGTATGTGAACCTTTAGGTCATAATTATTTTAATTATGATTTTATATTTATAAAACTTTAATTATATATTAGGGTCCCCTTTTTACACCATATCAGGTCTCTATAGCTTCTTTGCTTACAAGGCATTTATCCAATCACCTCCCTATGCTAGTCCAAAAGCTCTTAAAGTGGCAAACAGTAAGGGTGTAATTATGGGAGTGGATGGTGTAGGAATGAGTTAAAGGGGATAAATGTGATAAGGTATTAAATTTAATTATAATATGGAGGTTGGGGAGTGGGATCAAAATCGAGAATGGAAAATGTAATTACCCTTAGAGTCATATGGGCTCTGATTTGCTCTTACATCATGTGGACTAAGGATCCAATGACACATGGGAGATTATACATCATCCTTAAAGAGTATATTATCATTTTAAATGTAAATTAAATGGGACCATGTATTTATGAAATTTTAACCCATGGGATATCTGCTACTATTGTAGAACTAGATTTATGGGAGGTTAAAGAGGCAGCTCGAAGACTCTAAGATGCAAAAGGTAGAACCAAAGTCTAAGCCATGAGATATGGAGTTATGGATTTGATATGTCTAGAAGTATTAATATAAATTGGATATAATAATATATTATGAATAAGTTTAATGTTAGTTATTTGACCAATGGCACCCAAATGTGGGAAACTTTGAGAAGTTTGGGACACTGCGCCGTGTCTTGTGTAGACCCTAATCATATTAGAAGTAGAATGATTTACCATGGGGATGATAATTGATCTCAATTATAGAGGGGTACTAAATATAACTAGGATTCCATGAATTAAATAATTTGAAATTAGAGGACTAAAATTTGGGGAAATGGGGATTGTATAAGTGTTAGGAATAGTAGAAGGGGAAATAACAACATGAGCCATGGATGTTACAAGGGCTATAAGAATTTTGACACTAGGGACGATAATAGTGATACATAGAGGATTGAGATAAATAAATGGTGAAATAGGAGTAGTTATAATAGTGGGGGATGATACACTAGTGTGTGGATGACTAGAAGCATTGATAATAATAAGGGATTTTAATGAAGCCTAACTTTGATTTGAGCTAGTAGGTGAGGTAATTACTAGTGTTGTTAGCCTTATGTTTGTGTGGGTATTTTTATAATATTACATATAAGGTTTGGCCTATATGGATTTATGTTTAGACTCAGAGCCACTTATCATAATTAATGTTTTCCCAATGTTAGGTTAACTTTCTCAAGTTGATTCTCAAGCTGAAATAGTAGTGGCTAATGAATATAGAGGAACCATTAGGGATCCCTTGGAAGATAACATGTCTGAGCATGTTGTTTATCCTTTATATGTTATATAAGTGTTTTGGCTCACTATATCTCTCCTACAAGACCTATTTTTCATATTATTTCTCCTAAAGTGCCTTTGCAACATTAGTTTTCTAATCACCTTATCATAATTATCTAGGTTTAGGTGATACAAATCATCCTCTTGATATTCATGATGATAGGTGATGTTAAACCTTTCCCTTACATGAATTTTAATATTCACATAAGGGTCCCATTGTATGTCCTCATATAATGGTAGGTTAAAGGATAAACTATGTGTAGTCATGGTTTTCACTACTATAAAATTATTATAATCATGATGCCCAATAATAAGGGGAAATAATGGTATGTATTATACCTCTTAGGTATACAGTGACTAACAATAATTAGAATATTGGTAGGTTTCTTATGCACATATTAGGGTATCTTGAAAGGATGACATGATATTTTCTCTATTCTTACAATTATGAAATTTTGGTGGCACCAAAAATCCCTAGTAGATTTGATAGAATTTATCATCACCTTGGATAGCCTAGGCATGTTCTTCTCATTGATGGAGACATATTACAAAAGATATAATTGATTTTAGATATCTTAAATATGATATCTATAGTGATGAAATTAGATTGTTGATTAGAATACATGCATTTGTTGGATATAAGGTGTCCAAGGTGTAAAATATTCATGTTTTAATTACACTCTAGTAAAGGCTACATAATCAAATATCATATATAAATTTACTTTATCTCATAATTAGGCCATATATTTCCTAATGTTTAAGGTGATGACTCCTTCCAAAGATATTATTTACTCTCCTTCCATGATGATGATGAGAAAAGGAGTCCAATTTTTTTTATGTGCATGATGTCTTTTTTCCTAAATAAAATGGTTGAAGAGCAACATACTAACCCTGACTCCTTCTCTAATGTTCTTGATCATGTAGGTGTCTATATATTATTTATTAACCCAATGATATTAGTATTTTTAAAAATCCTTTATATTATATATAACATAAAAATTATTCATCCATTCAATTTTAACATCTCTATCATAAGCAATACTGGGCTCTAGGAGATGGTAGTATTTGTTGAAATCAATCCCAAATACCTTGGCTATTTTATGGTTACCATTATCTATCAAGGACATTTTTTTATTACATGAAAATAACTTTAGAATATTTTATACAAGGTCCCCACATGGAAAAACTTATAGTTTGGTAATGTGTTTATGGAATCCTCAGTGGCAGATCACTACTAAGGCATCCAAAAAATCAATTTCATCCTCAGTGTCTTCATTATTATTATATGGTTTTTTCACTTCATAAATTACCTTGAAAACTTTATTTTAGTGATTATATATGACAATACATTGAAAAAATGTGGTATCCATGAACTCTTGAGTGGTATTAGGGTTCAAAAATAAGGTTTTCATCATTGATGTCAAGTTGGGAGGACATTGTAAATTATCTTAGTGAAAGTTATGCTTTATAGTTAGATAGATTTTGATTACATTATATCACTTAATGATACAAGTTATATTAATATAAATAACAATAATAATGGTTTTGGAATTAATTCATATGGGACCTTATAGTTTTTATGTTGAGCTCACATTAATGGTTAACCACCCTTTTCCCTTTTTAATTAGTGTTTTAAGCTTTATTTTGGATTTAAATCCATTTTAAGTGATGTGAATTATTTATTTATTTATATCCAACCCCTAAAAACATCTCTCGAGGGTGGTTCTTAGATAATTTATTAGGTGTTTAGAGTGTGTTGGGAATACACCCAATTTTTTCCTCCTTCACACTTGGGAAGCTTTTGAATTATTCAAAGTGTCATTTGGGGTTTGATATGGGCATCAAAAAGTTCCATCAGGTTGAAATTTATTAGATATGTGGTCCCATTTATATAAAACTCTAAGTATATAGACAAGATTCATGGCATGAATTGGTTGGTTGAGACCTCCCATGCCATACTTTCACCAACCTCCCAAGTGGTATAAAGATTCCATGTGGCATTCTCTGATTGATTTAAGGGTCTCAAGGTTATACAATTATTTGACACATAATAGGGTCTTAGGAGTATGGTATGACATGTGGATAATATTGATTATGTGGTTCATCTCATGTCATACATTTATATTATTGTTTTAGTTTCTTTCAGGTGCCATATGGACTCCTTTGATTGGTGTGAGGGTTCAATGATCATATAAATTTATTGAGTAGTCTAATTTTTTAACCCTTTTTTGAATTTATCATTGGGGGGATAGCCTAATAGGATTATAATAAGTTATTTGAATATCATGCCAATTAAATGAATTTATATTTATAATATTTTGATAAATATGATGAACCTAAAAATATGCTAAATATAAAAGAGTATAATGTCAAACAATACTCTAAAATTTTAATTACAAATGAGAAAAAATACATAAATTATTCAATAATGTGTAAATAGGTCTGATACATATAGGTGTATAAAAATATATATCGATGTCCACCTTGATTCGTTAAAATCTATAAATTATCTTTATGTCAACATGAAACTGTCATCAACACTTCTATTCTAGTTTTAATGCTTTTGCCCAACTCAAGATATAGAATATTTTCTAAAACATCCAAATATGTATATTAGGGTTCTTTTTCATCTTACGTATTATCAAGCTGGATTACATGCATAGGTTCTAAGAATTATTAGTTTTCTCAAAAACCTTAGTCCTCTGACTTGGCATGTCATCTTAAAAAATAGGGGTTAGTGGGCTCAAATTAGGTTGAGTTGACATCAAGGACCCCCTATTAATGAATATTTTTTTCATATCTATATAGTTTTAAAAGGGCCTCAAAATGATGTTTCTCTCCCCTTATGTGGGATCATGTGTTAACAATTATGAAATATGATATATATGAGTGCATGAAATGATATATCTTATAACTTGGTAAATATTACTTATGGGATACTCTTTTAATTCTTAAAACATGTAATAATACTACCCCTATGACTTATTTTTAAATAGGAAAAAATAGGGTGGTATAGCTCAGTTGTGCAAGTGATTTATATCAGGGCAGTGTTAGCTTTCTTAATGATTGATATATGTACTTATTGAGGTATTTTACTTGTATTTATACTAAAACCTTTTAAATGATCTTATGATAGGATTAAATGAATACCATAGGCCAACCTATATATGTTGAAATATTTACAAGGCCAACTAATACATGTTGAAATATCTAAAAAATTTATTATTTGGAAAGTAAAGAGAGTAGGACTAGAGTTGGGACATTGGCATCAACACTAATGTCCTAATATAAACACTAGTATATATGGTAAAAGTATATCTGAGTATCTGCATTCCCTCCTAATCTAGTAATGCATAAGGATGAAATTACTAGTTTAAAGAAAATAAATACACACCTTGGTTTATATAACACAACTTGTTTTGAACTAAACCTCATTTTAATTTGTTGTATGTGTAATTAATGAATATAATATAAAAATTGAATAATCAAAATGCTTGAAAGTAAATATAGAAAGGAAGGAATCCACCTATGTGTTGATGAAACCATGCTTCCCCTTGGTTTTTTTATTAGTTATGATGATTCCTTATTGAATGACTAGAGAGATAGGTTCATAACTTAACCTTGGATATGTAAAGAGGATAATTAAAGAGTGTCCATTCCCCAAATCTAGTGTAAAGGAAATTTGTGCCAAGGATATTGATAGCATTGAATCTCAATCACACAACTCAAATGTAAACATAATCTATCTAATCTAGTCAAGGTAAAATGGTGTAACCATCTCAACCTAAAAATGGGGAGTACTTATAAGGCCATCAAAGGTGTTAGTTATAGACCATACTACTCAAGGGACCTAACTATTATAGATAAATAAAGGCTTAACTAATGCATCTTGTAAATTATGGTACATCAATGTGCGGTGAGAAGGGAATGAACCATATTCATTCCCCCTCATCAAATTTATTATAAGTGATGTAGAGTATAAAAATGTATTTGTGATTTGGTTCATTTACATATGTAATATGAACCTCTAATGTGTCTTAAACTAAAGTATCTATCAAAATGTAAGTGAAATTCAGTGCCAAATGCATAATATTCTAACACAAGTGTATATTCTAATCATATAAACTATATCAAAATTTACCAATTTTTCTAACTATTTGTGTGGACTCATGTCTCTATGACATTAGCTCACTAATATTTCCCCTTTTGCTGTGAGGGAAATGTAATATAGTAGTCTCATTTTCTCAAAAGGATAAGATAGTCATGAAACATATGTATCAATAATTTAGTAGAGAATCATATAGTGGTATCATGTCTAATAATATGTATCAATGAATCTTGAATTATCTAATCATAAAAATCCCTAAGATTAATTATATGGATTGTGGAAACATATAGAAGTAACAATCACAAGCTCAACAAATGATCAAGAGCACACATAAGAGAAACCAATGTCATGCAAAAGGAGGTGTAATTAGACTAAAAACAAGGGGCATTTTCAAATTTCATATACATAATGGTGGGGAGGAGGGATTTTTAAATTTCCAAAAACTAAATAAATAAAACTTAGTGACACTATGGCTAAAGAACATGTTCAAATGTTTCACAGTCAAAACAAGGTAGTGTTTGCTGGAAATTTTGAAAGTAGAAATTTTTTATTATAATAGACAACAATGTTATGGGATAGAGTCCCTCATCTATTATCAAGTGAGGATACATTATTGAAATAAAAATAAAACTAAAAATAGATAATGTTTACAAATATATGTTATTGTTTTTGTTTTTGTTTGAGGGGAAGTGTTTGCATATGTGAAGAAATGAATTTTAAGGAGTGTAACATGGATAAAAGGTGGAGAGGAATGTAATATTTACAATAATAAATAATTAATAAACATGAATAATTTATCAAATATATATTTCAATTATATTTCATGTTCTTAAGATAAAGATAAAAATTATTATTTAACCATAAATATTTTGCATGAAAGAAAGTGCATATACTAACAAGATGAATCAATGAACATAAAATAATTCATTCAAAAATAAGAACAAATTCAAGCAATGATTTCATTTTATTAATTTATACTAAAAAAAAGTATCTTTTTTTTTTCATTCTTCTCTCCAAAAACCTTATATCTTGTTGCAAAGTTATAGAGCTAAAAATTCCCCTTAGAATGGCATGCGAACCTCTATTTATAACTTATAAACTAGAATGACTCTTCCCTTTGAATTGGTAAAAAATTCTATAAAAAAGGAATAAATTTCACCATTAATTCAAAATTTACATTTTCAAATTTCACAAAACATAAATTATAAACTACAAAAGTGCCTATGTCAAAACATAGTTTTGAAAACTACAAAAGAGAATACATCAAAATGCAATTTTAGAAATTTAAATTCAAAGAACCTATTCCACCACCTACTCATTATATACTTCATTGAAAACAATATAAACTTCCCTATACTTATAATTATAAATATTTTTTTGGTATTCATCAAATAACATCATCATCTCTTCAACTTTGTCTTCAATTGGACCATCTAAATGAAGATAGTTGATTTCTCCTTCAACCTGAAGATCTATCATTTAGTGTGGAATACATCAAAATTTATTCAAATATTAATATAGTTTATCAAAATTGTTATAAAATATAATTAACCTCTAAATGGAATAAAAATTTAAGGTCAATCTAAGACTTAACTCCTTTTCCATCAGTTGTTTGAATTAATTACTGATAATATTTAATAGAAGTACCACTTCTTTATCAAGAAACTAGTAGGGAAGTTTTTCAATTACCAATTATATATCAACTATATCATATGATACCAACTACCAAGACTCTTTTTAACTTATATGGATTACTTTATCCTATGAATCTAAAATTTAATAGAACTTATGATTTTAGTTTGATCTTCCCATCATTCCTGAGTTAGAACCTTTTATACTAAGAGGGTGTTTAGATATACTATAGATAAATATTTGAAATTCAGGAGTAACTATTTATAGTTATTAACTTTAGTTTTTTATATACCCTAATTCTTCATGACATACTTTAACTCATTCTCTAGAATCAATTCCTTGAAGGATCAATTTATCTAACCATTCCTTGTTGGCCCTACCCATGTGCAGTATTCCATAAACTATTCTCATTATTTTAGTATCAATTATATATTCATGTGGTTGTGATTTAATTAGATTCACCAATTTATAAACTACCAATGAGATATGTTTGAACTTTTCATTTAATTTATCTTTGGTTACTTTATCTTGGTCATACTCTTAGAACAACATACTAATGGTTGTCTTCACATATTATTTTATTAATTCATGAGTACCCTTACTAAGGTGTATCTTTGAAATTTTGTAATCACTAGCACCAACATCCTATTTTAATTTATTACGAGGAACCACAATCTTGGGATACATGTGACTATTATCATCCCTAATTATATGAAAAACTATTATTGGTTTCTTTTAAGGAGTAGGTGATATGAGTGTACTAAAATTAACCTAAAAAGTTTGAACTATATTATTCTTCTTCCTAACTACTCTATTTAACCAATATAGAACTTTTATACTAGGAGTCTCCTACAAAGGTCCTTGTTTGATCTGAGTTTGAGTCTTGGTATAAATATGAGGGATTATTAGAACTTTCTCTACTATATGTTTGATATCTTCATCATTTTTCTTTGGAGGATTAGGAGATTCCTTGTCTTACTTGAGAGGCTCATAATAAAATTATGGAACATAATATGGAGGTAGGGTTTCAACCTTTGATGAAGGTGTAGATACTATAACAAGTAGGGCTCTACCCTTTAATTCTAGACCTCCCTATAGCTAAAATGTTGACATTATCCATATCATTATGCCTAAATTCTTATATCTTAGTCTAATATATATCATTTTGATGACCCAAGTCTCTTATACTACACAAAATTATTAAAAATTGATAAATATCCTTCATTGTTAGTTTTAGATCAGTACCTATTTTCTATCCCTCTAAACACTACCAACCATAGAGGGATACTACTGTCAACATTAGTTTCTAAATCCTTATCTAGTCTCTAGTATCTAAAATTAATCCAATTTACAAAATGAAAAAAACCTATGGGTCAACCTATTTCTTATTGAATCCTATCATGAGATATTTTTAAAAGGTGTGGTATAAATACAAGTCTAAGCCTTCTCATTCCTCATCTATAAAATACCAAGTAAACACCAACTAAATTTTAACCAATTGACTACATAATCACTCTACTACGCCATATTTGTCTTTATTTTCATGTCAAGATAGGATCATTCATATCATATGTCTAAAACATTAAAATAGTATTCCATGAGTGATATTTTTCAAATTAAAAGCTAGAACACTACATGCATCTTCATATAGTATATTTCAACATTTTACACACAATTTTCCACACTTAGGGGAGAACTACATAAGTCATAGGACCTCTTTGGAGTATGGATATATAGGCAATGCACATTGATAAGGTGTATTCTAGGCATCTTGACACTATGAGCCCACTAACTCATTTTTTAACAAACTCATTCTAAGGGTGAAGAAGGTTAAAGATCTAGGGTTTGATCAATCAATAAAGAGAAATAATGTACATCCTAGATCTGAACACACTAAGAAAAGGTGATAGTAAACCCAAAATAATGAATTTGTTAACATCCAAATCTAGTCATTATTCTATATTTGGTAACATTCAGAAATAACATTGATGGTAGTGTCTAGATTTGATGGTAGTTTTTGTGGCCATAAAAGTAAAATTTATATAATCTAATGACTGGTCTAGAAAACTAAACCTAAATAATTTACATTTGTTTTCAGCCTAGATCTACTTGCATAGTAAATATTTAATTATAATTATTCTCTATTTACTAAAATAATTGTTGTCTAATTTTTTACCCTACAGGTCAAAATTAGGGACCCCTATATGAAAATTTGGCATTTAGATATTTTAGGGGTATATATCATGTCATAGAGTGATCTTAGGTTTTATTCAACATAATATGAGTGCTATTAACTTTTATTAGTTGGTTGTCTATGCCCTTTCATTCTCTTTGAGTCATTCTAAGAGGTTTGAGTAGAGTTTAAAAGAGCATTTTCAAAGCACCAAATCTTGCACATGTAGTAGTTACAGAGGAATCTAATCATGAAAGTTTGTTCATCTTAGTTCAAAGTTATTATGTACTAAATTTGAGGTCCTTCACCAATGCACAAGCAAAGTTGTTTAGGTTCAAAGACTAACTTCAAAAATATTTTTGGACTTAGTCATTCAAGCTCGACCATCTAGGTTACACCTTTTGGCTATGTTTGGTATGTATAATTCCTTCAGAGGAGGTGTTCCACTCAAAACCCATGATAAAGTACAAGTTTTCTTTCTTTATTTAAAATATGTTTCAGACTTTTTATTCAAGTGCCAGGAATTATCTCAAATATTTTGTTCAAAACAATTTCCCTAAAGGATATATTTTTGAGCTAAGGGTAAGATTTATTTCAAGAAAATTGTCTACACAATCTTTCCAAAGGGATTTTTTTGGACATTTTATTCGAAAAAATTTTATTGAAAAGGTGATTCTATAAGAAATGTTCCACTTCAATCTTTTTGAAGTGGTCATTTATAACTTTTTTGAAGGGCACTTCAATCTTTCTAAATGGTCCTTTGTAAAGTTTTTGAAGGGTATTTTTTGGGCAAAGTGTCCTTCCCAGATGATCCATTTTAGAAATGCCAAAGGGTCATCCAATAGTTTTAATGAATTATTTCAAGATAAAATCTTGAAGGAAAGGACTTGCTACAAAGAGGCCTAATACACAAGCCTAAGGGGAATACATGGAGATAAGTACCCTTAAATAAAGTACCCCAAACATTTCCCCAAAAGATATCCTAAAAGCAAAAGTGTCCAATGAAGAGGTCATAAAAGGGAACTTTCCATGATTTGGAGGGCACTTTCCATGATTAAAAGGGCACTTTCCATGATTTGGAGAGCATTTTCCGAAGCTGAAGGGTACCTTTTTAGAAAGTGACCAAAGGAATAATCAAAAAGCACTTGGAAAAAGTCTCGAAGACCTTGTCTATGGCAAAATTATCTAAAACATTTTTAAAAGGAAAAAATATTGAATGAATTCTTTTGAGAAAAGTTCCAAAACAAAGTGACCATAGTAAAAATTGTTTGAGGCAAATATCTTGAATGAATAAGAATAGTGATGGCCTCACAAACATTAATTTCAAATTATGTGAAATAGCCATTAGAGTCAAAAAAATCTTGGTGGGAAATTGAAGGCAAACATGGAGGTAAAAAATTATATAATCTCAAGTATCTAGTGCACAGACAAAGTAAGTAAAAAATAGGTAGGTCTACAATTCAAGAAGTTGTTCATAGCTAACGAAATCAAGCAGCTTCCATGAAATTAAGAAACATAGGTGTCAAAAGGATGGCTAGTAGTTAGGAGGAGAATTTTATAACTATCATTATAAGATCCATTTCCCTTAGTAGTGTTATGTGTTATCTCCCCTATTTTTAGTTTTGAACACTCATGGATGATCTTTGATAGAAGCAATTTCTTGTGCCAATTCTGAGTGTTTTATGCCATTTTTCACCATTCTTATGACTTATTTCAGACAAGTAGACCTCTTTACATGGCATGACTCACCTTACCCCTCTTTCACATGCAATTTTAACTGATATCCTCAAGGTGACACATGTTTGAGTGACCTTTAGACTTCTTTTGCTTGATTTCTCTCTCAAAGCTATATTTATACATTCTTTCATCTATTTTCAGTAGCCTCCACTGGTTATTGGGAAAACTCTAGCCAAATTTGTACTTTAAATACTCTTGAATGAATAATAAAAGTTATTTTTCCACTCACATGATTTACTATTGAGTATTGGTTCAAATCATATTGTTCTTGTTTACTGAAAGGTCATCTTTCCTAACATGTCATCTTCAATTACCTACCAAATGTGCAGAAAAAGTGTTATTATAGGTCCTTATTATTATTATTTTTTTAGTGTATATATGTTTTATAAGTGGTATATGATTTTATTCCTTATTTAAATCATCCATTTCCCTCATACATTTTGAATGCCTTCTTGAATCTAACATGTGAAATGTTGACGTCACAATGCACAAGGAGCTGTGAGTTTTATGTGAGAGAAACTTTGTTAGTCTTTAAGTAGCATATTTTTAGTCAAAAAGGAGGAGATAAACATTGGTGCATCACCTTTTTGGCTTTTTATTTTTTTTATTGAACCCTTTTCATACATGAATTGATAGGTTACAGAGTGCTTCAAAGAATTACTTCAAGGGAACTATCCCTACTAGAGATTCATCTCAACAAAATTATCACCCATAGCAAGAGAGATGTCTCCATTGTTCCAATTGGATGAGGATATTTTATCATCTCCCCAAGGGTTTGAATCCAAGTGAAGATAGTTTTTATCATACTTTATGGGACTTCTAAGTCATAGAAGATTGTTCAAGATTGGTGTTGGTCTTGGCATAATGAAGTTGAAAGAAACATCTACATTTAGTACTTAGGTGACTCCATTAAAGAATTCATGTCTTTGGTTGATGATCAACCCTTTTTTCCATGCCAAAGGTAACCACTAGGTCTGATACTAAAGATGTACCTTTTGAATTTGTGCAACTACCTCCATATTCCACCAAAAGGTTTAGGTTTGTCGACACTCGTCCCTAAAAAAGAGATTTTGTGTTTAAAGTTTTTAATTTTGTGTTACATTCCATTCCTAATATCCATAGTGATCATTTAAATATGACTATAATAAAACCTTTTTTGCCTTTCACCAAGGCATCTCCCTTGCATCTTGCTCCATATGATCAAATTCTAGGAGCAACAATCAAAAGTGTCGCATCTTTTAGTGGGGATGGTCATATTACTACCATTGAGAACATTAGGAATATAGAAAAAAAATTAATATCCACAACATCACCCAAGAAAATTTATCTATTAGCTTTTTATACTTGTCTTTTACAGGAAAAGTTTTGGATTGGTATGGGACCCTACCTGTAAATTCTATTGGCTCATGGGATGAGTTGGGGGATCTATTAACTAGTAGGTTTAGATAAAAGAGTGATCACCTATCTCTAGCTGAGTAATTGAAAAAATTCAAGAGGTAACCACATGAATTCAAGCAAGACTTTAATACTAGGTTCTAAAAAACATGGGATAGGATCCCAACTCTTGTGAGGTCTGCACCAAACTATGCATTTTTGTATTACCTAAAGGCATTAAATAGTGATGTTACCATGATGATTAAATCTATTATCCGGATTACACTCCCTACTACTTATTATATAGCTATAAATGTAAAAAAAATTCTCATCCAAGTAGGGAAGATAGCTCATAGACCCTCAATGCCTTTGTTCCCTAATTTACAACCTCCTAATCAAGTTTCATTGCCTACATTGGCCCCTTTGCCTAGTCATGAAAAATATACTATATTTTATTCAAATCAAATATATGAGGTAAAAATTTTATTACAAAGTTTTACCAATGAATTATTTTCCCTCAAAAGGCAACAAGCTCAAGGTTATAGACCATATCAGCCTTATAACCAGTTTGTACAAACTAATATACCTCCTTTCCAAAATAATGCACAAGTACAAGGACAAATAACCTATGTAAAGCCTTATCAAATATATAATCCTAAATCTCGCTCATCCTAAAAATCCATTTTCCTCACTCAAAATAACTTGGTCCAATAATAGCCCAACTATTTATCTCTTGAACATGGTTAAGAACAAGTGACTTACGTAAATGAAATACACAATCAAGGCATGGTAATGCAAGGTAGCCAATCTTTCCCAACTTCAAATTTTGATGGATATATGTAAGGAGGGGTGGAAAATAGACAAGATAATATTTAATCTACCCTCATAAATCATTTTGAGGATGATTTTTGTGCCATTCATTTGTTGTTAAATACAAGCAATCAAAATACTAGTGTTGCCTCTAATACTAGGTCCAAAAGGAGGGCTATTGAAGAGGCTCAAGGAGATAATAAAGGACCTATTTTTAACCCTAAATCATATATAATGGTGGTTTTTTATAATTTATTTCCTAAATTTCAATAAAATTAGAGGTTTCAAAACATAAGACTAGCTCCTACACCTACACCTCCACAAGCTACATCACAAGGTACTAGTACTTACAAAGAACTTCCAAAGATGAGTAATACTTCCATCCATATCATGGATATGGTGAATTTGTATATGAATATTTAATTTTTTATACATTTTTAATACCTAGACAAAAGGATATACTTCAAAAGGAATTATAGGGAGTAAGCAAGCAAGCTGGTTATGCTAGGAATGAAAACATTATCTTGGTAAATAGAGCTCAATATATGGATGATAAAGCTAAGAAAGATGAGAATACTCCTCATTTTTACCTATATATAATTATTTTTTATTTATTAGTTCATAATTTTATTATATATAGTGGAGAAAGCACATCATCTATGCCTAAATATATAGAAAATAATCTAGGCCTCAAATATGAGCAAATGACTAAAGGAATTTTATAATTGGATGGATCACCAGCCAAGACTTTAAGGGTAGTTAAATGTTTGAATTTGATCCTTCATGCTTGTCCTAATTTTTAAATTCCTCATTATGTGGTGGTATAATATTTACCTCCCTATTTTTCTCTTTGCTTATCAAGAGACTTCACATCCAAGATAGGTGGATATTTGGTAGCCAATTGGTCCTACATGGTGTTTAAGATAAAGTATGGCACTAAAGTGAATATTGAGTTAGAAAATATTCATAGAGATCACTTGTAACCATACTCACCTAAGGTGTAAAATTTTAACTATGCCATCATTGATGAATAGGAGTTTCACATTGACCAATCTCCATCATCTTCCCTTGAGGATGTTTCTGATTTATTCCTAGATGAGTGGGGAAATGAACACTATCAACATGATCCTTATAAGTTTATTTAGTAATCTAGTATTGGGGTTTATTATATGAATTATAAGGATTATTTCATTCCCAATTTTATGCAGTCAAATTAATTTGTGAATGGCTTGTGGCAGCTCTTCTTTGATGGGTCTAGAAGCAAGATTGGGGCAGGTGGTGGAGCAATGTCAGTTTCACCTTCCAAGGAGAGGTATTATTTAACCTTTAGATTTTAGTTGTCATGAAATTATAATGTGGAAAAGTATGAGTATCTTATTCATGGAATTTAATTGGATTTAAAAAGAGGATTTAAGGAGCTACAAGTGTATGTAGATAGTGAGCTTGTTGTGAATCAAGTTAGAGGGCAAAATTTGACAAAAACTCTTTTCTTAAGTCCTATAAGCATAGAGTGTGGGATCTTGTAAAAGATTTCAAATACTTTAACATCACTTCTAATTCAAGAGAATATAAAAATCATTTTGATATTTTAGTATTGATTTGATCTCAATTTCATGTTCCAAAAGTGATAAAAGAAGACAAGAAACAACCTCATATAAAAGTGATTATAAGGCCCTCCCTATCGGATAATGTCACTAATTGGTAGGTGCTTGATTATGAGTAGAAAATATTAATTTTCCTCAAATAATAAGCTTATTTTTATTCCAATAATTAGTCTAAAATAAAACAAAAATATGGATGGTAGATTGTGAAATTGAAGTCTAATTCCCTAAAGTCATAGTCACTCTTGAGAGCATATTCAATGATGATGACCAGTTGAAGAAAGAGAAGATAAGCATATATACCAAGTAGTAAAAATATTATAACGTTTATATCTTCAAATATAATTTACTTTCACTTGTGAAGGTATGTACTAGCAAAGAGAAGCATGCTTTCATTGAGTTATGCAAAGAATTTGCTGATGTCTTTGCATGGGAGTATATTAATTTAAAAGGTTTTGATCCAAATATAGCTTAGCATACTATAGAGTTAGATTATAATGACAATAATATTAATAAAAGTATAAGGCAACTAAATCCCATATTTATCCTCTCATGAGGAACGAACTCACCAAACTAATTGAGTCCAAAATCATCTTTCCCATTAACCATTCATCTTGGTTAGCAAACCTAGTTCCTGTTAGAAAAAAGAATGGAGAGATAAGATTGTGTGTTGATTTTATGGACTTGAATAGAGTGTATTTTAAGGATAATTAACCACTCCCTTCCATGGAATAAATATTGCAATTTTTGGTTGGTAGTGAAAGGTTTTCTCTCCTTGATGGGTATTCTGGGTATAATTAGATTTTGGTGAAGGAAAGTGACCAAATAAGATAGATTTACCACTAAATGGGGTACATATGTTTATGGGAAATTAAATTTTGGTTTTTCTAATACTATAGATACTTTTTAACTTGAAATGGATATTTTCTTCAAGGATTAATCAATGACATTATATTGGTATATCTTGATGATGTGACATTTTTCTCCAAGGAAATAAAAGATAATTTGAATCACCTAAGGCATATTTTTGAGAGGTTTAGATATTTTTGGATCCCTATAAAACCAAAGAAGTGTGTGTTTTATATTCATGAAGGCAATATCTTAAGCCACATTGTTTCCAAGAAAGGCTTGTTTATTGATCTTGAAAGGGTAAGTGTCATCTTGGCATTGTCTTTGCTTAAACATAAAAAAGATTTGCAAAGTTTATTTGGAAAAATAAATTTCATAAGGATATTCATTCTTTATTTTTATAAATTTTTCATTCCCTTGACCTCCATGATAAGGAAAGGTGAAGTGTTCACTTGGATAAGGAGGAAAGAAAGTTTTGAGGAGATCAAACAAGCCATTGCCCAAGCTCCTACCCTTTCAAGTCATAACTTCTCCAAAGATTTCAACCTGTATACTTTTTAGAATGAAGAGGTAATCTCTAAAATGCTTACTCAAGCTAATGATGAAAATTTTGAATAGCCTATTACCTTCTTTAGTCAAGGTTTAGAAGGCTATAAGGTAAGATACACATATGTTGAGAAACAAGTACTTTCAATCATAAGGAGTTTAAATAAGTTTGTGCATACGTTGTCTAAAAATAAGATTAAAATTTTTGTGCCTCATACTAGTGTGAAATAATTTATATTTAGTAGAGTTTTAATGAGGATCACAAAGGAGATGGAATATGATGTGGAGATCAAGACAATAAAGCTAGTGAAAGGAAAAGGGTTATGTGAGCATCTTTATTCAGACTTGAAAGAGCAAAAATAAGTTTTTTTGGTACTCCACAATGAATCTATGATAGATTAACCTTCATCCATGATAATTTAGACACAATACATGATCCATTTCCTTCAAACTAGTGAGTGTCCACAAGGTCTTGATAGAGCTAAAATAAGGTAATTTAGGTTGTAATCCATTCATTATGTACTTGTTTATGAAGTGTTATTTAGAAATTAATTTTTAGGTGTAAATTTTAGGTGTCTTGATTTGGATCAGGTTGAAAAAGTATTATTTGAATTCCATGATGAACTAGTTGGTGGTCACTTTGCTCCAAGAACCACAGCTGCTAAGATTATGAGGTTTGGTTACTTTTGGCCTAGTTTGTTTAAGGACACTCATGTTTGGGTAAGGAAATGAAAAAAATGTACTCTTTTTGATGGAAAAAAAATCTATCTACCTTTCCTCTTCATCTAATCTAGGTTGAGAAACCCTTCATACAATGGGGTTTGGATTTCATTAGCCTAATTAATCCACCTTCTAGTGTTGGTCATAAGTGGGTGTTGATAGCCATTGATTATTTTATGAGATGTGTGGAGGATATATATCTTAAGGAGGCAAACTAAAACTTATTCCTTGACTTTTATGAAGGTATAGTAACAAAATTAGGATCCCCTTCAATACTAATATTAGACAATGCATTAGATTTTCTAGGAGCAAGGACAAGTGAATGGGATTTAAATCATGGTATGTATCTTAGCACCTCCTCCAACTAATATCCCCAAGTGAACAAAATAGATAATTCCAAAAACAAGAATTTAATTAGGATCATTAAGAGGATAATTGAGGAAAATTAAAGGACTTAGCACCCCAAGTTGATAGGATTACACCAAAGAGAGTAATTAGAAACTCACCCTATACACTTGTCTATGGAAGGGAAGCTAGAATTCCTATTTTAATCAGGTTAAAAACTTTATATATTACCTATTATCTATAATTGATGGAGAATGAAAGCATGGAATTTAGATTATGTGAGTTTATGGAGCTTGAGGAGACAAGAAATCAAGCTATGCACGCCATGACAACCCACCAACAACACACAAAGAAATATTTTGATAAGAGATCCATGTCAAGGATATTTAAGGAGGGGGGTATTTTTTTAAAATGGGATGAAGATAAGGCCAAGTGAATAATATAGACAAATTTTATGCTTTGTGGAGTGGCCCATATGTGATCATATAATGCAAACAACACAATGCCTTCCAACTCCCAAAGTTAGATGGAGAGGAGCTCCATATCATAGTCAATGGGATATATCTAAATAATTTATACTAAGGTTTTTCCTCTTCCCTTATACATATTTTCTTGTTTTCCTTATGTTCCTTAAGTGCTTATTCACATGTGTGATTTGTCTTGCATCTTGTTTTGCTTTGTGTCTTATTTTATCTTATTCTTGGTGTGTATTGGATCATGTGGCATGGGTTTTATTTTGGTGTGTTATTCAAGGTTTTTTTTCATGTATTTATATGACTTCATTCCCAATGGACTATTTAGGCTACCGGTCTATTCAGTAGAGAAAGCATACTACCCCTATAATTCACCATTTTGTTGACCAATTTTTGACCCTATAGGTCAAAATTGGGCACCCCTATACGAAAATTTGTCCTTTAGATATTTTAGGGGTAAATAGCATGTCATAGAGTGATATCAAGTTTATTCAATGTAATATGAATGATATTAGATTCGATCAGTTAGTTGTCTAAGCCCTTTCATTTTCTTTGAGTCATTATAAGAGGTTTGAGCAAAGTTTAAAAGATAATTTTCAAAGCATAAAATCTTACACACATAGTAGTTGTAGAGGAAGATAATCATGGAGGTTTGTTTATCTTGGTTCAAAGTTTTTTTTGTACTAAATCTGAGGTCTTTTTCCAAACCACAAGCAAAGTTGTTCAGGTTCAAAGATTGGCTTTGAAAATATTTTTGGACTTAGTCATTTGAGATCCAAATTTTAGGTTACACATTTTTGCTATGTCTAATATGTATAATTCCTTCAGAGGAGGTATTTTACTCAAAACCCATGGAAAGTTCAAGGTTTATTTCTTTCGGTGAAATATGTTTTGGGATTTTTGTTTAAGTGTCGAGAATTGTCTCAAACATTTTCTCCAAAATAATTTCCCTAAAGGATATATTTTTGAGCTAAGGGTTAGATTTATTTCAAGAAAATTGTTTACATAATTTTATGAAGGGATTATTTCATAAAAAAAATTTAAAACAATTTTCTTGAAAAGGCACTTCTATTGGAAATGGTCTAATTCAATCTTTTCGAAGGGGTCATTTCTAACTTTTTTAAATGGCACTTCAATAATTTTGATTGGTCCTTTGCAAAGTTTCCAAAGGGTATTTTTTGAGCAAAGTGACTTTCCTAGATATTCCATTTTAGAAAAGTTTAATGGTCATCCAATAGTCTAAAGGAATTTGTTTAGTTAAAAATCCCAAAGGAAAAGACCTGATATAAAGAGGTTCGATACAAAATCCTGAGTGGAATAGGCAAAGACAAGTACCCTTAAAATAAGTACCCCAAAAATTTCCTTAAAAGATATCCTACAAGTAAAAGTGTCCCATGTAGAGGTCCTAAAAGGGCACTTTCCATGATTCAGAGAGCATTTTCCAAAGCCAAAGGGTAACTCTTCAGAAAGTGACCAAAGGAATAGTCAAAGAGCACTTGGAAAAAGTCCTAAATACCTTGTCCATGGGAAAATTGTCCAAAAAAATTATTAAAATCAAAAATATTGAATTAATTATTTCTAGAAAAGTGCCAAAATAAAGTGACTACAAGTAAAAGTGTCTGAGGAAAATATGTTGAATGAATAAGAATGGTGATGTCCCTACAAACATTAATTTTAAATTAAGATAAATAGCCATTGGAGTCAAAAATATTAGTAGGAAATTGAAGGTAAACATGGAGGTAAAAAATAGTATAATCCTGAGCATCTGGTGCACAAATAAAGTAAGAAAAAAATAGGTAGGTCAACGATTCAAGTTGTTGTTGGTAGCTAACCAAATCAAGGAGCTTCCATGAAATCAACAAACACAGGTGTCTAGAGAATGGCTAGCAGTTAGGAGGAGAATTTTATAGCTATAATCATGAGTTCCATTTCCTTCAGCAATGCTATGTGTTGACTCCCCTATTTTTAGTTTCAAATGCTCATGGATGAGCTTCAATAGAAGTAATTTTTTGTACCAATTCTGAAGGTTTTATGCCACTTTTCACCATTTTTATGACTTTTTTCTTATAAGTAGACCTCCTAACATGGCATGAATCACCTCACCCCTCTTTCACATGAAATTATAACTAATATCCTCAAGGTGACACATGTTTGAGTGATCTCTGGACTTATTTTTCTTGATTTCTCTCTCAAAGCTATATATATGCATTCTTTCTACTCTTTTCAATAGCCTCCACTAGTTATTGGGAAAACTCTAGAAATATTTGTGTTTGAAAGACTCTTGAAGAAATAATACAAGTTATTTTTCCACTCACATGTTGTACTATTGATTATTGGTTCAAATCATGTTGTTCTTGTTTAGTGAGATGTTATCTTTCCTAACATGTCATCTTCAGTTACCTACCAAATGTGCAAAAAAAGTGTTGTTGTAGGTCCTTTTTAGTATTATTTTATTATTTTATAGATGTTTTATAATTTTATATGACTTTATTCCTTCTTGGAATCATCTATTTCCATCTTAAATTTTGAATGCCTTCTTGAATCTAACATGTGAAATATTGATGTGACAATGCACAAGGAGTTGTGAGTTTTGTGTGAGAGAAACTTTGTTAGTCTCTAAGTAGGATATTTTAAATCAAATAGGAGGAGATAAACATTGGTGAATCACATTTTTGGTTTCTTATTTGTTTCTTGAACCTTTTTCATACACGAATTGATAGGTTAGAGAGTGCTTCAAAGAATGCATCAAGGGAACTAACCCTACTAGAGATTCATCTCAATGAAATTGGCACCCATTGCAAGAGATATGCCTCCATTGCACCACTTGGATGAGGAGAGCTGAGCATCTCCCCAAGTGTGTGAATCTAAGTGACAACAATAAATTTTAATAGTTTTATTTTAATATATTTACCATCTTGGTTGTATAAATTTAAAATATTATTTATCTAAGTTTTATATTAATTGATATATTATAGATTATTTTATCACGCTTGTGTTATATCTATCTCTATATTTATTAACCATAAATATGCCCACATAAAAAATTTAGGGTTAAATATTTGATGAACATGACTGTTGATTCTTCCTTTTCAAACCTAGCTTGATCAGGGTTTCTAACATCTTAGGGTTTTTTAGCTTGCAATAATTACTTAGTTCTAAATTTTCCTATCATGTTTCATTATTCCCTATTTTTTGTATGTTTTTATTATCTTTTTTTGATCTACATATTTATAGAAATTACTATGGGTTAAAAATAGCATATTCCTCCTCCTAACATTAAGTATGGTTATATCTACCATCTCTCAAATTAGGTCCATATTATCACTAATTTAAGGGGTAATGTGGCTCATCCTATTGTACTTATCCTTCCTCAAACCCCTATACCTCCAAAATCTCATTTAGATGGTGTGTGTATTCCTATTCAATCTAAAATACCTATATTTGTTATTTTTGGAGGCCTTAAAATATCAAATCCTCATTATGAGATAGTTAAAAAATCAAAATTAGTATTTTAGTTCAAAGATCACACTATTAGAAAATTAGATCACCTATATAAAAAATCTATAATGTCCTAGTGTTAATCATGTGTTTACATATTCATTTAAAAATGTCATACTTAACAAGGTTTAACATCAAAATAAAAGGAGGATATCATCAGAAGAAGGAGAGGAGGAGAAGAGAAAGGAGGATATCATTAGTAGTGAGGGAAAAGAGGTCCCAAAGGAGAATATAGTATCTGACGACAGTCACAACGCCACATTTAACACAATCTACACTTTAGAAAAATAGACTAATATGTTTAAGTAAGGGGCAAGAGGGTACCTTTTGCTAAAGGAAGTCAATGAAGATGACATAGTTTTAAGGATTGGATAGGAAGAAGTAACACCTAAAAGTCACACTCAATGAGTACCAGATCCACAATCAAATACAAACTTTTTCCATGATCTGGAAGATGGAGGCCAGGTAGGAAACTACTTGGCAATAGGGGTAGTAGGACAAGATGGCAGCAATGAATAGGAAGAATGGGCTACCCCAAAGAAAAAGATCTGGAAAGGTAAAAAATATGCAGATGTTGGTACTGAGCCCAAACAAGGGAGGCCAACCCTAAGGGAAATAAGACAAAGAGAGATTGCTAGGGAGATTACCAGTGGAAAATAGAAAACACTAGAGTCCCAACCCTCCAAACTCTCTAAATGAGAATATTATCATGGAATTTGAGGGGCTTTAACAGTCCCTCAAAGCAATTTGAGGTTAAAAATTGCATTTTAGATAATAAACTAGATATTATATTACTCCAAGAAGTCAAGATGAAAGAGGAGAATTTTACAAAAATTGCTGACTATATATGGCCTAAGGTGGCTTTTTGTATTAGTCTTGCTAAAGGGGCTTTAGGAGGGATTATCACTATGTGGAATAGTGCTAAAATCCAAGGATCTCTTATGGCCTATAATAAGCATTTTTTGATTACCAATTTTTCCATGAATTCCTTGAACTGGATGTTGGTAAATGTTTATGCACCGAATAACAGAGCTTTGAGATAGAAATTATGGATAGATATGAGTAGCTATAGGAATAATCCTCAAAATTCTAAATGGATGTTAGCTAGAGATTTTAACACACCTTCATACCCTTTTGAAAAATAGGGTGGAATTATTGATTACTCAGATAACATGTTTGACTTTGTTGAATTCATCAATGATTGGAGATTATTAGACATAGAGTTGCAGAACCAAAATTTTACTTGGACCAATAGAAGAAGAGGAGATAAAATGATTTAGGTTAAATTAGATATATTTCTAATATCAAGCAACTAAAATTATTATCAAAATATGCAGGTGCAGGCTCTACCTAGAACCATGTTTGACCACTGCCTGATTATCCTCAATTAGAGAGATCAGGGACATCACGGACCTCCTCCATTCCATTTTGAAGCTATGTGGAAAAAACACAAAGGTTTTAGATAAATGGTGGCTCAATGGTGGAATATTACCATTCAAGGTACTCCCATGTTTAGAATAGTCAAGAAACTCTAGCACATTAAACAAGAAGTTTATGGCTAGAATAGATACAGTTTTGGGCAAGTTTTCCAGCTGAAGAAAAATATAATGGGAAAATTTAAGGCTATTCAGCAATTGATTAATCAAGTGGATGACTCTGAGGGCACCTTAGAAGAAGAGAACAATTTGTCTTTAGAATGGAAGAATATGATGGAAAGGGAAGAGGTTTTTTGGAAATAAAAATCCTGTGTTCAATGGCTTAAAGAGGGTGATAGGAACACTGCTTTTTTTCATCTCTCAGCTATGAAACATAGAAAAGCCAACTTAATAGCTAAGCTTGTCCTAGATAATGGAGACATTATTACTAAGGATAATGAAATAAGGGAGTAAGCTAGGGTGTTCTTTCAGAATCTGCTTATGGAAGAAAACAATAATGATAGAGTTGATAGATCTATGAGTCAATTCATTGATAAAATCCGCTATTTGATAACAGAAAAAGACAATCTAGAAATATTGAAGCCTATATCTGATGAAGAATTACATGTTATTTTATTCTCCATGGGTGCTTTTAAAGCCCTGGGTCCTGATGGATTTCCTCTTATATTCTTTCAAGAATATTGGGAGATTATTGGAGCAGACCTCACGGCTGTAGTTCATGATTTTTTTAGATATGGAAAACTTTTGAAACAAGTCAATAATACCTTCATTTTACTTGTTCCTAAAAAATCTCAACCTTTACACCTTGCTGATTTCAGACCTATTAGCTTATGCAACACTGTGTATAAGATATGTACTAAACTATCAGTTTTGAGAATTCAACCCTTGTTTGACAAAATTATTTCTCCTACTCAAAAAGGTTTCATCTCAGGAAAATAGATTCTTGATGTTGTGATCACCACACATGAGACTATCCACTCCATGGATAAGATTAGAATCCTTGGGATGGCCCTCAAGCTTGATATATCCAAAGCTTATGATAGAGTCTCATGGACTTTTCTATTCCAAGTGATTAGAAAATTTGGGTTTAATGATAAATTGTCTTGCTTATTATGGAATGCGGTCTCTTCTACTAAATTCTCAATGTGGGTTAATGGTGTTCTTAGAGGGTTTTTCTCCTCCTCGAGAGGAATTCATTAGGAATACCCTCTCTCCTCGTACATATTCATCATTATGGCTGAGGCATTGGGAAGATACATACAAGCTGATATAGTTTCAAAAAAGCTAGTAGGCATCAAACCTGCCTCTTCCCTTCATCATATGGTTATACAACAGTTTGTGGATGATACAATCTTATTTGGCATCTCATCAGTGATCAAAACTAGAAGATGGAAGAATATACTTAATGATTATGCCTGAGACTCAGGACAAAAAATAATTTTTTAGAAAAGCAATGTGTACTTCTTTAACACTCCCAATGAACTTAGACATATAATCATTGATATCTTAGATTGTGTTGAGGCTAGCCTACCAGATACCAACCTAGGTCTCCCTCTCGGTCAAAGAGGTATCTTCAGGTTTTTGGAATGGTATTGTGGAACGTACATAAAGGAAACTTCTTGGGTGGAAGGGGAAACTACTCAGTAGTGTGGGTACGTTGCAACTTCTTTGGGCATCCTTGCAAGGTATTCCTACTTACTTCATGTCTCTTTTTAAAAAATTTACGTATTTTGCTAAAAAGTTGGAATATATCCAAAGGAAATTTTTATGGATGGGAGTGGAAGACAAATAGACAATGTCTTTAGTCAGATGGGAAAAAGTGTGTCTCCCAAAATCTCATGGTGGACTTAATATAAGATCCATTAGGAAAATGAATAAAGCCCTCCTATCAAAAGTTAGTTGGAATCTGATTCACAACAATAGTGAGTGGGGTAAAATAATGTATGTCAAATACATGCATAACATTGATGATTCCAACTTTATTCAATAGGCAGGATTACCCCAAGGGTTTGTGATATGGAATAAAATGCTAAAAAGTAGAAGGCTTCTCAAACAAGGAATTAGGTGGAAGCTTGGAAATGGCTAAAAAAATAAATTTTGGGAGGATAATTGGTTAAGGGACAAGCCTCTCATCTCCCAAGGAAACTATGGAGAAAATATAGACCTGACTACTCAATTCTTTGGTGATAGGGTTAGTGATTATATGGAAAACAACAATGGGATAAGGAGTTGGAAAAACCTTTTGGATTGTTGTGTGCACAGGCCTAAGCTTATCCCAAGAATTTGAGAGATCCATCTATGTGTTTAGGAGATCAAAATCCCACTCTTCCCTTAGGAGGATGAACAATACTTTTGGCTAGATAAGAATGGATCGTTCTCTATCAAATCTACCTATCATCTGCTTACACCTGAAGCTCAGAATAAGGAGGTATGGAAAAAGGTTTGGAATCATAAACTCATTCCAAATATTAACTTGTTTTGGTGGGCTACTACCCATAACAAAATCCTTACTCAGGACAACCTTCAAAAGAGGGGGTTTACTTTGGTCAACAGATGTTTTTTGTGTGATTCTAGAGAGGAATCAGTTTCACACCTATTCATACACTGTGAGTTTACCTGGGATTTATGGGGCACAATACTTAACAACTTTGGCATTGAATGGGTTTGCAATTCTAACCTTAAATAAGTAATTCTCAGCTATAACTCAACCTTCACTCATCCCTAGATTAAGGAATTATGGAAGCAAGCTCTGTCATGCTTGAGCTAGACTTTATGGAAAGAGCAAAATCATAGAACTTTTAGGGACACTGCTAGAAATGCTGCTTAGGTGTTTAACTCCTTTGCTAGGACCATCTTGGAAAGTGTTACAATAGCTCATATTAGTGTTGTAGAGAAACCCTTATTTGAATTTGAAAGTCAAATTGTGGCCAAATGGAAGGTTTTAAACCTTATCCTTGGGCATGATAATTCCAAAATTCTTCAGAGACTTCATACTAAATGGATACCACCTAAACCCAATTGGATGAATCTCAATTTTGATGGGGCATCCAAGTTGAGTGGTAAAGCAAGTGGAGGAGGAATAATAAGAAATGAAAAAGGAGGGATGTCTACTATCTATGCTGGTGGCATGGGTTGCCAGAGCAATAACTATGCTAAAGCTATGGCCTTACTTTGGGGATTAAAGATAGCTATATCCCTAGGAATTAGAAATTTGAATATTCAGGGAGATTCTAAGTTGGTCATAGATGTTGTTAATAAAGCATCTAACATTGGTATCCATTTAAAAGACATCATTACGGACATCTAATTTCTTTTACAAAAGTTTTTTGAAGTTGAGATTACCCACACCTACAGAGAAGGTAACAGGGTCACTGATGCTTGTGCCAACCTTGGTCAATAATTCTCAGGATGGAGGGTATGGCAACAAGGGGCTCATATACCCCCAAACATTAGAGAGATCATTTAGAAGGAGATGATGGAGCATGAATGATGCACTTTGATGACAAAGATAGCTTTCTAACATGGTCCACGTGGAGAATGCCATTGCAGATCATGGAAAATGATAACCTTAGTACTTCCTTGATTGTCATGAATAATTCCTTGTATCATGAGGTGGAGGTGTGAGAGTCACATCATGAAAACCAAGGGGGAATTATTTCCAAGCATGAAAGTAGACATCACCATGGTGGGCCATTTTGTAAAATGAGCCTTCACTTCTGCATTTAGTGTAAATGGAACCGAGGGCTTGTTACTTTTTTGAATCTCAAGGCAGTAATTGGGGTATGAAGAGCCAAAAATTCAAGAAATTTTGGAGGACACTAGTGAGAAATAGGCTTCTCAAGTTTTTGAGGTCACTGAAGAGCAAGGTGTTGATTCTAGGGGAACTACTAATAATAAGGAGAAGATGCATGTAGAAGAAGCTAGTGAGGGTTCAGAGAATGAGAATGATTGGAAAATAGATATTGGTTCCTTGAAGGTCCAGATTCAAAAGTTGGAAAAGGTATTTGTCAAAGGCCTTCGAAATAACATTATGTTGAATATGACTATGTTAGAAGCGGTGGGTAATCCAGGGAATGCTGACAATGCGAACAATGAGAATCTTAAGGATCTTATTAATTCTATAGTTATGTAGTTTCATCCTTTTTGACTCTAGTCTTTCCAGTGTTCTATTTTGCTTCTGACTTTGTTCTCAGTTGTGTCGTTGGTTCGATGCTGGCACCTTTTGTTTTCCAACCTTCCTGTCTTTTTTGACTGTATAGGGTTCGGCCCCTGGTTTGCCGCCTTAATTAATCAAAAACATCAAAATAAAATGTTGATATATAATACATATAAAAATAGTGATTAAAAAGTGAATAAATGGATTAGAAGAGTCCAAGTGAAATACTAATATAAATGTTTAGAAACAAAGTGATTCAACTACCTCTTGTATATTTTATAAGGAGATCTAAATACTATTGTGTATATCATAGAATAGGAATCATACAAATTATTTTTTTTCCTTAAATAAGAAAATATAAAGTCTCAAAGATAGTGTGGATCCTATCATCGATACATCAATCAAGTAATCCATTCACATTATGAGTACCTCACCTAAAACATAAGTGTTGAAACAACAAATATAGATCAAAGATTTGGTGATTTCATAGTCCATACATATATTAAATTTGTTTTTATTTAAAAATCATGATTTATTAATTATTTCATTTAATATATATTTTTAATCCTTAATGGAAACTTCCCTTATAACTTTTTGCCTTTTAAATTTTTATAACTTTTTGCATTGGATAATTCTTTTTGGGAAAAATTTCATAACTATTATTTTTATACTTTATGGGGTGAAAGGTCATGTTTTTCTTAATTTAATTTATATTTTATCTTGAGGAAAGATCATAGATGTGGATTTGAAACCTTGAGAAACTTTAAAAATTTCACACAATTTATCTCAAAAGCTACTTTACCAACAAATATGGATAACAAAGGACAATTTAAAGCAAAAATAGTTGTAAATAAACAAACTAGAGAAAGAAAATATTAATAAGGTAAATCTATATCAAACAATGTTTAAAAAACATCAAGATTAAAATCTAAAGTTCCAAATCTAGTTGTAAAGGGGAAAATCTTAAGCCTTTCCTCATATCAAGATCCTTTTACTATAATTAATCATGTTGAGGGCAAGTAATTTATAGATATCAAGGTTATGGAATATCAAAATACAAGTTTTTATTATATTTCATTTCTTATCTCTCTTGAAATTTTATTCATTTACCAACATAAAGGTGATAGAAAACCCAAAATAGATAAATTGGTCCCATCTAAATCCAATAATTATTGCATATTATGCACAAATATTACAATAAGATAATAGCATCTATATCTAATATTTGTGTCTATGGACATAGAATTATAATTTATAGAATTTGATAATAGATCTAAAACACTAACCCTACATACTTTATGCATATTTTTAGTATATATCTTCCTACACATAGTAAACCAACTAAGTATCATTGTTCTTTATTTATTACAAGATCCTTCAATAGCTATGATTTACTATTTTTTAAAATATTAGTTTTATAAATATATAATATTATTTATCTAAGTTTTCTATTACTTATCTTGATATATATTATTTTATCACCCTTGTGTTGAAAATACTTCTATATTTCTTAACCCTAGATGCCCCACATCTAAAATTTAGGGTTAAATAAAGGCTAAGAAACCAAGCTGAATGATTTAAAATAAGTTTAAGGAGATGTAATTATTGTCACTTGTATTTTCAACATTTAATTATATGCCTAGATATCTTCATCCAAGTGGCATAATGGAAACCTCTCTCTTGCTATGGGTGATAATTTTGTTGAGATGAATCTCTAGAAGGGCTAGTTCCCTTGATACAATCTTTGAAGCAATTTCTTTATTATCAACCTTAGATGAAAAGTATTAAGGAAAAAACTAATAAAGATAAAAAAGGTGATGCACCAATAGTATATTTCCTCCCATTGACTGAAATTTTACCACTGAGTCAAACAAGACTTCTTTTACACAAAACTCACAATTCAAGTTGCACTATCACATCAATGTTTTATATGTTAGGTCCAAAAGGAACTTTGATGCTTAAGATAGTAATGAAGGATTAATTTTTAGGATATAGTCATGAACCACTTATAATAAACCTATAAACTTAGAAAATAACACTAACAAAGACTTGTAACAATTATTCTTCTGCACATTTTGTGAAAAATCAAGGATAGCATGCTAAAAAAGATAATCTTCTACTAGAAGGGATGAACAAGATTGAAATAAAACTCAATTGAATAGTATGTGAGTAGGAAACATAATTTTTTTATTCCTTTAATATCCATTCAATTATAAATTTGGCTAGGGTTTCACGATTAACAATGGAGGCTGCTCAAAAGAACCAAAAGAGTCAATATTTATAGCCTTTAAAAGAATAATAAGGCAAGGGAAGTCTAAAAGTCACATGAACACTTGTAAATATTATAAAATTGGTTAAAATTTTCATGATAAATAGGCATGGGAAAAACCATGAAATTTTATTATTTCCAATTGTCCATACAAGTCATAAAACCTATGAAAAGTATCACAAAATTCCTTATCCTAGCTCAGAAAACTACCTTCATTATTTAGATCTATTTGAGCACCCCACCACTAACTAGGGATAGGTATGATTATTTGGGTAAGATTTAAGGTCTTTATGCATGAAATTACATGCAGTTTTTGTAGTATTACTCATTTTAAAACTCTTGTAAGGAAGCAATCACTGTCAGTAGTCTAAAAAACTCAATTTTTAGTCACCCTTCACACTTGGCCTTACAAATGCCTTTAATATTCCATGAAAATTTTATGGGATGGATTTAATGACATATATAAAGTCCCTATATGGCCTTATATGCATCATGAATTCTTTAAAAAGGCTCATACTTGGAGTTTCCACCCTTATGTCCACTATGCCAATTTTGATTGGCTAAAAGGAAGATAATTGTTTGAACACTTAGAATTTTTTTCCTAGAATAAAATTTCAATAATGGGTAATTAAAATTAATAATATTACACCTAAAATTTAATTCACTTTAAAACTCCTTTTGTATCCTACAAATCACACAAAATGGTGATAAAAACCCTATTTTGCATATTGTCTATACAATTTCATACAAGTTATCTACATGGGGGGAGCCTAAGTGAGTATTCTCTATGATCCAATAGATTTAATTTCAGAACTATGAAATTTTGGTGGATTTACAAGATTATTTTCTCCATAAAGTTCATTCAATGGTTTTAGATAGATTTTTGGTTCAACTTCTCTCATTCATCAACTAGACCTATTAGAAATATTATGTAGTTGGACTGTGTGCAAAGGGACAATGGGTAATTTGAGGAGTTTGATATTTATATATTGATTATTAGAACTTATTTTCATTATATAAACCTCATAAAAATTTTATTTAGTTCCTAAAATCTTTACATCAAGTCTCCTTCCCATTCTACACTCATTTCGTCACTTTGCAAAACTATAATTTTCCTAGAATGGGTGACCTCTGAGACAAAATAGAGAGGTATATCACTTATTTAAAAGGAAAAAATAATATTTTTGGAGATATTAAAAGTTATTAGGATGATTTTTACTATATTTTTTTTTCTTATTCCATGATTGAGGTGTTCAACCATCGCAAAATGCCCACAAAAGGCCTCAAAAACCCTATTTTCCTACATTTTTTCTCCAAATCCACTTAGGAGTCACTCCTCCAAGCCAAAAACATGATTATATTATTCATAAACATTATCCCAACCTTAAAATTATGCTCATGTATTTTTTTAAACCATCTAAAACACTCCCTTACTTATATTCTTCATGCTCACCTATTAAGCCAAGAGGTTTCTTAACTTTTTGCATGGACTATTTCCCCTTTGCTAAGTAGGGAAGGTACATGATCACTTAAACAAGGTATTTTACATGATAGGATATTAATTTGAATATCATGGATCACTTTTTATTCATTTTAACCTTTATTTAACCTCTAAACAATCCATGTTTCATCTGGCTTGCTAGGTTGTACCCTGCTAACTAAACTAGGAAACCTCTTAAGGTCTATTTTAGGTCTCTTGTTTTTTTTTGAGGTGATTAGTGATTAAAAAATCCTCTTTATTTCACCTTTATAACCTAAAACACTCTATTTCAACTTTACTCATCCTAAGTTACCAAATGAATACCATGACTCGTGTCAATACCTCTATTTCCATCAACTCACCTTAATGGCCTATAGCTATATATTTTAGGATTGAAAGGTGATAGGTAGGTAGTTTTTAAGGCCTTGTGATATATAACTCTATTGATACTTCATGGTTTTAAACCTATCATGCTCATCTCCTCATATTTATCCTAACTCTAAAGACTGAGACACCTTTCCCCTTGACTAAGAAAACTTCATCATGGTCCTTCCTATATGTGAATACATGGGTATTATGAATTTGGTCATGGTGTTCATAATCTCCTTGGAACACCTTATGAGGTCACATAATGTGTATTTTATTTTCACTCAACTTTTTTTTCCATGAAAACTCAATTTTTACCCTTTGACTGATACAATTTTCCCTTCAAAACCCTGTTTTAGGTCATCACTTTCTAACTTGAGGGGTACCTATAGGTGGCCATAGGGGTGATAGGACATTTCTTGAAATTATCTTGATAACCTATACCTTCATTTTACCTCATTACACACTTCTACTCATCCCATTCATGAGGTTATGATCAAAAATTTTCCTCAAGGTAACAAAAGGCCTTTTCCTCCTACAGGCTTTTAGAAATCATTGAAGTTTTTTAGTGTGTTTTGAGGCACATGTGAGGATCCAAAACTCCAACTTATCCATATCTTAAGACCCCCATATTTGGCATGGTTATTTTTTATGTTATTAGATATACATCCACATAATATGAGGCCTTGAAACCTCCTTCAATTGTGCTATAAGGGGTCTACAAAAATCCCTTTGGTCTCTATTTTCACTTTTTAAGGAAGATAGTCCTAAACATAACCAAGTTATGTTTCTAAATGGATACACACTTAATTTTTCATTATAGGAAATTTTAATATATTTTTCATAAATTTACTATCAAAACAAGATGAAAAATAAGTGTCACATTTATTTAGCCCTTCTATACAACACTCCAACCCTTTACTCAACCACCTATATGTGGGTGTTTTGATGTTCACATAGTGAATTGAACATGAGAAAATTAAAAACATGAGTGAAAATGAAACTCATATGCTTTTTAAAAACCTCATAATTCACCTCAAGTATAACCAATAAGTTGTGACACACATCAACCTTATCATATCTCAATATGACATCAACAACTACCCCTGTGGGTGTGCATTGGGTAAATCATAGAAGTAGAGCATGAAATGTGGAAAAGTATGATGTTGAATAGCTTAAAAATAGATAAAAATGTATTATTATTCTCAAAATACATTACCTTAATTAATAAAAACCTTGTAACCATATTTAAAACACCTTTCCCAACCTGAAAACACTTGCATACATGTGAAAAAGAGTAGAGAGGCATCAAGTGATTGTTTGGCATGGAAAATATACTTGGGATCACCTTTGCACCTTTTACAAACCTATAAATGGGATTTTTTAAACTCTTAATGGTATTAATAATTTAAACACCATTAATTCAACTCTAGGAATAAGATAAAGAAGCCCATACACATGAAAGCAAGAGAAACTAAGCATGAAGTTGACTATGGAGTAAGATAGGCTTGAAAACTACTCAAAGAATGTCATTGTGAGAAAAAACATGGGAGTATGTGTTAATATGATATATATACTTTATTATAACCATTTAATAGATATTTTATACCCCTACACTAAAAAACACTCATCAAACAAGGATCACTTTGGCTAAAACTGCACTTGGTGACACCCTCTTGCAACATGAACTAAATTACTCATCCAAACATTATGAAACTTGAAAAAAATAATTTATACCATCTTATAAGTAATTTATTATACTTTGGATAAAACATTACCAATTTTTTCATACGAATTTGGCATAAATGGAGCAAAACCTATAAGATGCATAAAATGGCTAGTAAAAGAGCACAGTCAACTTGTTAGCAATGGGTCACAATGAATAGTTGATAATTTAGTAGGTTACTTATATTTAAATTAAGGTATTATAGTTTAAAAAAACCTCCCAAAATAATTTTCCCTAAAACTACCTATGTTGTCTATACCAAGCAAAAACTTTAAGGTCACTTCAGTGTGTCTAGGAAACTCAAAAATGAGCAGAACAAATTTTTATTTAAAATGGCACTTCAAAATAAATTTAAGAATTGATATGAGTTTAATAAATATTTATATTCATCCCAAGATATTTTTCCATGTGGCACATCCTAAGAATGCCATACAAGTGCCATTTTCACTCTTTTTTTAGTTTTTTCTACAATTTTAGTTAGGGAACCTACCATATTATGATGTTTCTAATATAAATAACATTTAATGTGACATATTTGAGATTATAATGGAAAATATGACATTTTTTCACCTTTATAAATGTGCCACTTTTATTTATGACCTTTAAAAACTTGCTAAAATGACTCAAATTGATAAATAAACTAATAAGAATAAAACCAGAGATAATATAAAAATAAATAACATCAAATGAAATATAATACACCTCATGAAAAGATTTATACTACATAAAACATCTAAAAATCCAATTTTTTTACATAGGGGTGTCCCATTTTGGCCTCAAGGTCAAATTTGGTCAATAAATTTGTGACTCATAGGGGTATATGCCTGCTATATTAAGGACCAGTATCCTTATACTATCATGGTCCAAGGGAGTCAATGAATTATTGAAGAAAAATATAAATTAATTACCTAAAACACCCAAAAAAAAATACACCACACTAAGAAAACATAAGACAAAGTAAGACACAAAACCAACTCACATAGGTGCATAATCACTGAGGGAACACAAGAAAAACAAAAAAACTATGTACAAGTAGAGAGGATAACCTTAGTAACAATGTTTGATAAATATCCCATTAATTGGGATATAAATATCCTCTCCATCCAAATTTGAGAGTTAGAGGCATTGTGTTACTTACATTGGTTGATAACTTAAGGGCCACTCTACAAACCATCAAACTTTGTGTGTCATCCAAGCTTAGCCCTATCTTCACCTACTTTAGGACAATGTCTCCCTCTTTGAAACTTATTTGCATGGTCTTTTTTTAAAAGTATATCTTTTTTTGATCTTGGTGAGCTTTCATGGTTTGCATAGCTTGATCTCTTGTCTCCTCAAGCACTATCAACTCACACACCCTGACTTCCATGTTTTCATTTTCCATCATTTATTTTTGATAAGTGAGATCCAAGGTTGGTAACTCAAGTGAAATAGGTATTATATCTTCTCTACCATAAACAAGTGTGTATGGTGAGTTTCTAATGGATCTTTTTGGGGTGATACTATTATCCCAAAGAGTTATCTTCAACTTGGAATGCCAAGTCCTTTGGTTCTCCTCCACTATTCTCTTTATGATCCAGATTAAATTCTTGTTGGTAGACTTAGCTATTCCATTCCCTTATGGATAATAGTTGGATGAGGTACTAAGATATATTCCATGTTTCAAGGCCCATTTAATTTTCTTTATCCCAAATAAAACTAATACATTATCTAAAATTATTGTTGAAGGATCTCCAAACCTTATCACTATGCCTTCATAGAAGTCTAGAACTAAACTTTAATTTTCTTCCTTGAGATAAACACCCTCTACCCACCTTGTAAAGTAATTTGTAGTAGTCAACACCCACTTGTGACCATCACTAGAAGGTGGATTGATTAGGCTTATGAAATCCAAATCCCATTGCATAAAGGGTTGATCAACCTGAATTGGATGAAGAGGCAAGGTGGTGATCTTTTATTTACCATAAAAAGCACATTTTTGACACTTCCTTACCCAAGCATGGGTGTATTTGAATAAGTTAGGCCAAAAGCATCCATCCCTCATAATCCTAGTAGCTGTGGTTCTTGGAGCAAAGTGACCACCAGCTAGTCCATCATGAAACTCAAAAAAAAAATTCTAAATATAATTTGATTCAACACACCTAATAAGTCATTTATAAACAACACTCCATCAACAAGTACATAAGGAATGGATTACAATCTAAAGTACCTTCTTCTAGCTCTATCAAGGCCTTGTGGATACTCACCAATTTAGATAAAATGGATCATATCTTGTGTCTAACTCTTTATTGATGAAGATTTAGTTATCATAGGGTCATAATTAAGTTCTAAAAAAACCTCCTTGTGTTTCTTTAAATCTGAAGCAAGATGATTACATAACCCCTTCCCTTTCACTAGCTTGGTTGTGTTGATTTCTAGATCATACTCCATCAATTTTGTGATCAAACCAGCCCTTTTATCATTCAAATATCTACTCAAAAGGAATTATTTAACACTATTATGAGGTACCAATATGTGATTCTTGTTTTTATATAACATATGCCTAAACTTCTTTAGACTTCTAACAACTGAAAGTACTTGCTTCTCAACATAGGTGTATCTTATCTCATAGCCCTCCAAACTTGAATAAAGAAAACAATAGGCTATTCCAAGTTTTCTTCATTTGATTGAGTAAGAATGGTATAAATTACCTCCTCATTTCCATATGTATAAAATTTGAAATCCTTTCAAAAGTTAGGACTTACAAGAGTTGGATCTTAGGCAATGTCTTGTTTAATCTCTTCAAAAATTTCCTTCCTTCTTTTAGTCCAAGTGAACACTTCATCCTTCCTTAGAATACAGGTTAGAGGCTTGAATAAATTACAAAATTCATGGATGAACATCCTTATGAAATTAATTTTCTCAAAAAAACTTTGCAAACCTTTCTTGTTTTTGGGCAAAGCCAACGCCAAGATTACACTCACCCTTTTAGGATATATAGACAAGCCCTCTTTCGAGATAATATGTCCTAAAATTTTGCCTTCATGGACAAAAAACATGAATTTATTTGGGTTTAGAGAGATTCCAAAATCTCTAAATCTCTCAAAAATCTACCTAATGTGATTCAAGTGATCTTTTGCATCTTTAGAAAAAACTATGATGTCATCAAGATACACCAACACAATGTCATTTATTAGTCCTTGAAAAGTGATATCCATTACACATTGAAATTTATATCCAACAGTAAACAATACAAAATTAATTTTTCTATAATAATAATTACCCCATTTATTATTAAAGGCTATCTTATATTGGTCACTTTCCTTCACCAAAATCTGATTATACCTAGAATACCCATCAAGGAGAGAAAACCTTTCACTACCTGCCACAACATGAAAAATTTGTTCCATGGAAGGAAGAGGATAATTTTCCTTCAAGTAAAATTTATTCAAGTCCCTAAAATAAACACACAACCTTATTTTTCCATTATTCTTCCTAACAGGGACTAAGTTTGCTAGCCAAGATGAATGCTTAATAGGAAAGATGATTTTGGACTCAACCAACTTAGTAAGATCTTTCTTCATAAGAGGCTTAATATTAGGATTTATTAGTCTTTGTCTTTTCTTTATGGTCTTATAATTATCATCTATCTCTATGGTATTTCGAGCTAAGTTTTGATCAAATCCTTCAAACACTATATTCCCATGTAAAGACATCAAAAAACTCTTTGCATAATTCAATGAATGCATGTTTCTCTTCACTAGTACATACCTTCCCAAGTAAAATCAACTTATCATTCAATATTTTCAATTTATCATAGTTTTATTTCTTAGTATATATGCTTACCCTTTCTTTCTTTAACTAGTCATCATCATTGAAAATACTCTCAAGCATGACTAGGCTTTTGGGGAGCTTGTTTGACTTCAATTGCACAATCTACCCTCCATATTACTATTGTATTTTAGATTGATTCTTGGAATAAAAATTAGCCTCCTATTGTATAAAACATTATATTTATTGGTCACTATCAAACACTTGCTAATAGTGACATTATCTAGTATGGAAGGCTTTACAATCACCTTGAGATGTTGTTGGTTCTTATCCTCTCATATCCCCTTTGGAACATCAAATTGAGATCCAATTATTACCAACCTATCAACATTTTTGTTTTCTTTACTTGGGATAGATGTGATGTTGAATTCTAGGAAATCCTACACAATATCCCACACTCTATGCTTATAGTACTTAATAAAAGAGTTCTTAGTCACTTTTTGGCTTCTTACTTGATTCATAATCAACTCACTATCACCATACACTTGTATCATTTTCACAACTCTTTTCCTAGCCCATTCAAAGCCATTAATGATGACCTCATATTATAAAACATTACAATTACAAGATAATTTAAATATGAGAGTATAATAGTATATTTCCTTATAATAATAAACTAACATTTCTCTACCACTTACCCCAATTTTGATTCTTGATCCATCAAAGAAAAGCTACCATAAACCATTCATATCTTCACTTGGCTTCATCAAATTTGGAATGAAAGAGTCCTCATTAATAATTGCATAGTTGAAATTTGCCACTTTATTCATGTAAGGCTCCAAGTGATTATGATGGATAGGTTCTAATTCAATCTTCACCTTAGTACCATACTTTGTCCTAAATGCAATGTAGGACCAATTGGTTGCCAAGTATCCACCTATCTTAGCTGTAAACTCTATTGATAAATAAATATAAATGTATGGAGGTAAATATGCCACAACCACATCATGAGGAATGGAAAAATTAATACAAGGATGTAATTTAAAATTCAATTCCTTAGCTACTCCCAAGGTCTTTGCTAGTGATCCATCCAATTGTAAGACTCCTTTAGCCATTGGCTCATATTTAAAGCCTAGTTTATCCTCTATACACTTGGGCATAATTTAAGTACTAGTTACACTATATATGATGAAATTATGAATTAATCAATCACCAATGATTATAGATAGGTAGAAAGGAGTTTTATCAATCTTCTTTACTTGTCCATCAATGGGTTGAGTCCCATTCACCAAGATAATGTTCTCATTCCTAGCTGATCCAACTTACTTACCAAGTCCTTACAATTATTTTTGAGCATGTTATTTTTTATATATATTTTTATTAAATCCCATAGTGAAATATTCATATGCAACTTCTTCATTTATTCCACAACATTGATGGAAGGATTGCTCACCTTGGAAGGTTCTTTAGAAGCACTAGTATTTTGTGGTGTATCTTGTTGAGGTGGATGTGTAGGAGCAGGCCTTACATTATAAAACTTTTGATTTTATTGCACTTTAGGAGCTGAATTAGATACACCCACCATTAGATATTTTTTTGGATTATCCCCTTGTGTCTCTTCAATAACCCTCTTCTTAGACCTAGTGTTAAAAGACATACTAGTATTCACATTGTTTAAATTCCCCAAATGATTGATGGTACAAAACTCTCCCTCTAAATGATTTATGAGAATAGAATTAGATTATGTTTTTCCATTCTCCATTCCATTTTTCATTCCATTTTTCATTGTCATCTCAAAAGTGGGAACTTGAGATGCTTGATTTCCTTGCATTGTCATGTCTTGACTAGTTATTTCATTATCATATGCAACTTGGCCTTGATTTTGGTCATAGGAGGGATAATATGGTTGTTCTTGAAAAAAAATTATTTTTTGTGGGAATAATAGATTTTAAATAAGAAGCATAATTAGTATTCTAACTTTTGTAAGGTCTAACATGAGTTATTTGACCTTGTCCTTGAGCATTACCTTGAAAAGGAGGTCTATTTCCTTGTCCAAACTAATCATAGGGATGATAAGGTCTATAAATTTGAGCTTGTTGCATTTTGAGCAAAACTAATTTATTAGTGAAAATTTGGAGTAAACTCTTGAATTCATGAATCTCATTTGTGAGAGCAATGGCAGACCTTTTTTGACTAGGCCAAGGAGCCAAGGTAGGTAATGTAACTTGACTAGAAGGCTACAAATCAGGGAACAATGGAATTGCTGGCCTAGGAGTAATATTTCCTACTTGAAAAATAAAATTAAAATCATTGATGGCTATCTCATAGGCAACAGGGAGTGTATTCCCACCCATGGATTGGATCATCATGGCTACATCACTATTCAATGATTTTAGATAGTATAAGAAGGCATTGTTTGGAGTAGGTCTCACAAGGGCTAGAATCCTATCCCATGTTTTTAAAAATCTAGTGTTAAAATATTACATAAACTCTTATGGTTCCCTCTTAATAGTGGTCAATTACTTAGCTAGAGATAGATGATCACTCTTCTCTCTAAACCTCTTAGTCAATAGATCTCCTAGTTCATCCCATGAACCAATAAATTTTTTAGTTAGAGTTCCATACCAATCTAAAGCTTTTCCTTTGAAATAAAATGCCAAAAAGTTAATATCCACATTATATTAAAATATATTATGGATAATATAGAAGTTTTATATGTTTTTAATGTATTTAATGGTAGTAATAGGACCCTCTCCACTAAAAGATGGAACACTCTTAAGGTTGCTCCTAGAATTTGGTCATATTGGGAAATGTTCAAAGGAGATAATATAGTGAAGGCTACAAAATGTTGGTTCTTAGACATCTTGTAATGTTAAATATGAGTATTAGGGATTGAAATAAACAAAAACTTAGACTTATTAAATGCCAACTCTCTTGAATTATGATGGGTATTAACAAACCTAAACCTTTTGGCATAATATAGAGATAGTTGTAAAAATTAAAAGGGTATACCTTTAGCAAAAAACCTAGTAACTAATCAAAAACCAAAGATTTGAAAACTTTAGTGTATTTTTTAGGTACTGAGTATAGTTGTTCTTATAACTACAACTATGCTAAGACCATCACCAGTCTTGGACAATCTTCTAGGACTTAGAGTACCATCGGGCATACCAAAAACTATTGTCACTTGTATTTTCACCCCTTGAGGAGATGCCTTTATCTCCTCATCAAATTTTCACAATGAAAACATCTCTTTTTCTATGGGTGAAAATTTTGTTGAGATTAATCTCAAGAAGGGTTAGTTCCCTTGATGTAATATTTGAAGCACTTTATTTCTTATCAACCTTAGATGAGAAGGGTTAAGAAAAATAAATAATAAATATAAAAAAGGTGATACACCAATAGTATATTTATTCCCATTGACTAAAATTTTACCACTTAGATTCAAACAAGACTTCTTTTACACAAAACTCACAATTCAAGTTGCATTATCACATCAATGTTTCATAAGTTAGGTCTAAAAGCAATTTTGATGCTTAAGAGGGTAATGAAGGATTAATTTATAGGATAAAATAATGAACCAATTTTAATACACCTACACACTTAGAAAATAACACTAATAAATACCTGTAATAATTGTTCTTATATACATTTGGTGAACAATCAAGGATAACATGATACAAAAGATAATCTTCTACTAAATAAGACCAAAAATATTGTATTAATACTCAATTGAACAACATGTGAGTGGGTAAAATCAATTTTTTATTTATTAAAGATTAATTTAAGTACAAATTTGGTTAGGGTTTCACCATTAACCAAGGGAGGCTATTCAAAAGAGCCAAAAGAGTAAATATTTATAGGCTTTAAGAGAAGAGTAAAGTAAAGGAAGTCCAAAAGTCACTTGGAAACTTGTAAATATTATAAAAAGGGTTAAAATGTGCATGAAAAAGAGGCATGATATGAACCATACAATTTTAGTATGTTCAATTGTCCATACAAGTCATGTAACCTATGAAAAGTGTCACAAAATTCCTTATCTTGGCTTAGAAAACTACCTTCATTATTTGGAGTTATTTGAACACTCCACCATTAACTAGGTATATATATGATGATTGGGATAATATTTAAGGTATTAAATCATGAAATTACATGAATTTTTGGTATTCCTACTTATTTAAAAAATATTAAAAGGAAGCAATAACTATTTATAGTCTTAAAAACTCCATTTTCAATTACCCCTTACAGTTGGCCTTACAAATGCCTTCAATTTTACATAAAAATCCATGGGAGAAATTTAATGACATATTTTAATTCCCTACATGGACTTAGAGGCATTAGGCATTATTTAAATAGGCTCATACTTGGAGGTTTCACCCTCCTCACCCTTGTGTCCACTATGTCAGTTTTGATTGGCTAAAAGGAAGTTAATTATTTTAAAACTTATACATTTTTTCTAGAATAAAATTAACATATGAGGTTATTATAGGTCCTAATATTCCACCTAAACTTGGTTTCACTTCAAACTCCTCTTAGAGCCTATAAAACACATAAAATGGTGAGAAAACCCCTATTTTGCATGATGTTCCTACAATAACGTATAACTCATCTAAATGGGGGGGATCTTAAGTAAGAATTATCCATGATCCAATATCTTTCATTTCCAAACTATGCCATTTGGGTTTTCTCTATCAGGTTCATTCAAGGGTTTTAGATATTTTTCTATTGTTAACCATTATTAATAAATATTGTACATTCAATTAAAAAAATGCCACAAATTAGTTTCCAAGGACCTTATATAACTCATTTTAACTCCTTTTTCTCCCATGTATATCCTTAAAGTAAATGTGAGCTCTAAAAGTGTTCCTATTGAACCTGCTCCTCTAACTTTACATTAGTATGAGTGGTTTTAAGCAAGGGTGGCTCTCCTAATGTATAATCTACACTCCAAAAGTTATCACACCTATATTTTAACCTAAAAATAATTCCTAAATAATATATATAGTCTAACAAGAGTTATAAGTGAAGATGGACTACCATTTGACATTAGGCCTTCTCAAAGCCCATTAGGTTTACTAGTCACCTTGATGGATTTGGATGTGAAGACTTGTACCTCATGATTGTATTTGTGTATTATAAATATTTACATCTCATTTGAGCTCATAATTCCACTACATACCCTTTCAAGACTTTACCTTGTCAACTTCTCTCATTCACCAACTAGACCTAGTAGAAACCTTGTCTAGTTAGACTGTGTGTAAAGGGAAAATGGGTAATTTTAGGAGTAGAAGTTTTATATATTTATTATTATCCCTTATTTTAATTTTATACACCTCATAATATGTTTATTGAGGTCCTCAAAACATCATATCAAGTCTCCTGCCCATTCTACACTCATTAGGTCACTTTGTCAAACTTTGATTTTCCTAGACTAGTTGACCTTTCAGACAAAATAGAGAGGTATATCCCTTATTTACAAGTAAAAATGAATATTTTGGGAGATATTAAAATTTATGAGTACTATTTTTACTATATTTTTTAATTCCATGATTGAGGTTTTCAACCATCTCAAAATTCCCAAAAAAGACCTCAAAACCCCTATTTTCCTACATTTTTTCTTGAAATCCACTTAGGAGTCGCTCCTCCAAGACAAAACGATACTTATAGTCTACCTAAACATTATCCCCACCTTAAAATTTTACTCATGTATTTATTAAAACCATATAAAACACTCCCTTACTTATATTCTTCATGTTCACCTATTGAACCAAGAGGTTTCTTAGCTCTTTGTACATATTATTGTCCCTTTGCTAAGTAGGGAAGGTACATGAGCACTTCAAAAATGTATTATAAATTTTATTATATGAATTATACTATCATGGATCACTTTTTAGTCATTTTAACCTTCCTCTCACCTCTAGATATTCCATGTTTCACTTGGCTTGCTAGGTTGTACCCTACTGACTGGACTGAGACACCTCTTAAGGTTTGTTGTAGGTCTTTTGTGTTTGGTTAAGGTGATTAGTGATGAAAAAATCCTATTTATTTCACCTTGAGAACATTAAAAACTATATGTCACCTTTAATCATCCTTGGTTACAAAATGAATACCATGACTCATGCCAATACCTTTATTTGCATCAACTCAACCTTTTGGCCTATAGGTATATATTTTAGGCTTGAAAGGTGCTAGGTAGGTAGTTTATAAGGCCTTGTGAGCTCAAAATATATTTATATTTTATGGTTTTTAACCTATCATGATCATCTCCTCATATTTATCCTAACTCCAAAGGCTGAGACACTTTTCCCCTTGACTGAGAAAACTTCATCATGGTCTTGTCTGTAAGTGAATATAGGGGTATTATGAATTTGACCATGTTGTTCATAATCTCTTTACAACACCTTAGAAGGTCACATAATGTGTATTTCATTTTCACTCAATTTTTTTATTCCATGGAAACTCAAATTGTACCCTTCCCTTGACTGAGATAATGTTTCCTTCAAAACCCTATTGTAGGTCATCATTTTCTAGCCTAAGGGGTACCTATAAGAGGGCATAGGGGTGATAATAATTTAATTCACCTTATATTTATGAAATATGAATTAATTTTTCCTCAGTACACCTTTTTATTCATCCTATTTATGATTTTATGCTCAAAATTGTTCCTCAAGGTAATAAAAGGCCTTTTCCTCCTACAGGGCTATAGATATCATTGAAGTTTTTTAGTGTGTTTTGAGGCATATGTGAGGTTCCAAAACTCCAAATTATCCATACCTTTATATTCCCATATTTTTCATGGTTGTTTTATTTTATATGGGATATACATCCACCTAATATTAAGCCTTAAAACCTCCTAAAAGTGTGTTATAAGGGGTCTACAAAAATCCCTTTGGTCTCTATTTTCACTTTTCATGGCAAATAGTCCTAAACACAACCAAGTTATGTTTCCAAATGGTTCCACATCTCATTTTTCCTTATAATAACTTTTAATATATTTTCCATGGATTTATTTTAAAAACAATATGAAAAATAAGTGTCACATTTCTTTAGCCCTTCCGTACAACACTCCAACCCCTTGCTCAACCACCCGTATGTGGGTGTTTTGATGTTCACATAGTGAATTGAACATGAGAAACTTGAAAACATGAGTGAAAATGAAACTCATATGATTTTTACAAACCTCCTAATGCACCTCAAGTAGAACCAAGAATTTGTGACACACATCAACCTTTTCATATCTCAGTATGACATTAGCAACTACCCCTGTGGGTGAGCATTGGGTAAATTATGGAAGTAGAGCATGAAATGTGGAAAAGTATGATGTTGAATAGCTTAAAAATATCTAAAAATGTATTATTATTCTGAGATATGTATTATAATCACTAATAAATTCTACCCAATTGATGATTTTTTTATTTTCATGTATGATTTTAAACTACTTGTACATCCATTCTTGAAACTCCTTATCTATGGGATTTATAACCACCTTGTTAAAAAGTGTGATAATATCATTGATCTTTGTATTGAACTCAGAGCATGAAATGGCCATGGGTATTCTAGTAGAAGTGGACTTAGGCTTTATCCTCCATTTTTTATTCAATTGATTTGAACACAAAATGGATTTATATTCTAAAAAAACAAGTGTAATCAGGTGAGAGATCTACAAAATGGTTGTGCTCAGGTATTCTCAACATATATTCAATATGCTTTGCACCAAGGTAGAGAACATACTCATCTTTTGAGTTAATTACTTCCATGTTCTCCTTATCATAATGGATTTCCAAGGTCAATAATAATGTTGGACACTAAATTGATATTGGAAAAGAAGTGGCCTAGGGTAGTTCTCTATTATATATGCATTGCATCTAGAAATATTTATAATCAATGTCAACTTTATTCCAAAAAACATTCATGTCAACATGTCCCAGGTCTATATGAATTATTTGATCAACATTAGATTCCAAATTAGATATTGGGGTGACCCCATGATACTTATACTTTATGTCACCTTTAATTTTTTTATTTCATAACATGTGACATAGGAATATAAATGATTAGAAAATATTAATTGTAGGGTGGAAACTAGTGGTCCACAAACAGAGTCTCAAGATCCAATGGCTACTCTGTAGGGCTTGAAATCTATCAAGATGCACATAGTGTGTAGGATTTTGATGAGTGTTATTTAGGGGTTATAATATAATGGGAAAAAATTAGGTCTTAGGATCTCATAGGTGCTCTAGAGGTGGTAGAGTTTGATGAGTCTTATGCAGACATCAAAATCTAATGAATTAAAAATAAGGTCATAGATTATAATGACTAATGTATATTATTGTACCCAACTTTCCCCCTTTTTTAATAATAAATGGGGACCTAATTTTTTTGTGATTTGGCCTTTTTTGTTAAATTTGTAATTTATGTATAAGTCTAAGTTATATTATATTGGTCCTCAATCTTTACACTTGGAAGTACAAGCAATGATATAATACATTTTTGACTAAATTATTAATGCATTTTAATAATTTTGTACTATGTAGATTTTGGGACTTAGTTTTATTTAAGACTTGGTCTTTAGAAATTTTTATCGGGCCTTTTTTTGGGAACTTTGTTCTTTAAAACTCATGTTTAGGATTTATTCATCAGAGTTGGTGTTTAGAATTTTATTATCATTAATTTTGTTGAGAGTTTTAGTACAAAATATTTATTTGATATATGCTCATTAGGTTTTTTATTCATGACTTATGTTCAAGTTTTCTTTTATTTGGTGGTTTTATTTAAAATAGTCTTCATAGGAGTTTTTGTATCAGAGATTTTTTGGGATATTTCATGTTAGGCATTTTCTTTGGACATTTTGTTTGAATGATTATTCTAAAGGACTTGGTTTCTATTTGTAACTCTTTATTCAAAATTTGTGTATTAAATTTTTTTTTGGGAATTTTCATCAGATAATTTGTCCCAAATAGTCATCATTGGATTCATGCACTTCAAAGGTTTCATTCATAGGTTTTATTTGGATCTTTTGATCAGACATTTATTCAAACATTATTCTAAGGGATTTGGTCTTCAGTCATTTCATTCAAGCTTTATGTTTGGATCCTTTGGTTCATAATAATTATTGGCTTAGTCCCAACACAAAACTCAACTTCTGACTCTTGACTATCAAAATCCCACTAAACTTAGCCAACAAAGCAAAACTACTTCTTAACACTTGCCAAATAATGTAACCCGCCAACTAAACTTATGAGATTTAAACTGTACAAGTAAAACAAACATATGAACATTGGACATTAAAATTGAATGAATTAGAATTGAATGCAAAGACTATATACATGATGTATAACTATCGACATATTCATTGTTCATAAGTAAATTCAAACTCAATTACTAATCTACAAATGAAATCCCTAGCTACCTATGAATCCATTACAAATAAGAAACTAACAAAAAGTATTTTACATGATACACATAAATAGACTCTAAGCACACAAGAAAATCATAATGGTATCATCATCCAAAAGTTTTATAGGATTACTTCCACCATCACCATTCTCCATAAAGGACTCTATAGAGTTTATAGACATGGTGTTTGATGTGATAATCTTTGACAATAGTTATGATAATTACATAGAATTATGGGATGCCATCAATATTGTAGATGAATTTTTACATGAAATAAATCTGTCACCCATGTAATTCTAATTAGTTACAGACTTGCTCTCTTTTAAGAGATAAAGACTATACTTTATTATGGCAAAGCCCAAGTACATCAACCTACTATATGACTTGTTATTTTCTATAAATATTACATAATATGCCTTCTTATACCATATATATCACCAAATGGTCATCACTTACATCACTGGTGATGATTTCTAAAGGTACCCATCTTTATTAATTCTGGATGTAAGTTTTGATAAACACAAGGTGGTAACATGAAACAAGCAAAATTCAATTGACAAAGTTTAGAACTCATGGCTTCTTCCTACGGATACTATGGTGCTAAAGGGAAAGTCTCCCACCCCCATTAGAAAATTTAGAAAGGGGGTTCAGATTGGGGTGTACTTATTGAATATATTATATGGCATGCCAAGTATCCATTTTATCCACCAAGATTGGGTGTCATTGTTATATATGATAATGACTAGTGATGTAAAATTTGATCTAAAAGTGATTATTAGTTTTAAGTTGAGGGGAAAAGTTATTTATAAATCTAAGAGGCCTAGTTTAGCTATCCCTTTTTACATGATGTCATACCTTTTTGATGCTATAATGGTTATAGTTATAGGGACCTGGGGGAGCTGTGGAGACCAACCACAGACTGTATAAAGAATCACATTTTTTATTACTACTGATTCATGTATATATATGCATATATAAAACACATGAAACAAAATTTTAAAGACATATATCCTCAATTATAGTAGGCAACTTATGAGGTCCCATTACCTAGGATTTTAAAGAGCATAACAGACACACTAGATCCCCAAGGTGACTACTAGTTTTATCTATACTATATGATGATCATGGTCATCGATCATAAGTTCTAACCCTTATTCCTCCCTAATTATGTATCAAATAATTTTGTGCAGTAATAAATTGTAAATCAGCTCTAGTGGAGTGTCAAAGAGGATTTGATAAAATAACAAAACACCACATTTTATGGATCTCACGTGATCATAGGTAGAATGTGTTATGCCATAAGGAAGAATTTTAGGGACATAAGTAACAAGAGAAAGCATTATTAGTTTCCTACCTTACCACATAGAGATTGGGACCCCCATAATCAGATCCAAAAATATATCTAGTGCTTTGGTATTTCATACCAACATGTCCCCTATGACCAAGATTTTATATTCATGAATGCAAAGGATGATGTCCAAGTCTTATAAAGGGAAAAACTTGTAGGCTTAAAAGATCATTTGAGGATTATTTCAAGATCCATCAATTTTAGCTTAGGAAATACATACTAGGTTATCATCCTATGGAAGATGGGCTACTTATAAATTTTAGGGAAATATACCCCAAAAACAAATAAAGATACAATAAGGGCCTTCTTAAGGACTTACCCTACTATTGAAGGCTATTAATAAATATTTTGGGTTGACTGAGACTGATCCTAAGGGAGCACAAGAGGATCTAATTGATTTAGACTCCTCTAATCCTAAGGACCAAGAGCACCCAACTATATTACCATTACAAACATCTACAACTCCATTGCCCATAAAGAAATATACAATGCAAGAGGTGGCTACTACCTCAACTTAGTGAGCTTCCTCATCACCATTGAAAACTACTATTTTATATAAGAGGAAGCCAAGGGTTCCTCCCCTCATAGAGAATCTAATTACTGAAGAACCACAAATGAGCACACCTTTAGTCTAAAAACAAATGGAGATAGAGCAAGAATTGGATTAATAAGAGGAGTTGGAAAGATACAATGCACTAGGCCTTATAGTAGACAAAGGGAAGACACAAAGAAAATATAAACAATCAAGTAATGAGGCTCAACCTTCAGACCCTTCTTCCAAAGTTTCCTCATTTGTTCTTATTTTCCATTCAGTTCACATTAGTACTATTTTGAGAACCCCATTTATCACTCCAAAGGTGGAGGATGTTACCTCCACCCTTGGTGTTTCAATTTCCTCCACTACTATCTTGAAAATCCCTTTGCTAACTCCCAAATTAGAATATTTTTCTTCCACCGCCATTGTTTCAATTTCCCCCATAGTCCCAGCCATCTCCATTATTGCCACCACTAATTATACTAGGACTACTACAATTTAAACCATAAAAAGGAGAAGGTCCACTAATAAAATTTAAACAACATTGGATAGTTCTTAAATCCATGTCTCTTCCACATAGATCAATTTTCTAATACCTTCTACCAATTCATCCCAAGAGACTATTGTCATATCTTTAGGGAAGGCCAAAAGAGGTAAACCAATCTATATAGTCCATCCACTCCCCTAATATGGAGGTATGGATTGGTATAATATAATTTGGCCCTCCATTATTGAACCAATCCTTAAAAGATCCATAGAATAGCCAATATAAGATCTAGAGGTGGAGGATAAAACTAAGGATAGCTAATAAATAGAACTAACCCATCTAGTGATTCCACCATCACAATTAATCTTAGAGTGAAGGATTCCCAAAGGCCTAATTTTAAAATTATATAACTTGCATCAATAAAATCCTTGTTTGATAAGCCCTTAGGAGTATTCAAAGGTTTAGAAAGAGGAAATTAGAGGATGAATCTAGGAAGGAGATTATTCTTGTGGAAAAGCAAGAAGTATATGCCTTGTCTAAAATAAAGAATAAATAGCTAGGGTAGTCCCCCTACATAGAATATTTTAGGTCCTTAGTAGAAACCCACAAGGATGTTATGATAGCATTAAATTAGGGGATTCAGATGTCAAGGTAAGAGCTATAGTAGGAACTATAGAAAATCAAAGAACAATAATAAGCAGTCCATATTCTAGTAGGAATTGAGACTGAAGATCAAGAAGTTACATCAAAATGTTATATTGCTGTAGAGGCTATTGAGGCAATGATGGTAGAATTGTCCCCTCATATATCTTAGACACATCAATTATTTAATTGTTTTAAGCAAGCTGAGAATAAATTAAAATTATTGATTTAGTACACTACTAATAAGGCATACAACCATCTAGACCTAATGACACCATTAGAGGAATAAAATTCCCTCAATTTAGTGGAGATCAAAACATAGGAAGAAGGAGAGTGGGTTACCATAATAGGGTCAATAATTCCCAAATATCAAGAACATGAAAATCTTATCTTATAGAATTTAGATTATTTGAAATTATCTAAAGCAAAGGATGCTATAAGTAAGTTGATCAACAAAATCAATTTTGATTAACTCATTTAAGAAGTATATGAGAATTTTAAGTAGAGTCTATAGGGGTTAACACTGGAGGATATTGAATATGAATTGAGTTTTTTTAATAAATAAAGTAATGGAATTTGAAATTTTCAAGATTAACTTCCAAAGAATGAACGTTGAGCATGAAAAAATCTTAGAGTAAGTTAATAGGGTACATAGACCCTCATTAATAAACTTAGACATCACTAGGCAGTAGCATGATGTGGTTCATAAATATTATCTTGAGATAGAAGTGAAGAAGAAGAATATTAAGGTTGTAACCTCCATTTCATCACCAAAATCTATTATTACAACTCCTACAAAAGTTAATGCATCCATGTAGATGTCTACTCAGCCTTAGTTGAAAGGGCTAGTTTTATGCCTGTTAATTCAATATAGTGGTATCAATTTTGTACTATTAGTTTAATTTTTTATAAATTAATGTAAAAGTTTCCTAATTTTTTTTGTAATCATGCACATGTTGCATAATATTATAAAGGCTAACTTTAATTCTTGATAAATGTAAGACAACTCTATGTATACATTATATACAGTTTTGAAATTATAGTTAGAATTGAGGTCTTAACTAAACCATGTAAACAAATTTTTCATGTACTTAGAGGATGAGGAGACGCCTCCCCATGTCTATTTAAACATATGTAACCCATATTTTCAAAAGGGTTAGAAAATTTCAATATAGAATCAGAATCAATTTTGATTGTCACTTATGTGTTTGTGTATTTTCTCTCCAAGATATGTGTAATTAGGTTCTATCTTTTTGGTTGTATGATTCAGCAATTATTAGTGTGAAATAATTTTAAATAATTATTCCTTTTTATGATTAATATGTTAGTTTTAGATGCTAAAAAACTATTGAATAATTAGTAATTACATTGATCATTTTTTAGTAAGCTGACTATCTTATATTTATAAGTTTGTAGAGGTGATTTCAATGATATAGTTTTATGTGTATGTGAAATAAGTATCTCAAATAGCTCCTTAGTCTGAGTCATAATATTTTGAGTAAGAGTGTGCAAAATCTACTCTAAAAAGAATAACCTTTGATTGAAACCTATGAGTTTTTTATATCAAACTATCTTATACTACTTAACCATGTATATCTATGTGTGTGAAATGGTGGATATCAATAAACATTGGTTTTGAAAGCACGTGTCCACTTAAAAACCACCATGAGAGGTGATTCCTAATTCCATATATTCCTTTCCTTCACTACACTTCCCTCTATTTTTTAGTTTATTTTTGAGATCTACTTACTCTAGATTAGTAACCATCCAACACAAACTTGGATATATTTTAACTTTATTTAAGTAACCATTTATCCATTCATAATCTTTGTTAATAACTTGCATGCCCTATCTTCTATTCCATCACCTAGTTGTTAAAATTGCATACTTGTAACTCATTCCCTAGAGTGGTGTTTACATCCATTTAGATCCTAAAATGTTAGATTTTACCTTGTTATGAATTGGTGTGCAAAAAGACCACATCAACATTCCTTCTAGTGCTAGAAATATGGCCTTGAGCTTCTCCAACAAAAAGGTTAGTTTCTATGATTGATTTACACTAAAGTTACCTAGGAGAGTGATCAAATATAGTTCTCAATCTAGTCTTCCTAGTATCACCCTTGTGAAATCATAGAAGGCCTATATTTATTCCAACTAACCTTATCCATAATAGAGCTAGAACACCTTCCCAAATAAGGAAAACTCCCCCTGTTAATCATCCCATGGCTCAACCACCTTGTTTGGTTAGATCTATTATTTCCATCCTAAGGTATTTGCATGACCTACTAAGGAATATTAAAAAGTATCTATTGTCCTTATCTCCATCAGAAGGAAGAACACCATAATAACACATCAAGTATTTAAAAGATGTATTGAGATTGATGAATGTTATTAATGAATTTGTTGCATGTATACTTTTTCATTTCACACTGATGGATGCTGCTTATTATTTGTATGTTAATTTGTAATAGAATTCCATTACTTCCTATAATGTGTTTCAAGTTGATTTTCTTGCATAATTCTGACAAGTCACTAGCCCTAGTTTGATTTACCAGCACTTTACTTGCCTAAAAAGGGATCCTAATGAACTAATCTAGGCCTTCAATGTAATATTTTAGAAGAGTTACACTTGGTTAAGCCTGACATATAAAATAGATGAAGTATTGGCATTAGAAATGTATAAGAATGCTTTAGATCCAATTAATGTAGTCTTCTTGTGAAGGGCTACTTCTATCAACACATTGACATTAGCCTATGAATAATACATAAACATATACATATAGTTTAATCCTTTAGTGCCTATCACACTTAGGGTCAACAATGGCCTCCCAACTTTGAATTTAGTTCCATATGTGAAATAGAACATCCCTACATTTAATCATAATTAGCTATATACACTACCTCCTCTAACACAATTGACAAATCTAAATTATAATGTTTTAAACAACCATGCAGAAGGAAATTGTTACTAGTACAATCAAGATCTAACTACATCCTCTACTACTATTGTCTATGGAATTGTATCTACTAAAGTAGAACTAGATTCCATATAAAATATGGTTCAGAAGTTAAGCAACGACTTCCTTGGCATGCAAACAAAGATAGGCAACACCAATAGCCTAAATAGTAATAAAAATATAGGGTTATAAAGGTATAATAGACCTTTTAATAGGCCTTTAAATAATACATATCATTAAAACAAGACCCTATATGTTAATATAGTGGAGATACCATTTCCTAACTAGTGCAAAATCCATAATACTTCTCAGCATGGTAAACTTAACTATGTTGAATTCTATGAAACTTTTGAGATATTTTAAAGAGAGGTGGTAAGACAAGATTTAATGCATAATTTGATATAATTCCATCAGGACTCTACCCCTTCAAGCACCACCCTATTATTTAAGACTCATGAGTTTTATTTCCTAAATGAAAATGATAACATTCTAGAGGACAACACAAATGAGATCCATGCATTCAAAAAATTCCAAAAAGGTGGTTATAAATTGAGGAATATGAAACCCTTCACAACTTCTACTTTTCCAAATAACATATCCATTTCACCAAATCAAAAATATAGTAACAATCTACCTCCCCTAAAAGGGAATGATCATCCTTAGAATGAGGAATAAAACAAAGGAGGGTACAACATTGTTGAAGATATGAAGAAAATCAAAGAAAATATCACCCATCATGAATTACCTCATATCAATGAACAAAAGGAGATACTATGGAATTTTATCTCATGAAGGCCCTTATGGAAAAGAAAAAAGATCTTATAGAGAAAGCAAAGACTTCTAGCATCAATATCATATATAAAAGCAAGCTAGAGGTACCACCCTTTTTGTTGAGTATCAGGGCATTTGGTAAAAATATTAATAATTACTTAGTCAATTATTGAGCTTTAACAACTATGATGCCTAATTCTATTTATCAAAATATTTCCCTAACTCTAATCCCATCGAAGATAATAGTCTCATAGTTAGATAAAATAGTAGTACCAATGATTGGGGAGCTGACTAATGTGCATATTAAAGTAGCATCTGAGCCATGAATCTAGATGACTATCTATTATAATAGTTTTCTATGTTTCCTTTTTAATTTAATTATCTTACTAAAAATGTAATGAAAATTAGGGTTTATGAAGAATACCTAGAGACACAAAGATAGTTGTGTACCACTTGAATCCAACAAATGAGGTAACTTCTTTTTATCTTGGAATAATAACCTACACATAAATAAATAACTTAGATAAAAATAGATTACTAGATAGATGGGTGATTTTCCTAGTTAGGAACCAATCCTAGGAAGTTATGAACTTCCTCAAGTGGATGTTAGCTCACTATTCTCATAATTAAGTGGATAATATTGATAAATAAAATATAGATCATACTAATTATATTTAACAAGATAAATGCATATAGATCATTTAAGATAGATGGATAAGATAAATAGGTGTAGATCATCAATATTAATAGATATAGATATTTTGATTAAGATTAATTTAAGTTATTAAAATGAGCTTGGGTTAAATAAAATTCATAGATCGATGTTGATTTATATGAATCAGTGTCAATTATGTTAAAATTGCATAATGTTATAAACAAAAACCTAAAGGATGGCTGAGGATAATATTAGTGAGATCTTAGGAGGACTTAAGATGATTTAGGAAATTCTGATAGAAATGTAGAATGGAATAAATAGAATAGAAGATTAAATAAAATAAATAAACTAACAAAATTACTTTGTAAATGATTTATGCTGGTGATGGTAGATGGAGGATATACTAATCATTTACCTCTTGGTGGATATCTAAGATTATAGAATGTAATGTTTATCGCCAACATGGGGTCAAGTAAACATCTATAATTTGCCTAATAAATTTTTTTCATCCTTTCAGGATCAAAATTCATATTCTAGACTAAAAGGTGGTACGTGTATTTAAGGATCGATGTCGATCGGGATAATCGACACCGATCAAGATAGAATTGTCATGGATTCAACCTTTCTAGGCTTAAATGAGATTTGATTATTTTCAATCATGTGTTAAGCTCGATAAATTTAACCTAAATTTTTTGCATAGGTTTTTTATGAGGGAGGTTGTTAAGGATATTATTTACTTTTTATAATTGATTTTGTTTAGATATTTAGGATTATGGGTGGTTAAATAATTACAATGGTAATTAGTATAAGTAATCACCATAGATGAAATAGGTAGTATATACATAAAATAAACATTTAATTATAAGTTTACATTTATATATATACATTTACTTCCTTATACTTTAAGTTATATTTTATGTATAAACTTTTAGGATGCTTGAGAGGGGTTTCAAACCTCTAGGAGTTATAATGCAAATTATAGATTTTGGATGATTCTACCACATTTCAAAGTTAACATATTTCAAGATTTTAGGATATTAGACAACCTATTTTAGGATTTTAGGATACTAGACTCAACCATAATGGATATGTCATAAGATACTTATGGTGCATAATTATAATGTCTACACTATCAACATCATTGTGGTAGACATACCTAAAGGTTATGGATTGTTGCTGAGTAGGGACTAGTCTAAAACACTTAATGGATATCTCTCAATAGATTTCTCTCATATTTGGCTACAATGGATAGGTATTACAAACCAAATTAGGATTGATTAAGAACCAAGGATGAAGTATCATATCATAGAATACAATGTTAAGAATGAAGAGGTAAGCTATGAATCCCTTAGCCTTAGTAATTATACCTTCACTACATAAAATGAAATACAAGAACCAAAATACTAGAACTCTAATCATCTATGGACTCTCTACTTTGATGGAGCCATATCTAAATAGGGATCAAGCATAAGATTTGAATTTATTGACCCATAGGGGAAGAAGTTCCTAACAACATAAATATTATAGTTCCCTTGCACCAATAATGGGGTCGAATATGAAGCATTGATTATCAGATTACACTTTACACTCAAAAATAATGTCAAATAGTTGTTAGTATTCAGATATTCAAAGCTAGTAATCAATTAGGTTATAAATAAATACTAGTGAAATATATCATATGTAAATAGATATAAACATAGAGCATGGGATTTTATTGAGAGACTTAAAGATTTCAATATAGTAGTTATTCCAAATGAACAAAATCAAGTTGTAAATTCACTAGCTGCTTTAGCTGCCAATTTGAAGCCTCTCTAAGAATCCAAGGTAAAGATTTTTTTCCATTGAGTTAATAACATATCCTTATATTCCTTAAAATGTATAGAACCTCTAATTCATTAATGATGACTATTAGATTATTTATTTTCTAACCAACTCAAGACAATTTGAGTCCTTAATCATTGATGATAAGGAAATTAGTTATCTCTATCAAGAACACTAAGATGAGGTAGGTGTCATCTAGCTAAAATAAAATAATATCCAAACTAGTTTTTTATCCTTAAAAAGAGTATTTGATATAGCTCCCCAAACAACCCAAGGTTAATGACTCTAATTTCAAGTGGGAAAATTTGGGGAATGAGAGTAGCCCATGATATGTCAACATTGGCAATAGTTACACTCCATAAGAAAGATAATGGGTAAAGGATTTACTCACCCAATACAAAGATGTGATTGCATAGATGTATGAGGGCATGAAGGTTTATGACCCAAAGGTCATCACTCATACAATTTCACTAAAACCAAACCACAAACTATTCAAACAAATATAGAGACTAGTGAATCTAATCCTAGAACCTCTCATTCAAAGGGAAGTGGAAAATTTGTTAAGTGCAAGGATAGTCTTCCAAAGTAGACATTCTACTTGGGTATCCAATTTGGTCCTAATAAAAAAAAATAAGGGAGAGAATAGATTATGTGTTGATTTTATAAACTTGAATAAAGCTTATGAGAAGAAAAATTATTCACTACCATCTTTGGATGAGGTTATTTATATAGTAAGTGGATCTAAAATTATTTCCTTCTTGGATGAATTTTTAGGTTATAACCAAGTGTTGGTATAATCAGAGGAAAAAATTAAGACTACATTTACTACAAAGTGGGGTACCTATGCATATACTAGGATGCCTTTCATCCTAATAAATATAGGATCCATAATTTAATGAGTAATGGATCATAAATTTAAATGATTAATAGGTAAATATATAATCATCCATATGGATGAATTTACTATTTTTTCCAAGAACAAGAATGGTCATGTAGACCATCTATAGTTAATATTTGAAAGATGTTAAAGGTTTGGCATCTTGTTGAACCCCAAGAAGAGTATATTTGGAGTAACTAAGGGATAAATTTTGGTACTTATCATTAATAAAGAAGGAATCATCATCAATTTAGATAAAATCCAAAGGATTTCAAATATTACATCACCAAAAATCAAGAAATATCTCAAATCTTTCTTTAGGAAGATTGATTTCATAAGGAAGTTCATCTCAAGATTTGAAAAAATTGTGAGACCCCTAAATGTAATTCTTAAATAGGATGATAAAATAGATTAGACAATTGAGGATTGAAAGTCTTTTCAAGACATCAAAGATTCTATATCTCAAGCCCCAGTATTGATTAGTCTAGATTTTACAAAATATTTTTACTTGTACTCATTTTCTTCATAACATATAATTGTTATTGTCATAACACAAAAGAAATATGAAATGGAGCATCCCATTGTGTTCATGATCATAAATTTGAAGGATACAAAACTTAGGTATTCCATGATTGATAAATATATCTTTTCTCTTGTTAAAACAATAAATAAATTATGATACGACATCTTGAGGAATAAGACTATCATTATTATGTTTGACCTAGTTGTCAAGCTTACCTTGTCACAGAAAAAATTAGGAGAACACAGAGGCAAATAGATGGAAAAGTTTCAATATTTTGATATATAAATCAAGCCTCCTAAAATAATCTAGTGTTAAGGCATCATCCAAATTATAGCTAGTCTTGATCCATGTATTACCAATCTAATATCCTACCAGCTGAGCCTATTATATGCTTAGATTGACATATAATAGAAACATAGATTGTAAAATGGATTCACAACTTGGGGTTTGTTCACAAATTAGTTATACTTTTGTGTTTAAGGTCTTTAGGATTTAGGTATGTAATCATAGTCATTCAGGGTTGTGTTATAATTGAATATTTCTACTAGTTATGTGAAATTTGCTCTTGAATACTTCATATGAATTTAGAAAATTTTCTCACTCTAGTGGACCAAACAAACTTTTCATATTAATAATTGTTTAGAGTTGATAATCACTAGTGTAAATGTGGCTATCATGGACATTCTGGTAATGATTTATTTTATAACTACACTATATCATAGTGGTTTTAGCTCTCCTCCTATTCACATATATAAAAAAGGAAAAAGAACCAATGTGTTCAAAAGAGAGATCAATAAAGCCTAAATAACATCCAAACAAGATCATAGGACCACATGATGAAATAAGGTAAATGTACCATGCATCATTCTCATGAAGAGAAGGAAGAGAAGATAAGGAAACCAAAGGTATCTCTATTGAGGCTGTGGATGCTTGGCTGGTAGTAGAGCAATCCCTAAGCTTCCCTAATTTAATAAGCTTTAGAAGAACTAGACCAAAAATTATAGCCACTCCAATCCTTTGAAAATATCCTCAAAATAAGGGTTAAATGAACATCACTTTAGTACACATAGATCCATGGATGTAAAGGATGTATTATGTAATTGGGAGTCTCTTTCATATCTCTGATTATAATTTATTTTGTGGTACAATTCATGTTTGATTTAAAATTGCTAACCAAAGTTCTAAGTTCTCAAATACTCAGAAGTATTCCTCCTTTAAGTCACCATTTTTTGTACCCAACATTCACCTTTCTTTAATAAGAAATGTGGACCTACTTTTTTTTATGATTTTGCCTTGTTTGTTAAATTTTTCCTCTATGTAGAATTGCAAGTTCTATCAAATTGATCCTTAATATTTAAACTTGGAAGTAAAAGCAATGATATTATAAATTTTTTGACTAACTTATTAATGGATTTTAGGATTTTTTTACTATTCAAGTTTTAGGACTTAGTTTTATTATGAGAAAATTATTTAGGACTTGGTATTCAAACAATTTTCCCGGGCCTTCTTTTTGAGAACTTTGTTCTTTATAACTTGTGTTTAGGATTTATTTTTCAGAGTTGGTGTTTAGAATTTGATTATCAGACCTTTTTTTAAGAGTTTTAGTATGAAAGATTTGTTCAGTATTTGCTCATCAAGTTTTTTATTCACAACTTGTGTTCAAGTTTTATTTTATTTGGTGGTATTATTTGGAACAGTCTTCATCAAAATTTACATATCATATATGTTGTTTAAATCATTCATATTGGTCATTTTATTTGGACTTTTTTTTGAATGATTGTTCCAAAGGACTTGGTTTTTATTCAAAACTCCTTATTCATAATTTATATATCAAAACTTTTGTTTAAGACTTTTCATTAGATAATTTATCTGCAAAAGTCATGGTTAGATTTATGTGATTTAAAGGTTTCATTTGGAGGTTTTATTTAGATATTGTTATTGGACATTTTGTTTGAACATTATTATGAGGGATTTGGTCTTTGAGAATTTTTGGAATTATGTTCAGTGCCTTTGGTTCACAATAATTATTTTCTCCATCCCAACATGAAACCTAACTCCTAATTCCTAACTGCCAAAAGCCCACTAAACTTAGCCAATAAATTGAAACTACTTCTTGATGCTTGCCAAATAACATAACCTACCAACTAAACTAATAAGACTTAAACTGTGTAGGTAAGATAAATATGTGAATGTTGGACATTAAAAGTGAACAAATTAGAATTGAATGTAAAGCCTATATACATGATGTGCAACTATCAACATATTTATTTATCACAAGTGAACTCAAACTCAATTACTAATCTATGAATAAAATCCCTAGCTACATATGAATCCATTATAAATAAGCAAATAAAAGAAAGGAGTTTTCATGATACATGTAAATAGACTTTGACAACACCAAAAAATTTTAATGGCATCATCATCCAAGAGTTTCATATGATCACTTCCACCATTTACATTCTCCATCAAGTATTCTACAACATTCACAGACACGGTGTTTGACGTGATAATATTTGAAAATAGGTATGCTAATCAATTATAATTGTGTGATGCATCAATGATATATATGCATTTTAACATGAAGGAAATCTATCACCACATAATGTCAATTAGTTACAAACTTTTTCTCTCTTAAGAGACAAAGACTACACTTCATGGTGGCCAAGCCTAAGGTTATGCCTTGCATCAACATATTTTAGGATTTGTTCTTTTCTAGAAAGATTACACAAGACAACTTCTTTCACCATATGGATCACCACATGGTCATGGCCTACATCACTAGTGATTATTTACAAAGGTACCTATCTCTATTGATTTCAGATCCAATTTTTTAAAAACATATGGTGGTAACATGGAATAAGCAAAATTTAATTGACAAAGTCTTGAGCTCATGAATTCTTCCTGGGGAGACTATGGTCCTAAAGGTAAATTCTTCCACCCCCATTAGTAAATTTAAAGTGGGGTATTATATTTGGATGGCCTTATTGAATATATTGTATGGTATGCCAAGTATCCCTTTTTTCCACTTGGATTGGATACCATTTCTAGATATGATAATGACGAGAGACAAAAAAAAATTTGGGAGATAGTATCAATTTTAAGTTAAGGAAACAAGTTCTGAATAAATCTAAGAGGCTCAATTCATCTTTCTATTTTTACATGATGTCATACCTTATAGATAGATCAATGGGCATGGTTTATGGGACTTGGTAGAGCTTTGGATCCCAGCCACAGACTGTATAAATAATTGTATTTGTGATTACTACCAATTCATGCATATATATGCATATACAAAGCACATGACCCAAATTTTTGAGGACTTATATCCTCAAGTATGTTAGGAAATTCATGAGGCCCCACTACCCAAAATTTTGAAGAGCACAGAAGACAATGGCTCCCTAAGGTGACTACTAGTTATATCTAGACTATATAATGACCATGGTCTCCAATCATAAGGTCCACTCCCTGTGCATCCCAAAGTATATACCAAATAAACTTATGAAGCAATAAATTAGGTATCAACTCTAGTGGAGTGTTGAAGAGGATTTGATAAAATAGAAGAAAAACACATTTTATGGATGTCACATCATCATAGATAGAATGTGTTATACCATGAGGAATAATTTTGGGGAAGTAGGCAAAAAGTGAAAGAATTATCAATTTCCTAACTTATAAAATAGAGATTGGGACTCCCACGGTCAGATCCAAAAGCATATCCAAAGCTTTGGTATTCCATACCAACATGCCCTTTATGACCATGATTTTCTATTCATGAATGCAAAGGATGGTGCCCAAGTATTAGAAAGGGAAAAAATTGAAGGCCTAAAATAAGATCATTTGAGGATTATTCAGCAAGAGCCATCAATTTTAGTTCAAGAAATGTATACTAGGATACCACCCTATAGAAGATGCTACTTCTGACTTCTGGGGAATATATACCTTAAAAATAAATAGATATACAAGAAGGGCCTTCCCAAGGACTTTCCATACTATTTAAGGCTATTAATAAAGAGTTTGGGTTAACTAAGAATGATCCCATGGGAGTATAAGAGGATATGATTTATTTAGACTCTTCTAATGTAGAGGACCAAGAGCACCTAGTTGTATTTCCATTACAAACATCTACAACTGTATTACCCATGAATGAATCTATAATGTAAGAGTTGGCTACTACCTCAAATAGAATATCTTCCTCCCCAATATTGAAAACTACTATTTTTTATAAGAGGAATTCAATGGCTCCTCTCTTCATAGAGATTCCAATTGTTGAAGAACCATAAATGGCCACACCTTTAGTCTAGAAATAAATAAATATAGAGCAAGAACTAGATGAAAAAATAGAGTAAAAAATATCTAAGTCACTAAGCCTTATCGTATAAAAAGGGAAGACATTGAGAAAGATGATAAATCAGGTAAGAGGGCTCATCCTTCATACCATTCTTCCCAAGTTTATTAATTTGTTCATATTTTCTATTTAGTTCCCATTAGTACTATTTTGAGAACCTTGCTGATCACTCTAAAGGTAGAGGATGTCACCTCTACCCTTGGTGTTTAAATCTCCTCCACTATTGTCTTGAAAATCCCTTTGCTCACTCACAAAGTAGAAGATGTTTCTTTTACCACCATTGTTTCAATTTCCCCCACAGTCATAGCCATCTCCATCATTACCACCACTATTAATATTTCCTCTAAGATTGATATATATTGAACCATGAAAATTAGAAGGGACACTAATAAAATTGAAACAACATTGGTCAGTTCCCAACTCTATGACTATTTCACACATATCAATTTGATAATACCTTCCACTAGTTCATCCCAAAAGACTATTGTCATGTCTTTAGGGAAGGACGAAAGTGGTAAACTAGTCCATATAGTCCATCAATCCCATAATATGGAGGTGTGGATTAGTCTAAAATCATTTATCCATCCCTTCCTGACCCAGTCCTCAAAGAAGCCATAGAATAACCAATATAAGATTTTGAAGTGGAGGCTATAGCTAAGGAAGGTAATCAATATACTTGACCTAACTAGTGATTCCACCATGGGTAGTTGATCCTAGCGTAAAGGCTTCCTAAAATCCTAATATCAAAATTATATAACTATCATTAATAGCATCCTTGTTTGATAATCCTTCAGGGAGCATTCAAAGGGTTAGAAAGAGGAAATTGGAGGATGAAACTAAGAGGGAGATTATTCTTGAGGAAAGATAAGAAGTATATGCCTTGTATAAAAGAAAGAATAGACAAATAGAGTAGTCCCCCTACATAGAATATTTAAGTTCCCTAGAAGAAACCCACAAGGATGTTATGATAACATTACGTGAGGGGACTGAGATGGCAAGGCAAGAGCTAGATCAAGAATTAGAGAAAATTAAAGAATAGTTGGAAATAGTCCATATTCCAATAGAATTAAGACTTAAGTTTAAGAAGCTACATCAAAATGTTATATTTCTCTAAATGCTATTGAGGCAATGAGGGTATAATTGGCCCCCCATATAGCTTAAAAAAATCAATTGTTTATTTTTTTAAATCAAGATGATAATAAACTAGAATTATTTATTTTTTACACTACTAATAAAGGAATACAACCATTTGGACCTAATGCCATCAATGGAGGCATCATATGCCCTCAAATTGGTGGTGATCATAACATAAGAAGACAGAGCGTGGGTTACCACAACAGGGGTAGTAATGCCCAAATATCAAGAACACAAAAATATTATCTTATATATTTTGGATCATTTGAAATTATCTGAGGAAAAGTATGTTATAGGCAAGTTGATCAAATTAATCAATTTTGATCAACACATTCAAGAAGCATATGATAATTTTAAGTAGATTCTATAAGGGTTAACACTAGAGGATATTGAAGCTGAATTGAGTTTTATAAGAAATAAAGTAATGGATGTTGAAATTTTCAAGATCAACTTCCAAAATATGAAGGCCAAGCATGAAAAATTCTTATAGCAAGTTAACAAGGTACATAGACCCTTGTTATTTAACTTAGACATCATCAATAAATATCATGATGTGGGTCACATATATTATCTTGAGAGAGAGGTGAAGAAGAAGACTACGGTTGTAACCTCTAGTTAAGCACCAACATCCACAGTTAAGACTCCTACAAAAGTTAAAACATCCATGAAGACATCCACTCGGCCTTAGTTGAAAGGGCTAGTTTGATTTATGTTAACTCAATATAGTATCATCAATTTTATACTAGTAGTCTACTTATGTTATAACTTAATGTAAAATTTGCCTTATTTTTTTTAAACATGCATATGTTGCATAATATATTTAAGGCTAACTTTAATTCTTGATAAATGTATGATAACTCTATGTATGTATTACATATAGTTTTAAGACTATAGTTAGAATTGTGGTTATAACTATGCCATGTAAAAAAAATTGTATGTACTTGGAGGATGAGGCAACCCCTCCCCAAGTCTATTTAACATATGTAACCCACATTTTTAAAAGGGTCAAAAATTTTCAATACAAAATTATAATCAATTTTGATTATCACTTATGTGTTTGTGTATTTTCTCTCCAAGCTCTGTGTAACTAGGTTCTATCTTTTTGGTTGTATGATTTAGTAATTCTTAGTGTGCAACAAATACGAGAAATTATTTCTTGTTATGATTAATATGCTAGTTTTATATGTGCAAAAGTTGTTGAATAATTAGCAATTGTATAGATCATTTTTGAGTAATTTGACTATCTTATATTTCTAAGTGTGTTTTTATGATTTCAATTATATAGTTTTTAATGTATGTGCAATAGTTATCTTAGATACATCCATGGTCTGAGCATAATCTCTTGAGTAAAGGTGTGTAATAGTTACTCTAAAAGGACCAAACTTTGACTGAGACCTTTAAATTTCTTATATCAAACTATCCTAAACTACTTGACCATGTCTATCTATGTGTGTGCAATAGCTACTAGCAATAGACATTGGTTCTAAAATCACGTGTCCACTTAGAAACCAGAATGATAGGTGATTTTTGAAGACATAGTGTCCTTATTTATTGCTCTACCCTTCCCTCTAATTTTAAGTTTATATATGAGATCTACCCACTCTAGATTAGTAACCATCCATCCACTAACTCTCCTAGATTTTGACTTTATTTTAGTAACCATTCATCCATTCATAATCCTTATTATTCCTATTATTCCATCACTTGGTTGTTAAAATTGCATACCTTTAACTTGTTCCCTAGAGTGGAGTTTACCTCCATTGATATACTAAAATGTTAGAGGCTATTGTTGGCCATTTTTGGCTCACATATAAAATTTTCATAGATGTAATGTTAGGTTAGAAAATACATGATAAATGAATCAATTATTGATCCTGAAACACTTTTTGATAGGGGTGGGTGAAGAATTTTTGACCAAGGTAGACAAATACAAAGGATCTAAGCCTAGACATTATCTAGGTTGGACCAAGAGCAAATATTCTAAGGTCAAATGATGCTATTAAGACTCTATAGGGATAAAATAGGTATTTTTAGACCTAAAACAAGTTAGGATGTGATACTAGCTACTCATATGATATAGACATATCTAAGTGGATGTATCGACCATCTATACAAAACCAATAAACAAATTGGTTTTCAATCTTTAGTAGGCCCAGTTTCAAATTTTAAAACAAAAGTAGATATGTGCAATTAATGGAAAAGTTTCATGATTCATATATTCAATAAGTAGCTACCCAAAATAATACATTACCATGGCTCTATTAGATTCATAAGCATGATGATCTTGTCCTTTAATAATTGGTACATTAATACACAAGAGCTTGAGGTATTACTAGAATAGTTGAGTGCATAAGTAACCACTAGACATCAAAATGTAAGTTCATGCCACTCTCTAACCTTGTTAGGGAAATATTATACCCTTCCCATGCACATGTAAGGTTATTTCTATGATTTCAAGGACCAATTTGTCATACAAACTTTTAAAAACATGGTTATTGTGTAGCAAAAGAATTAAAAGTTGTACCTATTACCCTAAGTGGTGAATTAATTGTAAAATAGGCTTGTTCTCTATAAAATCCTAGATTTCCATTATAAAAAGGGGTCAGCATATTTTTAACAAATGTATACTACTAAAATTTCCCTCCATGATTACTTGTATTGGTTAGACATTACATGTTAATGAGAGTTAATTTCACCTCTTTCTATTATTCTGATGATTTATGTACTATTTGTGTTTATTGGTTTTTGTTTATGGGTAATGTTCACCCCTATCATTTGTCATTCATCCCCAACGCCTCTTCATTTAACATGGAACTCATTTACAAGCCATATCATGTGCACACCAAGGTTTGTGTAGGATTTGTCTATGGATAATCTTCATCTCTCTCAACATTGCATTGTATTCCCATGCCTCTATATGAAATACTTATGCATGTAAAGTGAATTGGTGGAATGTATGTGACATTATCTTATTCTCAAGAGTTTGCATTGTGTTTACGCTAGTAAGAGCACTCACTCTATTTTAGGTGCATCACCTTTTACTTTTATCATATATTATTTTCTCTCTCCCTTTTCCTCTCAAAGATCCTAGGTTTAGATTAGTGATAGTTTACCTTTCTACTCTTTATGGCCTGCACTCTAGTCTTAAACTAGGTGAATTTAGAATAAAAATAATCTATCCTACTCTTGAGGCTTATCCTAAGGATCAAAAGGGTCCCATGCCTTAGGGACATTTCTATCATTGTGACAACATAGTCAGTGCTCACATGTATAACTAGGCAATAATACTTTCACACCCAATGCCTTAGACTCTTATGCCCTATTTAAGGCCTTCACGCTCAACACCCCATCACCAAGCTTCCCTATGTTATGGAGCATCCATGAGTATATGTTTAGAATGATAGTAGTTTTTGGTATGCCTAGTTGAAAAAATAATCAAATAAGGATCTAAGGAATTGGTGTTATATTTATCTAATGGGTGTAGCATACATTAAGTAGGATAACCTAGAGACTCCAAGCATATATGGTCCATATAGATCATCCCCTTACCTACATGCCAAGAAGGACAAGATCATCTATAAGAGGCATTGATTTATAGTTCACTAAGCTTCTAGTACCATATAGAGGAAGGAGAGTAAGATCATATTCATCCCCCATCAAGAGGTGAAATGTAAGCTAGTCTTCACAAAGAACCCAGTCTACACCCCCATTCAGAAGGTTTTATTCTAGGTGAGGTATATTCCTAGTTTCATTCATAATGCTACTAAGGAATCAAATGTTTGTGCCCTCCAATGGAGGTAGTCCATTAGTTATCATGTAGTATAATGATATTCTAGTGGTATCCCTCAAAATTTTGTCATATTTCATGGGAAATTTTTTTAACCTCCCCTATAGAGCATATTCAAGATATTGTGAGTATCTACTTAGTGCATCATGTGACTTAAGATAATGTCATAGTTAGATTGATTACTTCTTTATTCAAAGGAAAAACCCTTCATTGGAATTGAGGCTTGAAACCAAACTTTATTCATAGATGGGATGAACTTGATCAAGAATTATTAAAGTAGTTCAAGGATCAAAGTGATCACTTATCCCTAATAGAGCATCTCATGACCACAAAGTGAACCCCACATAAGATGATGGTCAATTTCAACTTTAGATTCTAAAGATTATGGGATAAAATCATAACTTTATTTAAGACATCTCCTAACACTACATTATTATATTCTCTAAAAGCTCTTAATAGTGATATAGTGGTAATGATTCAATCCATGGGTGGCACAATCCTTTTTAATGCCTATGAAGTTGTGGTCCACATAAAGAGTTATTTAATTCAAGAAGGGAAGATTACACCTAGACCCCCTATGCCTATATTCATAGAACCTCTCCTTAATAAATTAGTTACACAACCTATGATAGTTATTATCCCTACTATAGTGATCCCATATACTCCACCCATCATATCTTGAAATGAATTTAATGAAGTGAGGATACTATTGCAAAGTTTTTAGAATGAGCTAGTTTCCCTTAATAGTCAACAAGCATAGTATCCTAGACATCATCAACCCTTCAATTAGTAATACCAATCAAATAGACCTCCCTACCAAGGTAGTGTATAACCCCAAAATCACCTTAGATATAATAGAGCACCTTGTACATAGAAGACTAACACTACCAGCACCTCCAAATCCCTTGTTTTGGTATAGAACAATCTAGCCAGGGATTTGAAATGGTGCTTCTCATGCAATCAGCCACATAATCAAGCTACATGAATGAACAAGATCTTGAATCAAGTTCTCAGGATGTAAATCATGCCTTAGTTGTAAGATAAAACAAGTAATGTATCCCCATAAAAGGAAGGGATCTAAGCACTAGTTTAACTGCAAGAAGGGTTTGCTTTCATCAATTAGAAAGAAGATGAATTTAGCTATATGAATTTAATTGGTGCACCTGGTAGAGGAAGCATTCCAATTTTTTTCTACATAAAATTCAAAATGAGAGATATAAAAGAAGTTACACTAGCCTTAACACCCTTTCTTTCAGCACCCTAAGTGAATCACATAGTTATGCAAACCAAGGTACCTACATAAGCTTTATGCTCAGAAGAGACAATGTAGAAATAAGGGCCATATTAAGTTAGTATACCAACACCAAGAGAGGATGTTATTCTAAAGCCATAACCAAAGGGATCTTAATTTCCCTTCAATATAGTAAAATAGATGAAGAAGATGAAACTAAATGTCATAATGTGGGATGCACTTACTATTTCATCCCAATGGAATCTACTATAAGATGAGATAAAAGGTGTTTAGGAGTGTCAAGCACCCTAGATATCACCTAATATATCTACAATATTATGCCATCTAAAAGAAGAAACATAGGTTCATAATGTCAACAATAAGCCAACTCTATTATATGTTTCCTTAATCATAGGCTAGAACCTGGTGCATAATTGCATGTTCAACTCAAGCTCAAGTAGCTTGGTAATGACCAATAAGATTGTGGATATATTATGAATTATGTATTCCCCTATTCCAAAAGGAGTGATCCATCTTTATGGCATGATGGTCAAAGTTTTAGGTATAATCAAGGATTTAAATCTAATGTTGCATGCATGCCCAAGTATTTCCATTACATAGGATATTATAGTCATCAACCTACCCCCTTACTTTACCATTTTCCTCTCTTGAGACTTCATGATAAAGGCAGATCGATATTTATCTTTAGATTGGTCACATATATTATTAAGAACCAGGTACATGACCAAAGTGAGCATAAAAGTAGAACCTATATTCAAAAGTCATTTAGAGCCAAACTCTCCCAACCCAGTCAAGTAGTATTATATGATGTTTGACGAAGAGGAGAATTTGATTCTCCATGAATGTATGACATTGTTAGAGGAAACCCTAGATAATTTACTAGATGGATAGGTCTATGAGAATTTTTGAGTGTGACCCATATGACAATACAAAAATAGGGTTGGGCACATATTACTACATGAAAGAAAATACCACATTACCTAAGATTATGAAGGTGTATAAAGACCCTAAAGATATGTGGTATTTATACTTTGATGGATCATAGATTAGGAATTGTGTAGGGGTTGGTGTCATGTTTGTATCCCTTTAGAAGAAAAAATATTTCCAAGCCTTTAAATTATATTTCATTTGTATGAATAATGCTATCGAGTATGAGGTGTTAATTCAAGGCCTCTAGCTTGCATAGTAGAAAGGAATTAAGGAACTTTAAGTGTTGGGTGATAGTGAGATATTTATCAAATAAGTTATGTAATAAATCATGACTAAAAATGTCTTGATGAAATCCTAAAATCATAGTGATGTAGAGCATATACCAAAATATCTTAGTCTACACCTTTAGTCATAATGCACTTCTTCAACAACAATAGATTACACTTATTATTAAGGGTTTTTAGTACATTCCACTATTTAAAACTAAGGTGTTTTTATTGGCCTTATGGTTTTAACGGTATTGAATATGTTCATATAGGTTTCATTAACCCTCTTAATCCATTCACTACCTTCTTAAAACCTTTCAAATTTTCCTTGACCACTCTCCTCTCTTTAATCTCAATCCTACTAACCCTATTTATGGAATATTTTGCTTTGTACAGAATTGTGCTTGAAAAAATATAAAAAACAAATATTTATGTAGATACCATTTCCCCCCCTCTATCTATGCCCAAATTTTATTAATCCATCTCAGTTTCTAAGTCACTTTACTTGACTTGTTTTACTTTTTGTCACCTCTAATTAGGCATCTTAGGGTTTGTTTTATAATAATCTTGAAAAACCATACATATATGTATGTTCACTCAAAAAAAAACCTTAAAATATCATTAATCACCTTAAAATTTATCAATCTACATATTTTTAGCATATTTTAATAGTTATAAATAGAGTTATGGCACAAACCCTAGTTTAGGGGTTTTAAGGGCCTATATTAGGCCAAGAGTTATCAAAATACAATTTATAATTTTTGGGATGGTTTTAAATGACCAAAATATTTTAAAAATGTATATATAGACCTAATTTAAATATTCCAACCCTTAAATTCCATTAATCAACCCACTATCTATAATGTCCAACTCAAGATATGCTCGACTATGCAAGCAAAATGACACTATTCATGTATGTGTTCTTATGAGAGTGAATATTGTGAAATAAAAATGAAAAAAAATAATATTGGAATATTTAAAAAACATTAAAATTACTTACCACAACCATACATGCATTTTATCATCAATATAAAGACTCTTGTTTCCAATGAACACCTTCACAATCCAGTGAAAGAATGACTGTTACAGGAAAATAGGGCACTTCATACAAGTTTACAATAAACAACAATTATCTTTCCCTTAAATTTAATACACATGATTAATAAACATCATGTAACATGTATAAAAATTTATATCATATTTAAAATGGATTAAATAACCATTTCTTAATAAAACAAGCATATAGTTCACTTCAACATGAAGATTCCAGGAGACAAGGGTTTGTTCTTAGTCTAAATAGTAATTATATTTCTTAGTATTTATTTAATCTTATCATAATAGTAGAAAAAATCCTTCCTATTTTCTTTCAAACATATTGGAATCAATTACCTTAATCAATCCTTTATCAACAAGCACATATAATGTAAACAATAATCTTGAACACCCCAACAAGGGTTTGTATAGGAAATTTGCTAAAATAGGATTCCCTCCTTTGTATTTATTTGAGATATCCCTTAAAAAAAATCTAATTATACTAAAAAGACATTGGAAAACAAGTTATCAAACTTATTCTGTCAACAAAAAATTACATACATTCTCATTAACGAAGCAATGACCTCACCAGGGTCTATTTCTTCATTCTTTCAACAGTAAGGTTTACAAAAATTCCATCATATCTTATTTTCAAATATTTTCAATACATTTTCCATCCTCTAAATTTGAATGGAATCAAATATATCCCTCAATAAACTAACTCCTAGCCCCTATCAACTCTAATAAAGTGCATAACTACTTCTTAGCCAACTTTCCCACATAGAGTCTTATGGGTTACACTGCAATTTTCTTGCTTTTGACACAATTTGACTATATTGAACATAACCATAGGCTAATAATTACCTAGTTTTATTAATATAGTGCCTAAAAAATATAGATAATTTTAACACATCCACCATCTTTACAAATTACTCAAAAGCCCTTAGATAAGACTTTGACACATTCCAATTTTCAAATAGAAACTTTTGGAGGGAAAATGAGTAAATCAAATTTCATGCACTTTGGGATCATCTATAATTCACATATTTACTACTTAGTACCTCTAGTACTTATAAAACAACTATTAGACCATCTACAAACAAAAATGAAACCATTTTGGGGTCCTCATGGGATTCCCTTGCATCATACTACCAAGCTGAGAAACCTTTGCCATATGTTTTTGAGTAATCCACTTGGTATATGTTATTTCTAGAATATAATAGATCTCCTCATATAATTTATTTTCCTCCACTTGCCTCTCATAAAGGTTAACATTCTCTTGGGCCCCACATTTAGGCCTTTTTTGCTTCATCTCCTCAATCAACATACCTACACACAAAACTAAATTATTAAATAAAATGTGTCTACTACCTTATTATTCTTGCCATGCATCCGTATACCAATAATACTTCTCTTCAAACTGATTTTCCTTCTCCTTAACTCTATCATTCATCACTTATACAATTATGCATTCCTCTTCCTCCTTCACCAATGCTCCTTGCACCACCCATTTCACTTGATGCACAACTTGTGTTTTATCCTTGCATGTTTCATTCTTATGTAATTTCTTACTTTTCTGATGTTAAACACATTTACTTTCCTCAATTTCTTTCATATTTATGGGCTTGATACACTATTTCATTATCTCATCTCTTTGATTAGTCATTCTTTTAAGGTTACCTTATTCATGGACCTATTACATATGGCACAATTATTTCACATCCTTCTTTTTGGTTAAAATTCTTTTTAATTTTTTTTTATTAATCTTCCACCACTTCTTTAGATACTTACTCCAACCCTACATTTTCATCACAAAAAAATTATTAGCAACAAAAACTGGAGCCTTCATTTATCTCTCTTGAGATTCTTCCTTATACATCTCAATCTATAGCTTCCTCTTCACTTGCTTGGTGTCAATCTCAAGCCACTTCTTTTCCAACTTAGCTAAAATATAAAACTCTATTCTCTTATATCCTATTTCATGGACTTGGCTGCCATGCTTGCTTTAACTTTCTTCTCCCTTAAGAACTTTCTTAGGTGTTGTACCTTATTTCATTTGACAACTATTTTCTACCACCTTACATTCTTCACTCCTCATATCAACCAAATTGAAAAACTCACCTTATTTTCTTCTTTCTTAGGTTCTTTGACCAAACCCAAACTCTCCATTGCTTGACTCAAATACTACCTTGTCATCATCATCATCATCATCATCATCATCATCATCATCATCATCATCATCATCATTATCTCATCTCTCCTACTTTATTCACATTTAAATGGGATAAGTTTATATATATTTCCATACTATTGAATATTTTGTGTTTTCTTGACCATCATCAATGGAATGCTTATCAAACTACCATGGTTTCCCTATCAATAAATGAAACAAATTTATAGGCAAAATATCACACAACACTTGATATTTATACCTTCCTATCTAAACCTCATTCCAACTCTATTCACTTACTAGTATTTGGTGTCCTTTATAAGACCATGCAACTTTTTATGGTTTTGGATGTGACATTCTATTAAATCCCAACTTCTGCACCATCTCCAAAGAAATAATGTTATTAGTACTACCTCTAATTACCAAATTACAAACTTTACCTTTTGTCTTACATCTGCTCTTGAATAAGATTCTCTTTTAGGTTAGTTCCTTGACTTACTTCTACTACAATATTACTTTCCTCATGACTAATGACTCATTCCTACCATGAATTCTACCCTCATTCACTTCTGTCTACTATTGCACACATTCCTTGGACACTCTACTACCCTATGTCCTCTTTAGCAATTTCAACATTACCTTTGAAATATTTGTCTTGGTCCTAATCTCATTGGATCCTCATATCTTCTCATTCTTCCATCTATAAATAGTCTAATATCCCTTTCATGGTGTTATCCCATGCCTTCTTGACCTACTACTACATGCTCTTGTGGTCTCTCTTGAACCACCTTTTTATTTTCTTTCTTTTCCATCATTGCTTAAAAAAGTAATAATTACCTTGTTGTCTATCCTCACCTTATATCTCTACTCTTTTTTATATTTGCCTAAGAACATATTCAATGGATTCTATCCTCAAAACCAATGGAGTAATTAGTTGGGTCATTATCCTGACCAAATCATCCTCATCTCTGCTAGCTCTCTCCATGGAGCATTGTCCTTGTTTACATGTCCTGCAATGCACTTCAAAACACATATTGTTAATCTTTTCAATAATACACAAAATATTAACCTTGATCTAATACCAAACTGATGTAGAGCATATAACAAATGATCTCAATCTACACCTTTACTCATAATGCACTTCTTCAACAACAATAGATTACACTTATTGTTAAAGGTTTCTAGTACATTCCACTATTTGAAAATGAGGTTATTTTATTGGACTTATGGTTTTAATGGTATTTATTATGTTTATATAGGTTTCATTAACCCTCCCAATCCATTCACTACCTTCTTAAAACCTTTCAAATTCTCCTTGACCACTCTGCTCTCTTCAATCTCAGACCTACTAACCTTATTTATGGACTATTTTTCTTTGTATGGAATTATACTTTCACAAATTTGAAAACCAAATCTTTATGTTTATACCCTTTTAGCCTCTCTTTCTATTCCCAAATTTTCTTTATCCATCTCAATATCTAATTCACTTGACTTGTTTTAACTTTTCTCACCTCTAATTAGGGTTCCTTTTACAATAGGCTTAAAAAACCATACAAATATGTATTTTAACACAAAAAAACCTTAAAATATATTTAATCACCTTAAAATCTAACAATATTGATCAGAAATTGGGTTTTGAAAAAGGTTTCAAGTTAGAGTTTCAATGGCGTATTATAGAGCTCATTGGGAGCTTTTTGACGCTTTTCTTGGTTTGTAAAATGGACAATGTATGCAAAAGTTATGGCCATTTGAAGATTTCTTGAAAAATGTCACTTGTGACATTTGGCACGTGATTCCAAGACATTCAAAATTTGGACCTATTAGAGGTCAACACGTGGCACTATTGAAATTCCAAGTGGGCCAATAGCCATTTGACATGTGGCAAAGAATTAGGGAGCAAAATATTTGGTTAGGTGTTTTTTTATCACATGTTATTTGAAATTTTCAAGCATGCCATGCCACCTTGCCATGTCTATCATGCCACCCAAGGAAATATTCAAACTTGGCACCCAAGAAGGAGTCAAAGCACCTAGAAAGGAGAGCCTGAGTGCCTAGAAAGGTGGAGGAGGTTTTGATCCTGATACTTGGTGCCTAAAAGGGATAGGCCTTGACCACTTCAGCCACCGGTCTTGAAGTGTTATATAAGGCACTAATTTTTACTTGAATTTATTTTAAGAGGCCAAGACTTTGTAAAAGATTTGGGAAAGCTTAGATAATGGTTTTTTATCCATTTTTTGGTGATAACACTTATTCTTAATACTCTTTTTATCTAATTTTCATATTGGAAGAGTATTTTTAAGCCCATAGAGGAGATTTTTAGGACTTTTGAAGCAACTTTGCAGGTGTGAAGACTCATAGAATTTGAAGGTGCCAGGCTTGATTATCAGTCATGGTGAAGGTGAATTTTTTCATTGAGAGATAAACTTGTAGGAAACTTGTTTATTATTTCCAGGTGTTTGAAGTGCCCTTAATGGAAATGGTCCACTCCTTTGGAGAACTCGGAGATGTAGGCATCAATTGTTGAGCTGAACTCCATTATCATGTTTCATGTTTTTGGTAATTGTCATTTTATGCATGATTTAATTTCAGTTTTCTAATTTGATTTTAATTAGTAAATTAACTCATGCAAGTAATTCAAATTTTGACAATTATAACACAACGTTATTAAAAAAACCGGTTCAACAACCAAGAACATTTTATGCCAAAACATTTTGCAAATTCTTTTGAGTTTTTTGAGAATTTGTTAAGTTTTGAAAAATTTATTATTCATATTTAAAACTTCACTTTGAGTTGATTCAATGTATTTTACAGATCAAATATACAAATTTTTAGTATATTATGACAGTTAGAAATAGAGTTATGGCATAAACCCTAGTTTAGGGTTTTTAAGGACCTGTCTCAGGGTGAGAGCTATCAAAATACATTTTATAAAATTTGGGATGGTTTAAAAGGAGAAAAAATAGTTTTAAAATGTTTTTCTAGACCTAATTAAAATCTTCCAACCCATAAATTCCATTAATCAACTGACTATCTATAATTTCCAACTCAAGATATGCTTGATTGTGCAAGCAAAATGACACTATACAGGTTTGTATTCTTATGAGATTGAACCTTGTGAAAGAAAAATTAAAAATATATATATATTGGAATATTAAAAACACATTAAAATGACTTTAAAAAACCATCCATTCTTTTTATCACCAATATAAATACTCTTCTTTCTAATGAAAACCTTCATAATCTAGTCAAAAAATTATGGTTATAGGAAAACATGGCACTTCATACAAGTTTGTAATAAAAAAAAATTATCTTTCCCTTACATTGAATACACATTATTAATAAACATAATATAACCTTTAGAAACATTTTATATGATCTTTCAAATGGATATAATAACCATTTTTTAATAAACCAAGCATATAGTTCACTTCATCATGAAGATTCAAGGAGACAGGGATCTGTTCTTAGGATATGTCTAAACAAAAATTATCTTACTTAGTATTTCTTGAATCTTATAATCATAGTAGAAAAAATACTAATGAATGTATTTTAAACACTTTGGAATAAATTACCTCAATCAATCCTTTATCAAAAATCACATACAATGTAAAAAATAATCATAAACACCCCAACAGGGGTTTGTATAGTAAATTTACTAGAACATGGTTCCCTCCTTTCTCTCTCTCTTTGAGATATCCATTTAAAATTTTTCATTAGAATGAAAAAACATTGTAAAATAGGCTATAAAACTTATTCTATCAACAAAAAGTCACATACATTCTCATTAACCAAGTAATGACCTCAATAGGGTTTGTTTCTTCATTATTTGAATAGCAGGGTTTACAAAACTTCCATCATATCTTATTTTCAGATATTATCAATACATTTTCCATCCTCTACACTAGAATGTAATCATATATCTCCCTCTAAAAACTAACTCCTAACCACTATCAACTCCAATAAAGTGCATATCTACTTCTTGGCCAACTTTCCCACATAGAGTCTTATGGGTTACATTGCAATTTTCTTGCTTTTGACACAATTTGACTATATTGAACATAACCATAGGATAGTGATTGCCTAGTGGACTTACTATAGTGTCCAAAACATATAGACAATTTTAACACATTTTCCATCTTTACAAATTTATCAAAATTCCTTAGACAAGACTTTGACACATTCAAATTTTCAAATAGGAACTTTTGGCGAGAAAATGAGTAATTCAAATTTCATGCACTTTAGGATCATCTAGACTTCACATATATAATTCTTAATACCTTTAGTACTTATAAACCAAATATTATACCATCTAAAGACAAAAATTAAGCCATTTTTGGGTCTTCATGGTATTCCCCTACATCACATAAAGTGTGGGATATGATAGAAGGTTTTAATGCATTCAACATCATTTCCTTACCAAGAGCACAAAATGTTGATGCAGATAGGCTTGAAATTATAGGTGCACAATATGAAATTATATGAAACATAATGAAAGAGTCCTAACAACTCATCAATATTGTGTTTAAATAGGTGGTTCCTAATAACAAAAAAAATTACCAAGTGTTTGAAAGTGATGAGCAAATCATCAACTTCTTATAGGATGAGACATATTTTTGCATCATGAAATAGGCATATATGTGAGCCCAATATGAATATAAAATCATCTAATTAAAATTAAACAAGTTACCAAGAGGGATAATCACCTTAGAAAACATCTTCAATTTTGATGACCAATTTAAAAGAGAGATGTAGCATGATAGCCAAGGAACATATCTTGATGCTCATGATCATTTTAGAAGGAAAAACTCTTAAAAATAGTAAGGTTTACTTTGTGCCAAAGATTTAAAGATTTATTAAACTTATTATGAGATATTAAAATCTCCTTATGTGGGGATACAAATATCTTACAGGCTTTTATCTTATCTTAACACAACACACAATTGAGCTCCATCTTGATGTGTAACCCACGCATCAAAAGTAGAGACCTATTAATCCAAAGATGGAGCCATTGATACACATGGAGATCTATAAGCTCATTGAGGCTAATATAATATTTTTGATAAAACATTCCTCATGGGTTGCCAACTTGCTATTGGTGAAATATAATAACAAGGAGGTATGTCTTTGTGTGGACTTTAGGGACCTAAAAAAACTTTCCTCAAATATCACTACCCTCTCCCACCAATGGATTGAATATTGCAAATAGTCACAATCATGGAAATATTTTCATTATCTGATAGTTACTCAAGTTATAACTAGATCCATGTAGAAGAGTGTGACCATTACAAGACCATATTCACCACTAAGTGGGGAACCTTTGCATACCAGTGCATGCCATTTGGTTTGATAAATGCAAGTGTGACCTTATAGCGAGCCATGGATATGGCATTTAAGGAGCTCATCAATAAAATCATCTTGGTTTACCTTGATGACATAACTATTTTATCCAAATTTGCTAAGGTTCATTTGGATCACCTAGATAAAGTATTTTAAAAGTTCCATGAGTTTGGAATATCTATGAACCCTAATAAATGCATTTTCATAGTTCATGAGGACACCCTCCTTGGGCACATTTTTTAAAAAGAGGGATTCATTATTTAGCCAAATAGATTCAAGGCTATCTCATCCCTCCATCTTATGAACCAAAAGAAAAGTATCTAGATCTTCTTGGGGAGAATCAACTTTGTGATAAGGTTTGTGCCTAGTTTTGATATCTTGGTCAAGCCCCTCATGGCAATGTTAAAGAAGAACATTGTATTCAGTTAGATACATGAGGTAAAGGAAAGTTTTTAAAGAATTAAGATTGACATCATGTAAGCACCCAATTTGATCAACCTAAATTATAGTTAGGATTTTATCCTTTATGCATTTAGTGGAGTTGATGGCATCTTAACCATCTTCATGTAGTTAAACAAAGAGCAACTAGAGCAGCCAATTTACTTCTTCAGCCAAGTGTTGAAAGATTATGAGTTGTGATATAGATTTTTTGAAAAGCACACCCTCAAATTTGTGAGAGCACTAAATAAATTTAGGCATATATTCTCCAACAACAAAATTTAACTCATGGTGACACACACAAGCATTAAGGAGTTCCTACTTAGCAAGGACATTAGCAAGAAATGATCTAGCTTGATCACCAAGGTGATGGAATATGATGTAGAGATCTAAGTCACTAAACTAGTGCAATGAAAAGGATTCTATGAGCAATTGGCTGAATTAGTAAAACCTAAATATGGCACAATCTTAGTATCACATGAGGAGGAATGGACAAACCTAGATACAATAACCAACTGGGTGCAAGATAATAAGACCTTCCTTCAACACAACATATACCCTCTTAGCTTTGATAAATCTAAGCACAGGTATTTAAAAATATAATCCATTCCCTATGTGATAATAGAAGGTGCATTTTTATGAAAGGATCTTAATAGAGTCCTTTTGAGGTGCGTAAAACTAGAGCAAGTAGGAAAAATTCTTTAATAATTCTATGATAGCCTTGTATGAGGCCATTATTCACTTAAAACCATTACTAAGAAGATCATGCAAGCTAGATATTATTGTTTAACTCTATTAAAATATGTGCATGCAAATGTGAAATATTTCAAGAAATGTGCCTTCTTCATAGGCAAACAAAGACTTACATACTTACCACTACACCCAATTCAAGATGATCAAGCCTTTGCATAGTGAGGCATGGATTTTATAGTCATGACTAACCCACCATTAAGTGATGGACACAAATGGAATCTCATAGCCACCAACTATTTCACAATGTGGAAAAAAGTGCTTTCAATCAAGGAGGCTAATGAAACATCCATCCTCAATTTTTATGAATGCATTGTAATGATATTTGGCATCCCTACCACCATTATCTTAGATAATGTGTTGGCCTTCCTTAGAACTAAAATCAGTGAATGGGCCATTAAGCATAATATCTATCTAAATGCCTCATCAAATTATTACCCTCATGGTAATGATCTAGCTGAGTCCACCAACAAGAACTTGATTCACATCATAAAGAGGACACTATAGGATAATCAATGAGATTGGCATAATAAGCTTATAATTGCTCTTTGGGTTGATCAAATCATACCCAATAGGGTGCTAGGAAATTTACCTTTCATGCTAGTTTATGGAAGGGAAGCTAAATAGCCAACATCCCTCAAGTTGCCTTCATTAGAACTCATACATCAGTTGGAGTTGTTTGAGAGTGATCCCCTTGAAGTAATACTAACTGAGCTAATGGAGATTGAAGAAACTAGAAAACAAGTTGTGCACACCATGAAACTCCAATAGGCATAAACCAAGAGGATAATTGATAAGAAGGCTGGTGATAGGAGTTTCCATGAGGGAAACTTAGTGCTAAAATGGGATATAGAGAGATCAAAAGCTAGAAGGCACACTAATTTCAATGTAATATGGTGTGTTCCATATACCATCACTAGTTTTAAGCCATTTAACACCTTCTAACTTGATAGAATGGATGGAGAGGAGCTATCAATCCCTATTAATAGGATTCATCTCAAACACTATCTCCATTAATATTTTATACATATGTAAATAACTATATTAGATGTTTTCATTTTCCCTAAATCATGCTTTACATGGTCTAGTTTTAGAGTAGTTTTAATTCCTATAAGCTCTTATTCATAGTGTGTTCTTAACTTAGGTCTTTTCCTCTAAGTGCCTTTAGTGCAATTCTTATCTTGTTAGGTGAATCTCAATTCATTTCAAAGTTAAAGGTATGTATCTAATGTTTTTTCAAGATAAATAATCATAATCCAAAGACTCTATGCCTAATATATTGCTCATGGTCTAGGTTCTTAATCATAACAAACATGCTTCCTTGTGAGTCACCAAAAATGTTGGCCATTTTTGGCCCACATACAAAATTTTCCTAGATGTAATTCTAGGTTAGATAATCAATGACAAATGAATGAGAGATTGAGCCCAAGACACTTTTTTATGGGGATTGGTGAAACATTTTCAACCAAGGTAGATAAATACAAAAGAGTCAAGCCCAAACACAATCTAGGTTGGACCAAGAGTAGATATTTTAAGGTTAAACAACACCATTAATATTTTATAGGGATAGAATAGGTCTTTGTATACCTAACATAGAGTAGGATTGGTTACTAGCTATATATATGATATAGACATGCCCAAGTGGATGTATTGACCATTTATAAAAACCAATAAACAAATTGATTTTCAATCTATAGTAGGCATAAATTCACATTTAAAAGCAAAGGAAAATGTATACAATTAATGGAGGAGTGTCCTGAGCCATATATTCAACAAGTAAACACCCAAAATAAGACATTTCCATGGCTCAATCAGATTCATAATCATGATGATCTTGTCCTTCAGTAATCAAGACATTAATACATAGGAGCTCAAATTATTACTAGAATAATTGAATGCATAAGTAGCCACTAGACATTAGAATGCAAGTTCACACTACTCTTTGATCTTATCAAGGAAATCTTCTACCCCTCCCATTCACATGTAAGGTTCCTACTATGATTTCTAGGCCTGATTTGTCAGACAAAATTCAAAAATTGTGGTTGCAGTGTTGTAAAAGAATTAAAAGTTCTACCTATCACCCCAAGTGGCACATTAATTTTAAAACAAGCTTGTTCTCTATAAAATCTTGAGTTTCTATTGAAAAAATGGGTCAACATATTTTTAGAAACCTTATATTGTTGAAATTGGCCTCTGTGAGCACTTGTATTGGCTAAACCTTACATGATAATGAGAATTAAGTTCACCTCCTGTTATTATGATGATTTGTGTGATATTTGTGTTCATTTATTCCTATCTATGGGTAATCTTCACCCCTCTCATTTTTCATTCATCCCTAGTACCTCTTCATTAAACTTGAAACTCACTTGTAGGTTATATCATGTGCACACTAGTGTCTATGTAGGCTTTCTTTGTGGATAATATTCATCCTTATTAATGTTACATTGTGTTATCATGCCTCTATACAAAATACTTATGCATGCAGAGTGACTTGGTATAATTTGTGTGACATTGTCTTATTTTTAAGAGTTTGCATTGTATTTACAGCATTAGGAACAGTCACTCTATTTTGGGTGCATTTCCTTTTACTTTTTATCACCTCTTACCTTCTCCTTCACTTTTATTCTCAAATTTCCTAGGTTTAGATTAGTGGTAATTTACCTTTATTCTCTTTCTAGCCTACACGCTAGTCTTAAACTACATGCATTTAGAATAGAAGGAATCTAGCCTACTTCAAAGTCTCATCCCAAGGAGAACAAAGGTACCGTACCTTGGGGACATTCCCATCATTGGGATAAGATAACCAGTGATCGCTCATGTAGCTGAACAATAATACTTCAATTCCCAGTGCCTTAGACTCTTGTACCCCACACAAGGCCTTTACACTTAGTACCCCACCATCAAGCTTCCCCACACTATGGATCATCCACAAGTGCATGTTTTAAATGATAATAGCTACCTCCTTATGAAATGGTGTGCATTAAAACTGCATCAACATGTATATCTCATATACTCCGAGTGCATGTAGGGTTCAGGGTCTGATGAAGTATTTGAATATGCTTAAAATTCCAAATAAAATATATAGATAAAATACCCACTTATGAAATGGTGAATAACTCATAATAATGAGAAACTATAATGAGTGAGTCTCCTAAAAAAATTGAAGAAAATGAGAGGCAAATGCATAGGCAAAGGCTAGGGTTTGAGTAAGGAGTGAGCTAGAGACTAGAGTCTAGAAGGCAAGAGAGGTGAGGTCAAAATTAAAATTTGAGGAGGTTGGATTAAATAGAAAAGGGTTGAAAAACCCACACACATAAGCATCATCCCTATTAATGGCATATTTGATAAGTTGATTTATAGACTATATACATGTAGACCAAGGTTCCAATTAAGGACACTTGTTTCATCTACAATGCTTATTTTGGGTAAACACATTCATTCTTGAGAATTTTAATCAAAAAATAAATTTAAAATTTTGATACATCGACCCATTCATTTTATTCATCTTGAAGTAAATTAGTAAAGGCATACAACAAGTTTCATTTATAAGTTTTGAATGTAAATTTTGAAAGCATGATACTTTACTGATGTCAATAAGAGATAAAAAATAACAATCCTAGATTCCAATATGTTCTCTAGTGTAAACCCCCCCCAAAAAAACTAGATCCATTTTTCCCTTATAGGTAGGAGTGGTCTAACTCTAGATCTCCCCAAACATTTTATTATGTTTCATCTTCGCATGGTTATATATGGCCATGAGGAAAACCAAAAGTTATAAAAAAAAAGGAAATGTCTACCTACATGTAAACCTAGTTATAGCTTTATAGAAAATTAAAAGTTTAAAAAACACACTTTTATCTTTGGCAAACCTATGTATGATTTTAAAATCACTTTATGCATTTTTAAATGAGCCCAAGATTAAAATAGATAAATATACCTAGTTAGGCTTCCACTCTTAGCCAACACTACAAACGAAGACAAAAATCCATGATGTTCTATTTAGGCTTGGATCCTCACACACCATTTATCATTTGGATCGAATACGACCCCATTATTCCTTTGATCTCAGTTATAACTATTTTTAAAGATTAATAAATTCATAGACATAGTTGAGTATTATGCTCAAGATATCAAAACAAACTTGTCAATACTATCATCTAGTTTCAATCAGGGTTTCAATCCCACATAACAAAAAAATATCCAACACAAAATAATTTTATTTAATCAAGCTTTTGTTCCCACTCAAAACTACCAACATATGTTGAGTAAGGTAAAAACATACTAATGGATTATAATATAGACTACCCTAGCTAACATAAAATGATACACTCATAATTCTATTCAGGCCCTGAGTCCTAATAACCATTGCATAATGTATTTAGAACATTTGATGAAAAAATCCATAAACAAGAGTTAATTAGCAAAGCATTGATAAATATATTAAAACCAAGACCTAATCAGGTATAAATTCCTAATTATCACTATGCCTAGTGAAACATTCCTACAAGTTCTAATCATATTTTAAGTTATGATTACCAAAACTACCTTAACATAATGTTAACAATACCTAATTAGGAAAGTGAACATGATTATCATGAAAACCAAAAATTACATTTTCCAAGTTATAATCATTGAATGAAACCTAATAATCATTGAAAGATAACATTGTATCACATCACATATACTTAAATATCCATTGAATCCTAATTACAACAAAAAAGTGTTCTCCAAAGTGCCAAGACCAAATCAACATTTAGAATCCCAATTACCATTACAAATATTAAACTAACTTGACAAAGGCCAAGGAAATTGTGCATGCATTCCATGAGCACCAAAATGGTACTAGAAGTTATAAACATAATTGCAATAAAAAACTCTCTCCAAGATGAAATTTAGAGCAAATGAGAGTTTGGTCTAACCAAATTTTGAATAGTTCAAGATGATAACTTAGAGAAAAACCTACAAAAACACACACCAAATGAAAGGTAGTGAAAAATAATGATAAAATAAACACTCTATTTTTGGATGATGTAATATAACATGTCTACCATGTATGCTCCTACATTAGACACCCATGATAAAATAAAAGGCCCATGAGCTCTCACTCATGATCTTGTGATGAGATGATATATTATTTTACCATGTTTGGAACTTTGGATTCATTCATCCAAGTCACATATTTAGCCATTTTATATTTCCACTTGACTAAGTACTCATAGTACTTTTGACCTCCTATATTCTTGACAACTTGAATATATAGAATGGATTCCATTTATTATTTATCTACTTGTGCCAATCATTCCTTCCAATTCTCAACTAAAAAATTCATTATGTTACTTATTTATCCTTCAACATATGGGTATAAATCAGCCACATTGAAGATAGCCAAAATTCTTACTCCATCTAAAAACTCAATCTTATATGCATTAGTTGAGAACTTCCTCAAAATATTCCAAGGCCCAATATTTTTCCATTTTAGTTTGTTATATTTACATTTTATAAACATATTATTGTGTGAATGTACCAACACCAAGTCCCCAACTTTGAAATTAACCTCTCTTCTTTGCATATCAACATATTACTTGTATTTTACAACACTTTCTTCAAGTCATTTCTTGACTTCATGATGCAAATCATGCATAGCCTAAGCATAGGATTCACCTTATGTGTTTATTTTACTCATCTCATCCATACTTCACAATTCACATATGCCTCAAGGTAAACTCCTATACACTATTTAAAAATGTCTCATTCCTATAATCTGGTTGACTGAATCATTATAAGCGAATTTAGCTTGTGCCAACATCAAGTCTCACTATTGGGTCTTATCATAAACCAAAAATATCAATAGTTTACTAAGTTTTTGATTCACCACCTATGTTTTTCCAAATATATAAGGGTGATAGGATAAACAAAAGGCTAATATATTACCCAACATCTTCCTTAGTTTCCTCTAGAAGTTTCCAACTAACTTTGTATCTTTGTTTGATATAAAACTCTAAGGTAATCCATGTAACCTCATAATTACTTGAAAGAACAGATTAGCAATATGGGTGGAATCACTATTATTAATACATTTTATAAAGTTATCCATCTTCAAAAATATATCAACAAAAAAAATATGGAATTATTACCTCACTACATTATCATAAAACCAATAACAAAATCCATGCTCAATTTGTCCCATAGTTTATCCACAATGAGAAATGGATGATACAAACCATCAATTTGAATCTTGATTTTTCATGTTGGAAAACTTCTAATTGTTGAAAAAACTTCTTCACATGTGTACCCATATGTGGCCAATAGTATATTTCATTAAATTGTGCTAAAAATATTCTCATGTCAAAAATGACCAGCAAGTACTCCACTATGATTCTCCTTAAACATATTCTCTCTCATAGAACCTTGTGGTATACAAAACTTATGTACTTTAAACAATATTCCATCTTGTAATATGTACTTTGAACATAGATTTTTTTTTGTATCTATTAGACTCCTACACAATGTCCATGCATCTCATAAATCCAAGTCTTCCTCATATAACTCCTTCATAGATTCAAATCCAATGACCTCTACCTTTAAATAATTCACTAAAATATCTTTCGTACTCAAGGCATTGATAACTTATTTGACTTTCCATTTATATTTTTTAACACAAAATAATATCTCTAAATAAATTCTAACCATTTCATATGTTATTTATTTAGCTTACTTTTATTTTTTATAATTTTAAAAGGATGATTATCTATGTGCAAAATGGACTCCTTATGCAACAACTAATGCTACCACTTATTTAGATCTTTCACTATTGCATATAGTTATTTTTCATATACTGAATAATGTAAATTAACATCATTCAACATCTCATTGAAATAGACAATGGGCTTACCCTATTGATTTAACACCACTCTTATGGTTTTTGTAATTGCATCACAATAAAACTAAAACACTTTACCAATATTGGGTAAGGTTAACACTAGTTGTTTCATAAATTTTATATTTAAAAAATGAAAGAAAATATCTACTAAAATATTACACTAAAACTTATTCTTATATCCATTCATAAACTCTATGATGGGTTCATATATGCCATTGAAATTTCTAATAAACTTTACGCATAAAATTTCCATCCTATGGAAACTACTTGTTTCAAACATACTTTTTGGTGAAGGCCAATCTGAATTTTCATCAAATTCTCAAGGTCCATATTCAACCTATCTTATGAGATTATAAATCCCAAATATACCAAATCCCCTTGCATGAAGATGTTTTTCTTCAAATTCACTAGAAAGTATTCTTTATTCACCTTATCTAAACCCAACTTCAAATATTCCAAATTCTCCTCCTTGGAATGAATAAAAATCATAATGTCATCTAGATAAACTATTATAAATTTACCTATGAAAGTTTTCAAAAATCTATTCATGAGTCTCATTAACGTACTCAAAGCAATTTATAAATTTAATGGCATGACCAATCACTCATAAAAATTGTCATTCATCTTTAATGTGGTCTTCCATTCATATTATTCTCATATTTAGATTTGATGATACACACTCTTTAAATATATCTTAGTAAAGTACCTTGTTCCACTCAAACAATCCATTAAGTCATTCAATATTAGAAATGGAAACCTATACCTAAGGGTGATCATGTTTATTTCACATGAATATATACACATTCTCAATTCCACACCTTTATTTAGTGATATTTTTTTTAGAAATGTGCATGAGCTTAGACTCTCTCAAATTAAACCCTTCATCAATAGATTTTAAACCTAATTATTTATCTCCTCATTCTCTATTGGAGTTAACTTATAGGCCACTTTTTAGTCAAACTCAACCCTGGAAATAAATCCATATGTTGATGACTGCTCCTTATAAGTGATAGTATATTTGATAACTCGTCACAATATCAACATAATTCTTCAATATATTTTGAATTTAAATAGGAAAATGACTTAATGTATTGTCTATCACAACTTGCATAGCCTCAACAATTAATGCAAAACATAGTTCTTCCTCCTTATCCAAATTTAATAATTCTTTTCTAGATACTAACATTGCTTTAGAAATTATGTCCACTTTATCTCTTTTATCCTTCAATAGACTCAATGTGAATCTATTTCCATCCTTCATAATAGTGTAGGTGTTTTCTCATCCACCATGCCCAACTCTTCTATAAAACTCACATTACATTCCTAATAGCACATGGAACATGTCCATGGGAATTATATCACTAAAAATCATCCTTTTTTGAACCAATCTAAAATTTCACCACATAATGTTCATTCACTAGCAATTGATGCCCCTTAAGTAACTAAGAAACCTTGTATGGTGTAAGATGTTGTAAAATTATAAACCCAATATTTTCTACCATTTATTAATAAACCAAGTTATATGTGATACCATTATAAATCATAACTCTCCAACACCTACCTCTATAATGTTTCATAATAAACTCTTTCATTTTTTTGGTTTTTTTAGCTCCTTGGCTGGTTTTAACATCATTATTTTCATCAATAGAGTCTCTCCTTATTTTGTTTCTTTTGTATGATTTGGAGACCCAATTATTTCCTCACAAATAAAATTTATGTGAGTTGTCCATTTATCTCTCTTACCATTATTTTGAATGCTTTTTAGCTAATCTTACTCTTTATGACCAACACACTTATTACACCCAAAAAGATTACCTAGAAAACCTCCACTTCTACCTCATCTATAGAATCCTCTTCCTTTATAATAGTATCATCCTCTCTAGCCTAAATTATGATTTTGTGTATTACTCACCTCTGCACCATTGTTTTGTCCTCATACTCTAAAATATCATCCACCTCTACAACTATAGTTTGTTTTCTAATTCCTTGGCATCTTCTCTTTCACCTTCAATTCACAATGATAGGATTCCTCTATGGTTCTCAAGTTCAACAAACTGATTTCACATTGTATGTAAAAAAATGGTCCATTCACATACCTTGCCACTTTTTATTGTATCCTTCTCATCATGTCTAGCTCATATTTTGAGTATATAAAAAATTTCAAGGTAATATTTTACACTTATCTCTTTTTGCCTCAAAATTTTTAACTTTATAAACAAGTTCATCTAATAGTCTGAAGGTAAAAAAATTTCCTTCAAATTTTTTACATTTCAATCCCATGATCTTATTTTATCTATATTTTTTGTTTATCTCTCAACTTGCACATTATCCCAACTAAGGAAGTGTGACCCTTCAACTTAGTGCATGAAAATTTCTCTTTATTTTATTCCTTGATAGACTCATAATAAAAATATTTTTCCTTTTCATCTATCCAATCCATGATTTCTTTAGGATTAAAACTATTGTTATAATAGGGTGTATCCAATTTCAGCTTACTAATAAGCCTTACCACATCTCTAAAAGATATCAGCTCAATTTTTTTCCATATATTATATCCCAATATCTTTATATACTTCTTATTCATTATCCTCTCTCACATCACCACCATGATCCCCTCTCTATTGAGCTAATTCCATTGCATCTAACCTTACCTGCATACCTCTCATCATTTTAGTTGAATATTTAACTCAAAGTCCTCTCGATCTTACCATTTTAAAAATAATTTATGTGGTTTACCATCTCTCTCATGATGAAAACTTATCTTTCACATATTTATAATAGACTAATATTAAGCCTTCTATATGCACACACTCCCAATGATAATACACCTCTCTAGTACTAATTAGTGCATACATAGATCAGGGATCTAATTAAGGATAGTCATTTCATATATTGTGCTTAATTTAGGCAAACATATTTATTCTTGATAACCATACTTAGAAAACAAATTGTAGAATTCAATACAAAGGAACCATTACTTTAATTGATCTTCTAGGAAATCATGAAAATAATACAAGTTTCAATGATAAGTTTTGAATACAAATTTGATAGCATAATGCTTCATATATGTCAAGAATAGATTTTTAAAAAAAAATGCCAAATTTTAATATATTATCTAGTGGAATAACCCCCCAAAATTAGAGCCATTTTTCCCTTATAGAAAGGAATTTTCTAACCCCAAAACTCACAAACATTCCATGGCATTTTAGCTTCACATGGTTACAAATGGCTAAGAGGCAAACCAAAACTCATAAAAATTAGAAACGCCTACCTATAATTAGACATAATTAGAGTTTTATGGGTAGTTAAAATTTAATAAAATTCACTTTTAACTTTTTTAGACCTATGAAAACTCTTAAAATCATTTTATACATTTTGAAATGATCTTGAGATTAAAATGGATAAGATAGCATAGTCAAGCTTCCACTCTCGACCAACACTATGAACAAATGTAAATATCCTCGACATTATGTTTAGGCTTAGAGCCCTAAAAACCATTCACCATTATTCATTTTGAGTAAAGATGACCCCATCAGAGCTTTGATCTCAGTTATAACTATTTTAAAAGATAAATAAAGCATAGATGTAGTTAGGCATTAGGCTCTAAATAGTAAAGTGGGAATGTCAACACTGCCATATAGTTCCAATAAGGTTTTCAATCCCAAAAACAAAAAAATATCCAACGCTAAATACCTTTAACCAATTAGTATTTTTTCTCTCTTAAAACTAACAATATATGCTAAGTAAGGCAAATACATAGCCGAGGATTATAACATAGACTACCATAACTAACACAAAATAATACGATCATAGTTGCATTTACATCATGAGTCCTAATAACCATTCTAAAATGACTTTAGAACATTTCATGACCAAATTGGTAAATAAGATCTTATTAAAATATTATAAAAAAAAATAATTTAAATCAAGACTAATCAGGTATAAATTCCTAATTATGTCTCTACCTAGTGAATCATACCTACAAGTTCTAAACAGAGTTTAAGCTTTGATTACCAAAGTTTTTATAACATGATGTTAAAAAATACCTAATAAATAAAGTGAAACTAATTATAATTAAAACCCAAAATTTCTAATTTCCAATTTATAATTAGTGAATTAAACTCGATTAGTATTAAAATCTAACATTACATTGCATCGCATAGATTTAATTGGAATTTGAATATTGATTATAATATAAAATTATTTTATGAACATGCTAAGACAAAATAATATTTTAGAATACTTATTGCCATTAAAAATATTGAACCAAATTTAAAAATATAAATAAAACTATGCATGCATTCCATGAAAACTAAAGTAATACCAAAAGTTTTGAATGCAACTACAAGAAAGAACAAATGTCTCCAAGATGAGATTTAAACCAAATAAAAGTTTGGTCTAACATAATTTTAAATGGTCTAATAATAGAACATATATAATAAATTAAAATAACACACACTAAATGAAGGTAAAATGAAAACAACATGAAAATAAACACTACATTTTTGGATGACACAAAATAGCCTATCTGCCATGGATGCTCTTGCATCAAAGTCATCACATTTCAATGCCTGATTTATAGTTATCAAAGTTTGATAGTTGTAAATCAATTATTGGATTTTTATGAGATTTAATAGACATAAAAACATGTTCTCCATATTTCTAATTCCTCATTTAAACTAATACATCTTGACTCACTTGCTTACACAAGTACAAATTCCACTATTACGACTCTCGACTTGACTTGCTCATAAAATGTTACTAGGGGTATAAAAAATCACCTACACTCATGTTTTTGGAAAAAAATTGGAACTATATGAGTAATTTAATTTTAAAATACAAGGCATGAACATAAAAAAAAATTATGTTATACAAATCAGCTTATAAGTCCATTAGGTTATGGAGTCCTTATCATAGTCAAAAAAACTTCAAAATGAAACTTTGACAAAATATAGGAAGGAGGAATGAAAATGAAAAAATTGGAAAAACACAACAACAAAAAAAGAATAGATGATACATGAAAGGAAACACAACCAAAATCCTAAACTCACATATTTACATGGTTGGTGACAACCAACTGCCAGTGCTTAAATGTTTTTAGAAACTAGCCACTATAAGGAAGCACAAGATGAGTGACATAAATATAAGCTAAATAGTAATTATTTTCCCCACAAAAGTGCCAAAATTTTAAATTACCCTTTCATGAGGAATCAAAATTTTTCCCTTGGGCTCTCTTATTTTATCCTAGAGGAATATGAGATTACCAACTTGAAAATCCTTTATCTATATTTCTTATCAAATAATACCTTTAACTTTATATAATGTTTTGTAATGTGATAAATTACTTCAACCCTCTCCTCTTCTAGTTTGTTTAGATACATTATCCTCTAATCCAAATAGCATCTAAAGTTTTGATCTTAATTTGTATTATCTCGTAGGAGAGTCAGTAAGTTCAATGAATTAGCTAATGTGGCATCAATACCATACATCAACTAAAAAGGTGGAATACCATTATCCCTTTTCAAAGTAATCTAATCAGCCTAGAGTGAATTATAAAACTTCTTTTGTCAAATTTTTTTTATTTTCATCAATAAGTTTATGAATGATAGTAACAATATTATTGTTGCTCGATTCTATCTGACCATTATCTTATGAGTAATAGTCAGACTAGTGAGAAAAATAAATCCCATATCCATAACAAAATTTAACAAGATCAGAAGAAGATAATTTGAAAGCATTGTATGGAACTATTTTATATGTAATGTCATACCTAACTAAAATGTTTTCCTTAGTGAAGTTACATACCACTTTAGAAGTGGTCTGCTTGATAAGGATAACTTCTACCCATTTCATGAAATAATCAGTTTTAGTGAGAACATGGGTATGACCAGTGATATAATGAGGATTGATAATTCATATGAATTCAAGACCCCATTATTTAAAATGATCCTATATCATGATTGGTTTTGATGGTAGTTTTACAAGCTTGGGTCTGCCCATAATCTGTTAATAGGATTCACATTTTAAAACCCACTCTAATAATATTTGAAGAGGGTAGGCTAGTAATAATTAGTTATTAGGATCTTACGTGATGTAATAAGATATGAAAAGTGGCCACCAAATGCCTTGTTATAAAAATCTCTTAGCAATCTCTTTTTTTATCTTTATCAACACATCTAAGGAAAAGACAATTAATCCCTCTCTTCAAAAGAGTTTTATTCCATATAACATACCATGAAACTCTTGGTTTTATTTTCCTTTTTTATTTGGCATTGAGATTATTAAGACACTCTCCATATGTGACTAACTATGTGTTGTTCATGTACCATTCATCAGTAGAACCAATGAAAAGGACTATGGGTAACTCTTCATGCACATCATTTTCCTATGGTTGGTTAAGGTCCCCATAACTAAGCATATTTTCAGCTATTAACTGACATAAGACACTTATTCATTTAAGATTATTTGGTTTGATATCCAATTAATACTCTTAAACCTTTACTTTCCATTCTCCCATTTTTGAACCAAGTTCATGTTGTGTCAAAATAGACTTGACCATTGTATGTGGTACCATTATGATGGTATGAAAGTTTAAGATATATTATCTAAATTGATTTAATATATTGAATACCACATAATCTTTATTTTTAATTTAGGAATACTTAAGTTATAGATTATTCAAACAATAACTCATGAAGGCTATAGGTGACTCAATTCCTTCTTCATTTTTATGTACTAGGATCATTGATAAAGTGTGCTTTAACGCATAACAATAGATTATAAAATCATTATTTAAAATTAGGGGGTGTATTAAAGTTGGTGATTTTGAAATAGTATTATTTATTTCCTCAAAAGATTCATTCCCTTCCTTACTCCACTTGAAATTAATTTTATGTTTCATCATTTCTGAAATGTGCTTAGTGAGATTAGCAAACTCAAGTACAAACCTCCTCAATAAATTCACCTTATCGAAGGAGTGAATTATTGGTTTTTTAATATGAAGAGATAGATTTAGGATGGCTTTAACCCTCTCTAGATTAATATTTCTTCCTTATATTAAAAAAAATGTGGCCAATAAGTTTCCCTTCAGTTACCCCAAACACAATTTTCTTGGGATTATGTGAGATACCATGAGGTCTACTCTTTTTAAAAGATTTTACCAAGTGACCATAATGATATTCCCACTTTTTTGAGAATATCTTAATATAATATATACATACCAATATGATCTTATTTTTAATGTAATTGAATGTTAAACTCATTACCCTTTGAAAATTATCCCCAATGTTGATGAGACTAAAAAGCATTCTTGTATAGGTGAAGGTTCCCTAAGGTGTAAACATCTTCTTGTTTTGATATTCAACTGAAACCTCACTTTATTATAACATGAAAATCCATCAAACATGAAGAGCATCTTTGATCCTATAAAAAATTAAATATCCAATCCATTATTGGTAATGGTTAAATATCTTTAAGATATGCTTGATTAAGATTTCTAAAATCAACACAAATCCATATTTCACCACTATTTATACAAACAGGAATTATATTATCTACCCATGTAAAATTATGGATATGTAAAATAATAAGTTAATCAAGCATCTTATAAAATTTACCATGAATTGTGGTAGTAATTTTTGGATTATAATTCCTTTGATTATACCTGTATGGATATGTACCAGGTTTTAATGGAATGGTATACTTCATTTCTTTCGATCTAAAGGGTTTGAGATCATCCTAACTCTAGCTAAAGACATCACTATATAACTTTAATATTTTTATGAACCTTCATATCTCTTCTTTTAAGCAGCACTTCTTGATGTTAATGTATCTAGATCTTTAGGAATACCACTATTCACCTTTTCATACTCATAAGATCTAGTTTGTTCTTGCTAAACTTTTCCTTTTGCATACATGTAATTCTTATCAAATATGTATTCACTACAAACAAAAATAATTGGAATCTTATTATATTTCAACTAAATCACCCTTCATACACACTTCCATACCAAGTTTTTTATCCTTTAGTATCCTTTATTGAGAAGATATCAACAACATCATCTTCATCATCCTAAATGTGTGATTAATTGTATCCCAAAGGACTACCCTCAATTATAATTTTCTAATTGTATCCTCATTTTCAAGGAAGGCCATTATTTTCTCATCACTATCAAAAACTTACTAATGATTTACATTTTCAAGGACACTAGGCCTAGACACTATTTTAGTAGTGTATTTTCTCTATCTATACCTATAGGAGGAATCATTAGTGAATTTAACACAAGTAAATTTACCTTATTCATCTCTTAATATAGTTGAGATTGAAAATACATCAAATGACTCAATATCTTCCCACATATGATTCCTATAGTTATTTAAGTGATAATTCTTTATTTTATACTATTTGTTTACCTTTTCTACAATGAGAACAACATCATCTCATGCATTTAGGTTTTTAATTCCCAACTCTTTAGTATTATACAATCTTAGAAGCAAAGATTCATATTCAATAGTGTTATTCATACATTTAAACTAAATATTATAGGAGTAATAAATATTTGATTTATTTGGTGAAATGAGGATAATCCTAGCTCAAACACTATTTGAATAATAATTACCATTAAATTAAATAATACAAACATCATTATAGTTGATTTAAATAATTTTTGGTATATCTAATTCTTATTTAGGCATCATCATGTAGTTCTCTAGGCCCACATCTTCATAAATAATATCATCTCATGGGTATTATGAGTTTCACATTATTATTTTAGTCTTTAATTCAAGTTCCATCTTGTGTTTGACCCCATTCATTTATAAATTAACATGAGACAACTCCACCTGGATTCCTCCGCCCAACTCTTTGCAACATATTCTTCTTAAAAACATAGCATATGTGGAAAGAATATACACAATTAAAATAATCATATTAATCATATTATGTGGGAAAGAAACCAAATCTACTTGTGTATCTTTGATTTGGCCAACCAATGCGACCTCTTTTTTATCCATTAAAAAGAATCAACCAAAAAATTTCATGTAGGTGAGTCCTAGAGCATGAGTAACTTTGGTCAGCATGACTTTATGAAAGGTTCTAGTATCAATTATAAAGTTACATAGCTTGCATCCTTTCAAGAAAAGGGATATGTATAATGGTTCTTATTTTCCAAGATTATAAGTAGATGGATCCATGGTATTTACTAATGGTTTTGAGCTAGAATGTGTAGTGAGGATTCCTTTAGAATTATATTTGTTTGTATTGGCAATGTCTCCTTTGATAAATTAGAAATTCATATTAATTTGATCAAGATAATATCTCAAATACTCTAATAAGGACATTTAAATATGGGATTTATTGACATGGTATAGGATATAAAATGAGGTAATGTTGGAAGAAAATGTAGCATTTGAATTTGTATGTAATGAAGAAACATTCACATAATTTTTTGAATTAGCACTAACATTTTGACTTTATGTAACATGAGTATGAGAAGAAGTACTTACCTTGACTTTTGGTTACTTTTTTAACACATAAGGAGGTAAATGAGATCTTCATAAAAGGATTATAGTTCTAGGAGGTGATTTATAAACTTACTTAACTTTACCCTTTTCACCTTGGCTTATTTAATTAGCTTCTTATTTCCTTTTGGTACTTTATTTTAAAACTTGGGATCTTTTGAATAATGCATAATAATAGCCATTCATATATCTAACTTGAGACTCCTATTCTATAAAAGCATTCCTAAAGTCACCACCAAGTTTTTCAATCTCATATTCATGAGAACTTGGATCTCCTATTTTGAGTTCTTCTTAATCATATACATAAATTTCATCAAATTATAATACTAAATTTATTGGGGGAACTTCAGTAGATAATTTTGGTTGTGTTTCTTGTAAAAAAGATGGTTGTTATTGATAGTAGTATAATTCTTTATTTGGATATCCTGGTATGGAGTAGTCAGTTAATTTTGAGGTAACATCTTCTTTAAAGTGATAATGTCATTTGCCAAATTTTTGAATCTGCTATTTTGTGAAGTCGTATTTTTAATCTTAACCTATAGTATTTGAAGAGTCTCTTCTTAAATTTCTAACCATAATTTTATATATATAATATTTTAAAAAATTTATCAATTACTGACACTATGTATCTTGAAAGAACCTATTGAGTCTCAATCTCTCTGAGTGCACATCTTAAGGGGTGTACTGGGAAAGGGGTGGGTAGACCATTGGTTCTTCACAAGATTTTTTTCCATTTTTCCACTTATTATCTACACACTTGTCTCCTAAAAACATTATCCCTAAGCTTTTTCTTATCCATTATACCATTTACAATCATTTTATACATTTTATCCTCATTTTCCTCTCCTTAATTCCCTTTTGTCAATCAACTACACTAGGTCTACTAGGTTGACCCTATATAGTTTTAGGTAATTGTCACTTAAGAACTAGTTTGATCTTTGGCTAACCTAGCTCATGACCTAGTAAATAATTATCTAAAAGTATGCTAGGTGACTTGGTCAAACCTATCAATTAGGATTTTTAGAAGGGTTTAGGGTAAAATCCACCTATATATACAAGTTCATTTCATTAGATAAGATAAGAATTAAGAGATATTTCACATCTTCTTATTGACCATTCTACTTGAGGAGCAAGCTTAAGGTTTCATACTTTATTTAGAGATATGGATCTTGTCTTGTGGAGAAGTATTTTGCATGTATTGATAGGTTGTGTAGCATAGAGATGATTTGTCTTTGTCATCCTTACATACCAAAATAACCTCTTGCAAAGCACCTTGGCCAAGGGAGATATTGAGGCTTGGTAGGTTCATCTTCAAAGGTAAGTATTCCTAATTTTGTTCCTCCTTTCTAAGAGTAGATAGATATACATTTGTATATCTCTTTTATGTATTAAGATTTCCTATATATAAACATGAGTATATGTCTCTTATACATGTTTAATTTTGTTATTTCTAACTCCCACTTTGTGCCACAATATTTGGTGAGCACTAGATTAGATTTACTTTACTTGTTATTAGTATAGTGAGATATCAAAACACAAAATTCCCATAGGGTTATTACATGATTATTCTTGATTGGAGGATTTGGAACCCTCCCTAACATGGTGTATTATGGTAATATATCCACTAATCAGGTCTAGTTGATCCCCATATTGGTCATATTCCTATTTAACAAATGTGTCCCCAATCAGAAGTATATGGTATGATCTATCTTCTCTAAGTTAAGATTGATTTATAGACATGATGCATTTCTAATTTCCTATATTATGGTGAACCTAATCTGAACCTAACCCTTGAAAGTTTTCATTTCACTCATTTCATTATTTTATCATTTTATTATCATATATTTACAATGTTGGGTCGACTATATTGACACAGTACTAACTTATGTGCATAGGTTTAACACAATCACATCAATATGACTTAGTTCTGTCTATGCATGTTATTATTTAGGTAAAATCTAATAGGTTGACCTAGTCAACATAGTATATGTTTTTAGACTTTTAAACATCCATTTTAGGATACTAGGTTGACCTAATTTACCATGTACATTTTCAAGCTATCAACAATATGTTTCTGTAAAACTAGGTCAACCCAATTGACATAGTTAGCAAGATTTACAATTATTAATCAATGTTATTCAATAATAATATCACTTATCTACATCCTAAAACCCACTAAGGTTCCTTTATATCATTATTTATAATTTATATAATTTGTTATAGTTTTATTTTGCATAATTTACAGTCTTTAAAACTACCCCTGTATAGTCAACTAGGTCGACTCTATCGACGTAGTTTTATATTTTGTGTTCTATTTGGAAAGCTAGGTCAACTCTATTGACGTATTTAATTTTAAGGCCTTTGTTTATGAATTATAGATACAATAATTTCAAACCTATTATATATTATTTACATATACTATTAACTGTAATGACACTGTATTATGTTTCAAAGTTGGAATTAACCTTTATATGCTAGTAATTAGCTCACACTTTCATTTCTTATTCATTTCATGCTTAGAATGGATCACATGGTCTAATTAGGTGGCTTTAAATATACCATTTATTTTTAATATTATCTCTTTTATTTACACATTACCAAATCACAAAATCTTAAAATGCATGTTAACAATTGTCTACCCAAAGCCTACCTACTTCATTTTCATTACCAAGGGGGAAGCCAACTTGGTTTTTTGGCCAAGTATAAACACATGGTTAATGGTATATTTTGGCTAAGCACCTGACACCCTTATCACTATGGTGTGGGAAGTGAGGGGTTAGGTCCCATAACCAAGCTAGTACCATTACTAATATAGACGCCTTTTAGCCCAAACATCTTAAAACCATCTTTAGATTGATTTTTAGTTCCTTACTTATAGATAAATTCCTATCACATATAAAATTATATTATAATAATCTAAAAAAATTCAAGTTGAACATTTAGTTATATTTTAATTTCCAAGTTGATTGCTTGCTCTTTGCTCAATTGTATGTTGTATTGTAAAACTTGCATTAGCCAACATTGGTGCAAGGTTTTGTGTTGTGTGCCTCAATTGGATCAACCTCATTAATCCAATTGATTTTTTATTTCATTTCATTTATTTATTTCCTAAATTACTTTCAAAATTATTCTTGTTTCATTACATAGTCATTTTTGTTGACACAATCTCTTATAGGCTATCTATTTTTCCCTACCTTCTAGACTAGGTCGATTAAGTCGACTTTGTACACTTTTTATGTCTCTATTTGTTGTAATAGATTAACCTAAATTAATATGTATAGTTTTAAGGCCCTATTTTTGTACTAGGTCAACCTAATCAACTCTATACTATTTATGTCACTTCATATATCCTTAATATTTGCATCTCTCTTACCTTATTTGGTCCTTTTTCTTCATCATGAACTTTCTATTTAAAGATAATACTGATTTGAATTCAATAGACATGATGAGTTTTACCAACCCTCATAAGGTCTCCCATAAGTAGATTAGGTCTCCTCTCTTGGATGAGAGTAATGTTCATATATCCAATCACACAATGAACTATGGGACCCGTTCTCATTCCTCTTCATAGCATAATCCTCTCTTCTCCCTTGAAGATCAACCAAAATTAGAGTATACCCCTTATATGCTCTTCTTTATCTTTGAATTTCCTCAACATCGAGGAAAGTATCCCTCGACCATTTACCATCTATGATTAGTGGTTAATCCGAAGAGCTTCATTCACCTTATCCCACATTCTTAAATGGATTTGGAGGTACTAATTTCTTTTATTCTCATCCTCTTCTCTTGATTATGAACCCTTCTCATACCATGGCCTATTCTTCTTTAACTTCTTATACCTCCATTCCTAGTATCTCCACTAACATGGAAGGTTCTACATCTAATGGTCCTCTCCTAAGACACACTATTTTTAATCCTTCCACTAGTGCTTTTTTTTTTGCCCAAGATAGTCATACTTATAGAGATTCCTCTTCTCATCCCTTCACTAGTCCATATTTTACCACACAATAAAAAATTTCCACTAGTGCCTCACATTGTAACAGTTCCTCTCATGTTCCTACCAACACCAATAGTGATACCCAAGACACTAATACCAACTCTAACAGTTTAAATAATGTTAAAATGCCAATAAAACCCACCAAATATTGTTAAAAACACTTAATCAAATTAATAATTTTCAAGCTCATAATATAATTCAAATGATGATAATGCAAAATCACCTTCTCTTTCTTCAAACTCATCCTCAACTAATGTCTTGGGACACACATAATCAAAATGTTCCCCCACCTCCTCTTTGATATTCTCAAGACAATATCATCCCTCAACCTATTTTGGTCAACAAAACCATTAAGCATCTTCAAAAGGAACCTCTTACCACTCAAATTGCTAATATTGATATAGGAGGTATCACTCCTACCATTTCTTATAATGGATCAACTGATCCTACCCTTCATCTAAAAACATTTAGAAATATTTATAAGGATTGGGTTAAATTGACCACCTTTTCCACTACAAATATTCTAGCCAAAACCCTCATAGGTGATGCTTTATATTGGTACAACCAACTTAAAAATCATTCTATTACTAGTTTGGAAGATTTAGTAAATGCTTTAGTTTTAGAGTTACAAACTAGTGATCTTCTCGAGAATACGTTGGCTCAATTTATAAATTGTAAACAACTTGAAAAATAAACTACCCAAGATTTTTAAAAGGTGGAAAACATTTTCCAACAAATGTAAACATAACATGGTTGATGATAACCTTTCTCATATCTTTACCAATTCTATTTTTCCCAAGTCATAATATTGGGTCCACAATCTCTCTCCATGTACCTTGGAGGAGGCCATTAACCAAGTTAAACATCAAGATTTCCTTATGCATCAATTTGAGCCACCATAACATTTTAAAATTACCTACATCTTACTTAAGAACAAAAATAAAAATGATATCAATGATGGTGTCATGGAATCTTATGATACCAATCACATTATTCAAGCTATCATTCCTAATCAATCTTTGGAACTAGCTCCCCCTTCTCAATAGTACACCAATCCTAATTTATCTTCTCATAATACCATCAATGTTCATAAAATTTTATCCTCAGTTGAATTAATAAAACATTTACGTAGGCATCTATGATGAGAACTTTATCCCACTTGTCCTATGAAATCTTGTTATGATCCTAACAAGTTTTTTAGGTTTTATGCTAGTTGGGGTCATTCTTATGAGATATGTAGGTAGCTTCATAATTTTTCTATGGATTTTATTCTTGGTCTTAATTTTTATCATGATTATATTATTAATAAATGTCAACAATCTGATGACATTTATTTTAAGGCTCATGAAACACATACTAAATCTTAAGCCTTGAATCAATCTAATGCTCATTTGGCCATATATAAAGACCCTGTTCCTAAACACCAACTTAACTAAGACAACCCAAGATAAGCCCACCCCTTCTTCCAACAATGTAGAAAGTCTTGTTGACCCAACTCGTAAAGAGAATGTGGTTAATATGAATAATATGTGAAGGGTGGTTGCTTTCATTAACCCTCAACCTATCTGCACCCCTCCATTATCTCGTACATTTCATGTTATCCAAGATTCTTCTCCAACTCACTAAAATGAATTGGGAAAAAATGACCTTATAACCTTTGATGACCTAATTCCAACTCTTCCTTTAGATAACACTTCCTATTATAGTTATACCATCTCTCTATCTTAGTTACCTAACACTAATGATAATCAATATTCTATCAACACTTCTATCAATTCTCAAAACCAACTTGAACCAAATGCTTCATCTTCACAACATAATTTACAACTTTTTATAAATCTTGTCCTTCTTATCAACACAAATTATAATGTACTTTTATTCCTCCTTCTAAGGACCTCCTTCAACATTATTCACCTTATAAATACCTTCATATGGGTTATGATGAGTGGGATACCATCATGGAACTCACTAATCTCCCATCTCAAATTCCATTCCTTGATCTTATGAAGACCTCTCTACATCATCATAACCATTGTATACATCTCTTATTCTAAATGAACATCCCTAATACTCCATTAGTAGGATGCAAAGCAAACTTATCTAGATCTAAAGATAACATATTACAATAATGTGAAGATATGTCCATCGATGTTGATGAAACAATGGACACTTATCTTTCCTTAAAATTTCCTATCAATTCTATGATTCTTGATGAAATTTTTATTTATGCGAATGATCTTCCTATATTCATTAGTGTTTACATTGGTGATATCCAAGTCAAGTGTACCTTGATTGATGAGGGTTCCAACACCTATTTTTCCTCCCTCAATTTTATCAAAACCCTTGGATATTTCAAATGTAATCTCAAATCCACATGTAACACATGTCAAGGATATGATCAAAGGAAAATGCCTACTTTAGATTGTGTATGTCTTCCCATTACCATCCCACCTATTACCATTCATGTGAAGGTTATGATACTTAACTTTCCTCTATATTATAACATTCTAATTGGTAAGCTATGGACTCACCATATGAAAGTAGTTTCTTCTTTTTCCTAATAATGCATTAAATTCGATTAAAATAGAGCCATCTATAAGATTCAAGGTGACACTAACCCTTGGAATTTCAAACAATGCCAAGACCATGTTGTCTTATAGATTCCTACTCTTAAACCTTTGCCTAGTGTTCCATTCTATGAGTCTTGATGATTTAACTTTTCCATTAATTCCACTCAAGGTTATAATGATCATTCTAAACTCATTGGGAATATTCCTCCTAACCTCTTAGATTTCAATGATGATGAGCTCAATGAAATAAACCTAAAAATTAAAACTCCTAATCTCTCACCTCATATCATCTCTCAATTTCTTTCTTCTTTTCAACCTCGTTCTCACACACCTCCTTGTGATGACATTCATATTATCTTGACTAAGACTCAACATTCTATTTATCACACTTCATCAAATGATAATGTCATCCCTATGTACATAATTGATCTTCATACACCTAACTATGATGATGGTTATTCCTTAGACAATCAATTATTCGGTAGTCTTCTTCAAGCCCATGATGTTAATATTATCCATTATTGTTCTTCTTTGATTCAGTATTTTCATGTATCTTCTTGTATTCCATCATTTATAGTTCTTAATTTTAGTATTTTTCCTCTTTATAATGGGGTAGAGATGGTACTCACACCTCAAATTTCTATTTAAATTTTTAGAATTATTCTCATGGATCATGCTATGATTGGGCCTTATCACTTTGCTAGGTACTCTCACCCCCATAGCTTGCTTATTCCTAAGATGTTTGTGACCCTTTTTTGACCTTATGTATACCTTTCCCCTCCCTCAAATTTTCCCAATATAATTTATCCCATTTTTACTCCCACTATAGTTGATCCTATTCTTTCTCATACTTTAGCTGAGCCTCTCCCTTCTTATCCAATTGTTCCTTCTGTTGAGCCTAGTCTAGTCCCCTCACTAGCACCACCTTACCTTGGTGGTGGTTTGCTTCCTTTACCTTATATGGCTCCTTTTCCCACCAAATGGGTTGATGATCCTTCATAAGCTCTTTCCATTCCTATTACACTTCCTCCTATGAGTACTTATACTAATCCTACTCATAGGCATATTTATTGCTTCCATGGCATAGATAATCATTCATCCATGGATTATCTCAAGATGTGACAATATATTGGTACTTTGTATCCTTATACCTCTTGGTCCTTAGACAAATCCATACCTTGCTCAAAGGTACTACCTCAGTATATACCTAAGTATGGAGAGGTATATTGTCTTTGGCACCAATGTGACACCCATCACACTGATCATTACCACATCCTTCAACAACACCTTAAAAATCACATTATAATTGATCTTGGACCTTCTACCATTCCTCCCATAGGTAATTATTGAAATAAGTCTCCCCCTTATTCTCACATGGTTCCACCTCCTATGGTTCCATCCCCTCCTATGATCCATTTTCACCTCTTGTTTCTCCACATGTGAATCCTTCACCTATGGACCTTCCATCACCTTCTCTCACCTATGGATCCTTCCCCACCAGTGATTCTTGCATATCTCATAGACTCCACTCCATGCATTCTTATGAGAATCCCTTGCCTAATATCCCTCCTCAACATGATCCATCTAGCATTCCTACCTTTTCTATTGAGGATATTAGATGAGAAGTATTTTTCTAGTTTTCACTAAAGATTGATGAAACATTAACAATAATTCACCTCCAACATCATAAATATCTATCAGATATTATGTATCATGTGTGTGGGTAAATATATCAGTATTTATGAACACATACATGGTGTTCTTACCTTTTCATTTGGATTGGACATGTGATCCAATCTTCTCTTTATCTATTTATTATATCATTTGACATTATGTAAAATTATTATTTATTTTATATGGTGACTTTCATTTCACACTTTATATTTCTTATAATGTAATTTGTGTTTGCCTATGGATATCTTCTTTATCATTGCCTTCTTTTTCTTCTTGAGTTTATTTCCTATAAACTCCCTTATTTTCTCTTCATGATTGTTTACTTTCATATCTTTATATACATGGATAATTATCATTATGATTTGGTTATATGAACCTAGTTCATTTTAGTTATTCCCTCTTTACCACGTGATTAGTTATCAAATAATTAATATCATTATATTTTCCTTTCACTAGTCCACTTTGGATCTCATTTATTCCCTTTTTGTAAAGTAAGCATATACATGGTTGAGACTTGAGATAACATGTTAGTTCATTGCTAAGCATAAGTGTTATAGTTAGTCTTGTCTTTGGTCACTTAACTTCCTTTAGCCTAAGCCTATATCTCATTCATGTGTATCACTCTCTTTCTCATGATTGGTCACTCCAATTCTATATGGAGGGGGAATCTTAAAATCCTTTAAAACATTCAAAAGCCAAATCATTTAAAAAAAGGCAATGATACCAAAGAATAAAACATTCCAAAATTCTTAAAAGTCAAATCACATTAAAAGACATGATTCAAAGCACATATCCTTGTTCTAGTCTAAGCTCAAACTCCACAGTTGGCCTCATAATAGAGCTGAGGTCCATTGGGGTGCATTATCCTAGTATATTAGGAAAGGATAATTAAAAAAATATTTTAATGCTACCTACTTTCTCACGTAAGTACCCAATCTTTACAGTAATGATGACTCTATAAGGGGTCCTGAGGAACAAGGAACATGTCATGGGAAGGTAGGTCCATTTTAATTTTATTATACTAATCTACCGTTATGATTTCATCCTAGTAGCATTCTTATTTTCCTACAAAGCTTTGTGTTTATATAAAACAGGTTTCTTTTATACATTGATGGTCACTAATCACTTAGTGTCTTTTCATGTCCTTAGTATGCCTACTATCTCCTAACGTCTTCTCATAAGATGCCTAAGTTATTATTTTTACATTTCATTTTTTACTCCCTACATTACTCATATTTACTCTTGATAAATATTATTTAGTTCATTATTCATTCCCCTTGCAATTCTATTTGTGAGTTACATTGTAAGACCATGGATATGACCTAGCCTTCCTCATAAATTACCATAATTTCACATTCCTCTTACCAAAATCCTTTATTACCAAATTTTCATATGTATTCCACCTCATTGGTGTTATATTTGTGAGTTTCAATATAAGACCACAAATAGGACATGGCCTTCCTCACAAAATTTTCCAATAATCTAAGTCAATCAAAATTATATATGTCAAATATGAGATAAGATGTCATCGATTATGAAGTTACACATCATTAATATGCTTCCAATATAGATTTATTATGTTTTATGCATACTTGATTTTTATTTATTTTTCTTTTATCTTATTATCTTTCTATTGCATGTAAGATTCCAACCATTTCTTGAATTTTTCATACTTCCCAACATGAAGTAGTGTGATAAATTTAAGACCAAATTTTGCCAATTTTTTTTCTCTTATACTTCCCCACGTGATTTAGGATGATTGAATGACTTAATTTATTTGTTTTTATACCATTTTAGTTTCACATGCTTTCCACTTTATTACATTACTTTCATACTTCCCAATGTGATTTAGCATGATTTTACTTACTTTAATTTGGTACTAGTTTTCTCTTATTTTAAAAACAACATTTTTACAACCTTGTTTACCACCCTTTTAATTCTTTATACTTAGTCATTTTCTTGTTATTACACATTTCCCAACATGAAATAGTGTGTATTATATTTTTGATTGATTATATTTTACTAAGTCTTTTTTCATGTTTCTTTTTAACCATGCATGAGTCCTACATAATGCTAGAAAAGAAACCACAACTCATATATTACCTATAACATATACAAAAAAAGATAAATACATGTACTAGAAATAAATATATCCAAACATACACAACCATAACTATAATGAAAACGTATATAATCAACATCCAAATCCCAAAATGAGACATATATATATATATATATATATATATATATATATATATATATATATATATATATATATATATATATATATATAATCATGAGTTTTCATATAAAAATATAACCATATACAAAGCTCTAGTTCTATGGTTGGGCCCCATCCTACCCATATCATGACCTAGCCATGTTACCCATAGATGCGTTAATCTGACTCCTCAAACCAAAATACTATAAAGAACCTATCTGAGATCTCATTCTTGATACCTAACCCTATAGATGAGCCACCTAAGCCTATACCTATACCAACTAGGTTAGGTTACTATATACATTTCTCTCTCTTGATCCTGTACCTATGTCATATGGGTCAGGGTTGCTACATGTGTCACTCTTTCCTAGGCATATAACTATCATATCTATGTCACATTAGTTATATGCATAACTCTATCCTCAGCTAGGGTCTACCATGTATGTGCCTCTCCTATACTCAATTTTGTTGATGGCTACATCCCTTTGCTATGTGTTTTCACCTACCTTACAACCTCTCTAGCTAATCTAAACCACTCACCTAAGCTAGATCAGATGATACCTTAGGATCTTCTAGTGTATCAAGGTCATATAGTGTTAGCACCTCATCTAAGATATCATGGAGTTCTCCCCTCACTAGGGACCCCCATCTAGTCTCCTCATCCTCTACCACACCTACAAAAACCAAACCAAATAGATATTAGATCACTCATATATATCAAAATATATATCTATACTCTATCTCAAAATAAACTTAAATCAAAATTTAACCATCTTTTATTAGCTATTTGTGTGTCAAGCACTATTGTCTCACCATCTACACACCCACCAAACACGATCTCTCCATCAATCCATCCTCCAAAAAACTCATATGTAGTTTGATTCTTAAAAACAAAACCTAGAGTCACCACTCATACCCATATTAGTCTATTCCTAAGTGGTTTATATATAGCCCAACTTTGACCTAGACCATTTAATGGGTCATCTAAGATGTCTAATGTATCTACTCTCTCCTAATCCTACTACCTCCATCGATGTCAAGTTTGTAGTAGTCATTTCTCCTCTTATTGTGGTACTAGTAGTGGTCTATTTGGTACTCCTACATATACATATGTTTCCTCTTGCTCTAATACCTATCATGCTCAAGAAATCCATGGTCTCTCATGACATGGTCTAAGATATAACTTAGCAACTAGTGGCCCTAATCCTCCTCTCCCCCATGGGTCTCTCACATGCTAAGCCCAAAACATGGGCACCACTATTAATTCTATCAAGTGAGATAATCCCATCTACCTTGGTACACATGAAACTAAATATGGCTCCATCCACCATGTATAATTACCTATCACCTATGTTCATGTCAAAGTTGGTGCCACTATCTCCCAACTAGACCATATCATAGCAATGTGCCTTTATGGATACCATATAATATCTACTCATCTCACCATATACAATGTTATCATGTGGGATACAACCCATACTACCTATTCATAACTCCATATTTGAACCCAAGTTAACCTATCATCAATCGCATGGGATAACCTAGTTAGTCAATACATGGTGAACCTCTTGTATATCCACACCATTAAAAATATAATTGGTCCTACTAGCTTATAACCTATATATAACACTCCATACATGTCATGTATGAGTTGTACCTAGATGACATATCCTAAGTCATATAACACCCTCTACTCTAATATCATCTGGCTCAAAGCTACCATAAATAATGGTACCTTACCATCCAACTTGTGGCACAACACCAATTTTATCACAAGTCCTATGACAACCTTCCATAAATATAGAATATACAAAGTATATACATCAAACATGTTCACTCTAAATCTAGGGTGTATCATCTCTAAGCTCATTGCCCATATATCTAGGGCTCTCCTCTCCTCATCACTATCTAGTACTCCCATAACCATGGGTGTACTTATTATTTGTAATCCTAAAATGGCATGCGCATCCTCTAAGGTGATACCCAACTCTATGGTATCCCCATCCACTTCTCACTTAAAGTGTTAGTCAATCATTCCCAAGGTCCCAAGAACATGACTAACAAATCTAAACTAAGTGGTATCCTACATATGTCTATTATGCCTCTTAGGCCTAATAAGATCAATCTAACTCTATCCTCACTAGATAAGCACTCCAATAAGTTTGAAATCCATGATGAATCCATTGAGCACCAAAATTTGGGTCATCAATACAACCATAAAATAACAAAAGATGTATTAGATCCTCCATATCATGTCTCATTAAAATACATTCTTTTCAAATTTTAAATAAAACAAGCCTAATTTACTTTAATTTATTCATTTTTGATTAATTTGACCTATTTTAGCCTAGTCGGGACTTCTAACCCTTAGTTGGTCATTTTGGGCCATTCTAGCACTCTTTTGGTCTTTTGCACTCATTTTCATATTATTCTGGTCCCTTAGTCAAACACTAGTTTGACTAAAATTTCCCTATTTTAAATTGGTTTACTTAAAACACTAAGTCAACCCCTCTATCTTTCCCCTCTAGTGTTGATTTGTCATAGTGATTTTTTATATTAATTCAATAACAAACTATGTCGACACATACCTACTAGGTCGGTAGTATGGATTTTACCAATTTTTAGCTTACTGGGTTGACTAGGTCAACCTAGTCATTTTTACCTACCGACCCCTTACATTTTGTGAAATAAATTCTTTTCAATAGTTATTTACCCAAACCCTTTAAACCCATTTCCCTAAATGGTTTTCCCACCCTTAACATCTATTTTGAGTTCATTTTTAGGTCTAGAAATGCATTAAATTCTAAATTATAAAAAACACAAAAAACCATTAAAATATTTAAAAACTAGTTTGAGATTCCTAGTTTCCTACCTATAGTATACCCATTGCTACCACTAGAGGTCCCTCTCATATATCTTTTTGTAACCTTACAATCCTATCTCATTTGGTCTCTCAAAGCTCCTTTTCTCTCTTTCACTAGTCAAAAATACCAAATGACTTCCCTTTAACCTTATTTAAACTTACTTTTCAAAAATCAAAATCTTTCAAATCTTTTTTCATCAATTTCCTTATTTTGCCTCTTTCTTTGTTTCTACTACTCTATTTTTTAAACCATAAAATGTTCTATGATCATGATGACAGAGAGAATTTTTTCCACTATTATATGCCTATTTTTCTAAAATTGTGATTTTTGGCTATTTTTTGCACTAACTTCTATAGGTTCACCTAATGTTCTTCACATTAGACACCTTCACTTCTCTTGTAGTCTAATTTTATTTAAATCACTAAGGTAAGTAAAGTTATGTTGTTTTCAACTCTATCCTTTCATTTATCTTATTTTCTCCTTACTTCACTTTACTTAGCATTAGTGTTATGTGTTATCATGTTCTATTTTCTAAAGCACCATCTCGTGTTACACTCACATGACATGTAATGAGATTTGAGTTGTGAATATGTATACGCATTATATTTTTAAAATATCATCAATTAATGACACTTTTTATCTTTAAATAACCCATCAATTCTCAATCTCTATAAGTGCATTCCTTAAGGGGTACATTGGGAAAGGGGTGGGCAGACCATTGGTGCTCACAAGATTATTGTCCCTTTTGCCACTTGTTATCTACACACTTATCTCCTAAAAACATTATCCCTAAGCTTGTTCTTATGCATTATACCCTTTATATTCATTTTTTACATTTTATCCTCCTTTTCCTCACCTTAATTCCTTTTGTTAGTGGGTTGTACTAGGTCGACTAGGTTGACCCTATATAATTTTAAGTAACTTTCACTTAGGAACTAGTTTGGCCTTTCGCTGACCTAGCTAATGAACTAGTAAATAATTATTTGAAATTATTCTAGGTCGACTAGGTTGATCCTATTTTTTAGGATTTTTGGAAGGTTTTAGGCTCAAATTCACCTATATATACAATTTCATTTTACCATTATATAGAGAATAGAAGAAGTAATAGTTATTATGCATCTACTTATTGACCATTCTACTTGAGGATCAAGCTTAGGGTTTTATAATTTATTTGGAGATATGAATATTATCTTATGGATAAGTCTTTTAGATGAATTAATAGGTTGTGTATCCTATAGTTTATTTATCTTTATCATTCTTACATACCACAACAACCTCTTATGAAGCACCTTGGCCAAGGGAGAGATTGAGGTTTGGTGGGTTCATCTTCAAAGGTAAGTAGTCCTAAATTTTTTCCTCCTTTATAAGAGTATATAAATATGTATTTTTACTTATATTTCATGAATTAGGATTTTGTATACATTGATGTGAGTACATTTATCTTATGCAAGTTTGATTTTATTATTTATAACTCTCACTTTATGCCACAAGCTTTGGTGATCACTAAATAAAATTTACTTTACTTATTATTTTAGTAATATATAAAAACACATGACTCCCTTAGGGTTATTTCATGATTGTGATTTAATGGATTCTTTGTAACCCTCCCTAAAATGGTGTATTATGGTAACAGATCCCCTAATCAAGTCTAGCATATCCCCATATTGGTCATGTTACTGCTTAACAAATGTGTCCCTAATTAGAAGTGTATGGTATGATCTATCTTCTCTAAGTTAGGATTGATCAATAGACAAGATGCATTTTTTATTTCATACAATAAGCATGTAATTCTAAACCTTAATATTAAATTCTTTATTTTTTATAGGTTAGGTAATATTTTTTTCCTTATGATAAATCCCACTTTTGGTAGCTGTGTATCTATAAATAAATATTTTTGAGTTTTTGTCATGGGTTTGATTTCATAAGGAATTTTATTTAATAACCTATTTAACTTAGCAAAAAATTCTCAAATGGTTTCATGGTATTCTTTATTCATATGAATTAATTATTAACAAAGTGCATGCACATCCTTACCTAGTTTTAAATGACCCTATAACTTGGTTATCATAGTATTCTAATTAGTAATAGAATTAGGGACCAAAAAATAAAAATAGATAGTTTCCCCATCTATTAGATTTTCTACAAATAACCTTAGAGTAACATCTTCATGTTCAACCCCCATAATTCCACATGTGGTGATAAATGTATCAATGTGTTCGTATAGGTGTTGTTTCCTATCACCTAAATATTTATGGATGTTATTCCATGAACTTATAGGTAATTCATGCAATTGTCTTAGGGTTAATGTCCTAATAGCGTTACCCCAATATACTATCATATTTTGAAATGCTTAATTTTTAGGCATAATAGTTTTGAAAATAAAAATAACTTGACCTACCAAGGTGACTCCTTGTTATTTCTTATTAGCCTTAGGACTTGTAGGCAAACTTATAGATTACCTACTTCTTATTCTATTATTGTGATTTAATTAGAAACTAAGGCATTGTTGTAATATAAAGAAAGGATCAAACACACCTTTGGATTTAATTACTTGGTGAACCTTATTTCCACTAGAATGGAATATCTTATTGACTAGGGAAGTGAGTTTGTTGATGAACTCTATGAATCACTCTTGTCACAATTTGTCTTGGTTGTATTCTTTAAACAAGCACAAATTTTCTTTAGACAATGTCTAAATGATATTCCTTTTTGTCTAGTACAGCTATAACTTGATGAAAATGAGCAACACTAACTCTATTATCCCACATGAATTGGTGAATTCCATAATTAATATCAATATGTGAATCTTGTATTTTTTTGATGCACTATTATTTTTTCTATAATAATATTAATTCAAAGACTTATGTTTATTTATTGGTTTCATAATAAAGAAATAAAAAACAAGCCCCGTGATGGGTGCCAAAAAATGTTGTCTATAGAATTTTTAAGTGGATAAATTTTCATTATCACAAATAATAATTCTATGGGATTGAGTCAATTTTATATTAGTAGGAAATTCTACCTTTATTGAAATAAAATAAAAACTAAAAACAAATAATATTTAAAAATATACATTATTGTTTTTTGGAGGGAGGGGGGTTTACATGTGTGAAGAAATGAATTTTAAAGAGTTTAAGATGGATAAAAAGTGGAAAAGGAATGTAATATCTATAATAATAATTAAGGAAAGAACATGAATAATTAAACAAAGTAAATTTTAATTATATTTCACATTCTTGAGATAAATAGAAAAAGGACTAACTAATCATAAGCATTTTGCAAGAAAGAAAGTTCATAAACTAACAAGATGAATCAATGAACATAAGAACATTCATTAAACATGACATATGAGGTAAAAATTCCTATAATTATCTCATTTATTTAGTTTCTAAGAACACAATTATTTTTATCTTTTCCTTTCTTCTATCCAAAAATATTGTATCTTGTTCAAAAATTTAAAAGCTAAAATTATCCTTATAATGGCATTAAAGTCTATATTTATAACTTAGAAAGTAGAATTACTCTTCCCTTTGAATTAGTAAACACTTTATAAAATAGAGAGGTTTCACTTTTAATAAAAAATTACATTTTTAAATAGCACAAACATAACTTAGAAAATACAAAAGTGCCTATGTCAAAACATAGTTTTGAAAATTATAAAAGAGAATACATCAAAACACAGGTTTAGAAACTGCAAATTAGAGAACCTTTTTTCCCACCTGCTCACTATTGCCTTCATTGTAAACAATATAAAATTCCTTATACCTTTCATTTTGAATCCTTTTCTGATTTTCATTCTTAAGCCTTTTTTGGTAGTCCTAAAATAACTTCATTACCTCTTTAACTTTGTCTTCATATGGGCTATCTAAATGAATATAGTTGATTTCTCCTTCATACAAAAGATATATCATTTGGTTTAGAATACATCAAAATTTATTGAAATATTTATCTATTTTATCAAAAGTGTTATGATATTTGATGAACCTCTAAAAGGAATAAAAATTTTAGGTGGGGATAGGATTTAATCCTTCCCTGTTAGTTATTTGAAGTCATTCTTGGTAGTCTCTGCTAGAAGCACCACTCCTTTGTCAAGAAATGAGTAGGGAAGTTTTTCAATTACCTCTTTTATATCAATTATATCATCTTCTACAAACCATCAAGACTATTATAAATTTTCTAGAGATTCTCCTAACATGAAAATCTATAATTTAATAGTGCCAAAGAATTTAGTTTGATCCCATATAAATTATTGAGTTAGAACTTTTTATTCTATGCAAGTGTTTGTATTTTCTCTAGAGAAAGCTTCTAACTTTGGTAGCAATTATTTACACTTATTAATTTTTTTCTATATACTCTAATTCTTCCTATCATACTTAACCTCATTCTTAATTTATTCATGTGATGAAATGGTTACACTTATTTACTTGATTCCCTAAAGGAATAACTTCTTTAACCATTCCTTGGTGTCCCTACCCATATGCACTATTACCTTGGCTATTCTCATTATTTTGGTATTGGGTACATAGTCACATGAATGTGTTTGAATTAGATTCACCAATTTTTTGGAAACTGATGAGAGTTATTCAACATATACCTTCAATTATTATTTAGCTATTTTATCATGGTCATAATTTTATAAAAATGTACCAATGGTTTTTTTCATATATTTTTAATTCCTTAATGAGTATCCTTACCAAGGTGTATTTTTAAAATTTGTCAATCACTATCACAAATTTCCTCTTGCAATTTATTATGAGGAAATAAAACCTTGACATACATATCATCATGTGCATCCTTGATTATGTAATAAATTATTCTATGTTTCTTTGGTGCATGAGTAGATGCTATGAGTGTAATAAATCAACATCCTATGATAGAATTATCTTATTAATATTCTTAACTACTTTTTCATCCAATATGTAACTTTTTACTAGGATCCACCTTTAAAGGTCCTTATTTGGTCTAAGTCTAAGTCCTGGAATAAATATGATGGATTGTTAGGGATTATTTTTAAATAAGGTAGATATCTTCACAATTTATATTTAGATCCTTAGGAGATTCCTCATATTTCTCAAGAGGACCAGAATCATATTTTGGGATAAAATATGGAGATGGGGTTACAATATTTGATGAAGGTTAAGAAATAAATTTTATTACTTTAACATAAGGTTAGGGAGATGAAATTTTATGAATAGGTGTGGGGATACTAGAGAAGGGTTTGTGGCAAAAAACTTCAAATTGGTGTTTGTTATGAAGCCTTGAGAATGAACCACATTAGCAGATGGATCACATAAAACCATAGAGATCCTATGAGCCCCTTTATTCCCTCTATTCAATTTCTTAAACTTATATTTATTATATTTTTATTTTGACTTATTGGATGATCCTATGATTCATTCTCCTCTTCTAATTCAATTATATTTGGGTTAGTATTATCACTATAATATAAACTCATAAATGATTTCCCATATTTAGGATGCTGTTATTGATCATGATTTATGTCTAAAACTCTTGATGGTAGTGGAAATATAACATCTTCTAAATTAACCATTTTCCTTTAATCCATGAGAGAGTTATGTTGAATACCTCTCATGTTATGTCCTCTAAATATTTTTAGTTTGGTTTGCTTTACCAAAATTTAGGTAGAGGTCTTGTTTCTATATTTTATTCCTAATAAACATGACCTACTTCATCTTTGTCCTCTTTAATATCTTCTAGAGTATATGATATGTTTTATTTAATCAAATGTTTAAGAGTGAAGTGATATTAATCCCAAAACATGACCTCCTTCTCAATATCACAATCCATTCTATAGTCTTCTGAATATGGGGAGCAATGACATGAATAATTAAAAATATTTTTCACCATCTCTATGACATAAAAAGAATGTTTGTTATGAAAGGTTTGAAGGGAAACATAATCCATTTATACATCAATTTACTTGGAATTTGGATTGAGGCATAAGTGTATCTCCCAATGGTGATTGGGAAATAATATCTTGACTTATGCTTGGCAGTTAAGAATTTATGAGTTCTTAGGATCTATCATACTAGTTCCATCAGGGCCCACCTATCATCAATGAACTTTTGAAACATATATGGAATAGTCTCACATCCATAAACTTTGATATAGGAGAAAGTGGGGAGTCATAAAAATTAGGCACCCCATCTTGAGATCTCAGTGGTTGCTGCAATGGATAATCTGAGATATATGGATCTAAATCAAACATTTAGATGACATAATGTATAAAATCATTAGTGATCCTATATAAATGTTTTAAGTTGGCCTAAAACATGATTTGAGGATAATACTCATAAATCTATGATGATGACATCTGAATAGATATTTTTAACCTATTATATATCCCCCTATGAGCCACTGCATAGACCAAGTAAGAGGTCATATAGAACTTCCATGTTTAGTGTACCTTAAAAATTTACTTTTCATGTTAGGTGAAATATCCACTAAATATTCATGGTCATGTATTCTCAACATATCTTTAATATGATTTGCACCAAGGTAGAGAACATACTCATATTTTGAGTTCATTACTTCCCTATTCTCTTTATCATAATTTGTATAAAAATTTAGTACTAACTCTAGACACTAAACTGATATTGAGAAAGTAGTACATTTAGGTATTCTACTATCATATATTATCTGTATGTAATCAAACTTGTCATTGGTGTTGACCTTGTTCCAAAAATCTATCATGTTGACATTACTAGGTTTGTTTTAGTTATTAGATTAATATTATATTCAAATTTAAATTAGGGGTGACCTCATTATACTAATAATCATTTCACATTTATTTTTCATAGTTTTTGACATTTGACATAGGAATATAAATGAGTATAAAATAGTAATTTTATAATAGAAGTTAGTGGGTTAAAAATAGGCTCTTATGGTTTAATAGTTTATCTATAGGGATCAGAGTCAAATACCTACTCTATAGGGATTAAATTTAAATGATCTAAGATTAGTGTATCATAATCTAATCAGATTTATGCATGGGTTAGAATCTAATGAATTTTAAATAGGTTTGTGAAGTCCCATGACTAATTTTTAGTTCTCAGATTCTTCTAGGTGCATGGTAAGGCTCAAGGTCTGAACACATATTTGGAGAGGATAAAACCCAAAAAAAACATGAGGAGAGAAAATCCCACTTATGAAATGGATAATAAATTGTAATAATGAGCAAGTTTCCTACAAAAAATGAAATCAAATAGGAGGTAAATACATGTGTAAAGTCTAGGGTTTGAACAAGGATTGAGTGAGGGATAAGAGTCAATAAGGTAAGATAGGTAAGGTAACAATGAAAATGGAAGGTGGATTAAAGGTGGAGGGCCTAAAATACCTTCACACTCAGGAATCATCCCTATTAATGATGGGCTTGATAAGTTTGTTTGTAGTCACTAGAATCTAACAGTTACTTTGTAATCATTAGAGTTTGATAATTCCAAAGCAATTGCCAAGTTGTGATGATCTTAAATAGACATAAAAATATGTGATACAATTTTTTTATTACTTATTTAAACCAAGACATCTTAACTCACATACTTTCACAAGTGAAACTTCTACTTTTATGACTCTCGACTTGACTTGCTCATAAAATTTTACTCAGGGTACCCAAATTTCCACCTAGACTGAAATTTGGGACCAACATGTATGAAAAAATAATTACACTCAACTAATCCACATGATAATAATAATAATTAAAATATAATCAACCAACATAAGCATGTCATACTATTTATTGCATACATATGTTATCAAAATGCCTTGTAACATAGCATATCTAGCTCATTGTGTAAGATATAAGAATGAATATAGACTTGTGTAGGTGTTAGTGTATTATTTCATCATGATAATGTAAATTGATCATAAAATAATGTAACACATATCAATAATGATTAATGAAGCAAATTCCCCCAACATAGTCTATCACATGGGTAGATGAAAGGTCAAAGTTTTGTATATTTATGTATCATGTATCTAGTGTATACATGTATCACACTCAATTACCCATAAAACATATGTGTTTATTGAAAGGAAATGACATGTTATATACTAACATAAAGTAAAAAAAATGTATGCAAAAGATAATAAACATGTATATGGTAAATATTTTTGTATTTTTGATTTATTTAAATGTTTTTATATTTAATTTATTTTTTGTTTTTTTAAATGTTTGTATATTTGAATTTTAGGGAATATAAGGCTACCTAATGATCCTGTCTAGGGTGATCTAGACTTATAAGAGGATTAAAAAATTAGTCATGCTACCAAGGATCATATATATGTGCCAAATATATAACTATAGAATATGTGATACTCTACTTATACCTCACAAGATCTTGTGGTCATGAACCAATAGTAGAAGTTGTAGTGGTTTTATGTAACCCATTTCTAACTAATCTATGAATTCTTTGGTGCAACTATAATTATAGGTCTTTTTACCCTATTTGAAACATGTTAATCTACTCTTGGTAATTATATGCATCATGTAGGTGTAGATGAAGACTCTATGGAGTTAACTACATATATGTAATGTAATGTCCTCTCAAGTATCAACTACCTATGAAATGGGATTGCATTTTTATTACTCCTTATCTCATGATTAAGATTAATATGTTGTATATTTAGATTTCTTAGAATAAACTTATCTTGGTGTAGTGGATGATCATACTAAATCCTTGAAACTATGATTACCATGTTGGCATGAATATAATTAAGACATTTATACACACTGGAGCGTTTGGTGTGGAGATTATGAATCTAGGGTCATCCTAGTAACATATCAAATATTTTTGTATGTGATATAAATGAAAAAATTATGGTCACATGTGTTAAACCAACCTATAATGGTAAATAAATCTCACCAATAACCTGATGTGATCTCCCATTAAATTCTCTAACCATCTTGGTTGAAGGTTTAAATCATTGTGTTTACCTATTTATTTTTATTTTTTTACAATAACTTAATTATATTATTACTACATGCCATGGAATCTGATTGAGAATAAAAATTATTAATCATAATGAGTTTACTATTATTGTGATTTTTATTTTTGTGTAGAAAACATAAGTGTAAACATATGATTATATTATGAAACATGTATCTCCATTCTTCCCCCATGTACACCTATAATGAGATCTTGATCAACCAATAGTTCCTTGATAGGATCAATGTGGAAGAGATTGGTTGGTTTAGATGTGCACTAGAAGAATAACTTCTTACATTGATTTGCTTCAAAAAATTCTAATAGACCATTTGTTCCTTGGTAGGAGTTTCATGGGATTTCATGGTCCTCTAAGAATAAATTCTTTAAAAAGTGGGAGAAGGATACGTGTTTATCTCACTCTAAAATGTAATAACTCATATATCTGAAATCTATGCAATATTTTATCTTAAATCATAATGGTTATTTTCTGACTCCCACTAATAACACAATAAGTGAAAAATGATTATCATTTAATCTTCTCAAATATATGTGGTAGATGATAGTAATTCTAAGTAAGAGTAATCAACTACTTATAAAATAGTGTATGTTATATATCATGTGTTTTATCTCTGAGATGATCAAAATGAAGTGGTTTTTTTCTAAATAAGAGCATATTCTTTAATTTTAGGAGGTATTATGTATTTTGATTCTTTATTTTATGAAAAATATTTAATGTTTGTTCTTTGTTATGAATTTTTGGTTTATAATAATGTATTAATGATGACTTATGATCCTCTTTAGTTATCTCTTTCACTTTGTAAGAGTCTTTAATGAAAAAAATTCCATGTAATGAATATGCATCTAATTATGTGTTATTATTCACTAGCTCACATGCATACTTATGCACATCCATATAATATATAAAATTAATTTTAATTCCTATGAAATCCTCTATATTTAAGTGTGTAAATAATATCCCTAATAAATATGAATTGTACTTCCAAATATAAGGGTCTAAATTTCAAAGAATATAATTCATTCTTAAACCATATAGCTTAATCTTGAATAGACTCATCATCATGTTGCATTAATCCTTGTAAATGTTCTAATGTGAATTGAGGCATTTCATTATTATTAAAAAATGATATAAATATGTCCTTTATATTTCTAAAAGTGTGTAAGGAACCATTTAGAAGACCATGTAACTAATCGCTAGCTTCTCATGTTAAACTCATATTAAATGATTTTAATAATAGGCATATATATTTACCATAATTATGAAATACATGTAAATGTTGTTTAAAATGGTTGGAAGGGTCTCCTTGACAATCAAATAGAGGTAACACAGGCATGACAAAATCATTTGGGTAAGGATAATCAAAAACATCTCAAGTAAGAGGTTGATATTATAGAATTTTATTATATATTAACATTACTTTAAATTATTTATAATTTTAAAATTGACATTTGATTTTGAAGATATCTTATAGCATTCATCATGGATATAATGTGACTAGGATAAATGTTGGAAGTTATGTAAGATGAACTTATGGGTTGTAATTTATAATAGATTTGAAACATATTGATAATGACTCATGACAACTATCATTGCATTATAATTTTGCATAATTTCATGATTTATAAACATTTCACAAAGTGGCATTCATATGACATGATTTATGTAAAGAATAAATTATATCATCTTGAATTTCATGATGATTTAAATGACTTTTATTTAAATAATCATTGAATATGAGTTCAATTGACATGTCATGCATACTAATATGGAAAATAACTTGACTATTTAAATCTTCATTACATTAAATAAATGTAATTTCACATTTTTTTCACTATACATCAAATAATTATAAGGGGAATGCATTGTATGAAAGTGTTCCTCTTCATCACTATGGATATTATAATTTTTTTCATTCCAATAAATGTTATTTCAATCATTTAAATCATATTCACATTAATCATGTATACCAATTTTATTAGTGATATCATGTTCATGTTTCCATTTTAGGTGAGGGAGTTTTGCATGCATTTGTATCATTGAGATATAGGGAGAGAGAATTACTTTCACTTTTTGTAGTATTTTATTCTTCTAAAAATGGAAAATAATATTCAATTTTCATAATATTTTCAACATTTGGTAAATAAATAAGACACTCAATATTTGTAACATGTGCATCATTTAGTAAATAAGATATGCATTTAACATTTTTTACATTGATGTCATGAGAATATTCTATGCATAGAGGAGTGATATTATCAATATTTTGAATGGTATGCTTCTTTTTGTTTGCATGCATGTTCATTTTATAACATTGAATTCACTAAATTTTTTAAAGTTAAACTTAGTGTTTTCTCAAGAAATACAAATTTATAATGAAAATCAATAAATATAAGAGTTGAAGGAGAACTAGGCTCTTCACACTCACTTTGTAAATATGTGGAATAAAATCATAATTATAAGATGTGGTGTTATTAGTATCTATATTATCATCAACATTTATATTTACATCAACTATATTAGCATAAATGTAAGGGGTTTCCACAAGAAAAGGCTTTTTATCACATTTATTTTTATCTATGAGATCCTCATAAGCAATATATTGATCATAAATAAGATTGAATATAAAATCTAAAGGATGAGCCTCTTTAGGTTGTTCACTATGGGTATTCATTTTTAGGGTTATAAACCTAAACACAACCAAATAAAGAGTGCAAAGGCTATGGAAATAAGGAGAATAATAATTACCTATATTATACCTATTCAAAAATAAAATACAAAAAATAAATGAAGCAATCTAAAACTATATAAGGTTTGAACCCTAGGGTAAGATGGTGTTTGGTTCAATTAGACTCAGAAGTTGGGTTCATAAAATGTTTAACCCTTTTTGTAATTAAGGGTTGAGGAAATATCCTAACTAAATTAGAATAAACTATTTAAAAATCATGTTAATTAAATGAACTTAGATTTATAATATTTTGAAAAATATGTTGAAAATAAGAATATGCTAAATATAGAAGAGTACCATGCCAAAAAATATTCTAAAAAGTCTAATATGAATGAGAAACAATACTTAGATTATTTAATTATGTGTAGGTATGTATGATGATTATAAGTGAAGAAGAAGATAGATTGATGTTCCACCTTAATTCATCATATTCAAGAAATTTTCTTTCTATCAACCTAGACACTACCATTAGAACTTTGATACTACCACTCATTCTTTTATCATGGTTTAATTTTTCTCTCTATTTAAAAATATATATATATATATATATATATATATATATATATATATATATATATATTTATAAAATAACCACCTATGATTTTTAAGGTTATCTTTCACCTTGCATATTATTAAATCAAATAATGTTCACATATTCCCAGAAGTAATGATTCACTCAAAACCCTATGTCCTTCAACTTGGCATGTCACCTTACAAAATAAGGTTAATGAGATTGAGTGAAGTTGAGATAACAATAAAGACCCATATATCAATTATCATTACCTACATATCCATATAGTCCTAAGAGGGACTTAGAGTGATGTTGTTCTCCCCTTATGTGGGCTTATGTGTGAATAATAGTGAAATGTGTTATATGTGAGTGCATTTAGTGATATATCTTGTTAATTGAAAAATAGTTATCATGGGTTGATATTTGAATACTTTAGACATGTAATAATACTACTTCTATGACTAATTTTTAAATATGGAAAAATAGAATAGTATAGTTCAACTGTTAAAATAATTTTTAGTGGTATAGTGTGAACTTGATTGATGATGGATACATGTCCTTAATGAATGGTATTCTCTTTATATTTATACCACAAATTTGAAAAATATATCATTGGATTTTAAACTATTATCATATGCTAACCCATAAATGTAAAAATATTTACAAATTTAACTATTTAGAATGTAGGGATAGTAGTGTCAAATTTGGTACACTAGCATCAACACTAGTGTCTTAATTTTGATGTTATTGTCTTATAGAATATAAATTTGTTGAGGAAATGTAACTATATTATTAGGATACAAATCATATCTTATGCATATTTTACTGACCTAAAAAAGGTATTTTAGTGCTAAGAGTGATACTTGAGACTATTTATTCCTAGCTTAGCCCTAGACCTATCTTAGATCCTATTATCACACTTTTATAGCCTTTGTGTGGGCCACAAGTGTCCCTAGTAAGCTTAAATGCAATCTTAGACCCTCATTTCCCAATCCTATCCCTTTGTGCCTAGCATTCTACCAATTATACATTAGCACCACATTAAGGACACTATACTGATATGGTACTAGTGTCCCCAAAATGGTGCTTATGTCCTTTACCCTATCTTTCTCAAATGAATATATTTTCAAAGGTAAAACCCTCCAAAGGTCAGTCTAAGCATATTTTATTATTTGCACAAGAAAAATAACACTATAAATATATGAATTTTATCCCTCTATGAACTAGATAGAAATCAAATTCAAAATACCTATTCAAACATGAAACACGTTGAGAAAAATCAAGGTTATTAATCCCTATTTTGCCATACTTCTACATAATACCATCTACAACATCCCTAAGTTTGGATTTTCTATATTTTCAATCTCATGCACACTCAATGCACTCAAAGACGCTATAATTATAACATCACTTGCATTTGTACCAACACTTAGGTGGGGATAACTACATTTGGTTTGATCCTTCTTCAGAGTATTGGTATGTAGGTATCTCTCTTCATAGTGAGGTTTTAAGGATGTATAGCCTATATTACTAATAAACACATATTTTAGATCATGTCATACGAGGATTAGGGTTTACATCATAAATAAATTATTACATGTATAATAAAAATTTATAGACTTCATGTGTGTAGGAATAGAACCCATAAATATAGACATAGGTGTACCCAAAAATTTAGGATAGTCCTACCTAGAGGACATTTTTTCCATTATTAGGACATAAGATCCACATAAGCCTATGTCCAAATTTTGTGCTATTGTCTAAAATATTTTTTGATATAGGGATATAGTTAAAGAGGCTCAAACATATTCATATCTTAGTCTCTATTACTAAGATCATTTGCATTGGGTGTATTCTAGATAAGTCTTTATTTTCACATATTTATTATTATTTTTAGAAAGTCAAAGCTAGTCAAAATTTGTAATAAATTAGTGGTTATTTTATGTATATTATTTCCTTGATTTAGAATACTTGGGCCTTTAATTAAAAATAGGATTTATATAATGTAAACCATAAAATTTTAAAACATTTGGTGAACCCAACTTACTTTAAACATTGTAAAAACCCAAACACTAGATAACACTAGGGTTCACATTTATAGAATTCAAATTTTAGATCCATATACTTTCTAATTTTATTTGACCTAATCATGATAATAATGATTGAATAAGTGTATCACTTTATATTTCAAAATTTAATACTTTCATTTTTATTCCCTTTAATTCTGAATGAACTCAGAAAAGACATAGATACATGTATACATAATGCTTCATATCACTTACAGTGTTTGTCATGCTTCATTATTTCTTTATCATCCTATCTTTATCTTATGTGTAATGTAATTAATATGTTGATATTTAATCACATAGAGAACACATTACATCAAATAATAAGTATACTACCTAAAATCAACAAGTCTCCCTTAGATGCATTTTGTTCTTTGATTCAGTTTTATTCCATCCCTATCACTCCTAGACATATGGAAACATAAATGGTATCACTTATTCCTCCTCTTTCTTGATCACACACATATATCCACCATACTTCATCTACTAGTACCTCTACACTCTTAGTAGATCCTATGATCTAGATTATGATGTCCTTATGTGGTCATGAAGCTTGGCAGGTTTTCAACACCCATGGTTATAGCTTTTTTTATTAGAGAAGTGCTTTTTCAAATATAGTTTTCATTTTAGAGATCCTACATCATTATGACACATATAAATACATTTTACATGTTTCACTCTATAATACTCAAGTACCTCAAGCATCTAATATATTTATGTTACTTCCATAATTAATACTATGAAATGGAAAAAATAACATATTTTTTTCAAGAGGGAAGATCTACCACCTTATCACATCATAAATTTACACTTACCTCTCTACATTTCCTTAAACATTAATTAATTGGTTGTCAAATAGGTTCTAGTTGATAATGGATCAAGATTGAACATTTGAAATGTATCTTGTCTATGACTTCTTGATATGCATTCTAAGGACTTGGATCTTTCTGATATGAACATCTAAGGGTTTGATAATATTTCACACAAATTTTTGGGTTAAATCACATTACACTTTACAATGGGTCTTGGAACACTACCTACCACATTTCAAGTTATTCCTAATGATTTTAATTATAATATCTTGCTTGAAAGACCATGGATTCATGTTATGTTCATAGTTGCATTCACTTTGCATGCATATCTAAAATCTAGCTACAAAGGTCATAAATATATATTACATATGGATAAATAACCATTAAAGTACTATCAACATATAGAGCCTTCACATAATTACATTCCTCACATGGATTTCACTACAACACCATTCTAATATACAATTTAAATCATGCATACAACTCCCCTAGTTACATCAAAAACATTGGATAATATGTTCACTTCACCTTTTGCATTAAGATATTTCTAGAAGATCAATTACATATGATAGGACCTTGTTAAATATGAGCAAATAATCCTTAATACCATTAAGGCATATGATCAACAATATAGATAAGGACATGGATATAGAGATAACATGTCTAATGCCAAGTCCTCTCACCATGATTCTCAACATATCATGTTTTGTGTACCTATTACATAGGAAAATGATATGGTAAACCATGTTTCTACACTTTCAATTGTTTAACCCAATCTTATCGATGATATAGTTTATCTAAATCTACCTATTTTTGATGAATTTAATAATGACTAGGATCTCTTATAATTCCTAGGTGTTTATAAGGAGCTCCCTTATTTTTATCATAATAATATGCTTCCTCATTCCATAAGTGTCTAGGTATACTTTAATGAGCATTCAAATGACTTAGATGATATGGTACCTAGCATATATGACACTATCCCTATAACATCGCACACTATGGATCGATCTATGTTACATAATGAATAAATAGTCAAATTCAATTACGGCATAGAAACATATCCTTGTATCATATTATTAGATATCACCTTACATAAATCAAAAGATATAGATATTCATAAAAAAATTTAAAAAAATCCTAAAGTACTTTCCTAGGCTTATTCTGATATGCCTAACATTGATCCATAAATTTTAGTACACATAATTACATTATATCCTGATGCCATGCAAGTTAAATAAAATATTCAAAAAATTCATCCCAAAGTTGCTCTTTTAGTTAAAGATGAGATCTAATGGTTATTAGATGTCATATTCATTATACTTATTACTCATCCATAATGGGTTGCTAATATTATTCCTATTATAAATCCTAATAGCCAAATTTGTTGTTGTTGTGATTCAACATACCTCAACAAAGCATGTCCTATGTATGAATTTCCTTTACCCAATATTGATATGATAGTTGATTCCAAAATAGGCTATGAGATGCTCTCCTTTATATATGATTTTACTAGATACAATAAAATTAAGATCACTAAAGAAGACCAAGAAAAGACCTCTTTTACCACACCATGGGGCAGTTTATGCTATATTATCATGCCATTTTTATTAAAAAATGCATGTGCAACATACCAATGGATAATGACACACATCTTTTATGATATCATTCATAACATAATCAAATATTGCATCTATTATTTTCTTTAAAGATCAAAAGAGTGCCAACATCATGCAATAGATTTATGACAAAATTTTGAGACTCAAAAAATACAACATGCAACTCAAACCCAAGAAATGTGTCTTTGGGGTTTCATTGGGAAAAATTTTAGGATTTATAATATCCCAATTTAGCATAGAGGTTGACCCTAAAAAATTCAAAGAAATCATGAATATGCCTCCTAAAAATTTAAACAACTTCACTCCCTCTAAGGTAAAATTTAATCAATTCACCACTTCATAGCACAACTTATAGATAAAACTCAATCATTCACCATATTACTTTAAAAATATGTGAAATTTTAGTGGGACATCACATGTTCAAAAAGATTTGATACACTTAAATAATGCTTATTAAACCCACTTGTCTTGGTTGCATCATTACCTCTTAGTGATAGATCATGCACTTGGTGTACTCTTAGCACATAATGATTATTAGCATAAAGAGAGGGCCATTTACTACATCAATCATACACTAGTGGAATACAAAATAAATTATCCAGAAATCTACAAAATTTGCTTAGCACTTATATTTTCTACTTAGAATCTCTAAGACTATATGATTAATAGTAAGACACAAATAATTAAAAATTTTGATTTTTTAAAATTCCTCGTGTCAAAACTACATCTCTCAAGCCCTATTGAAAAATGAGTTATGTTACTCATAAAATTTGACCTTAAGATAATTTTACAAAAATTAGTAAAAGGCTAGATAATTACATATCAATTGGGAGTATCCCCATTAATGGATACAAATCATATCAATGATGATTTTAGAGATAACTTCACAATATATAATACCACCTCAAATACATGGATAATGTTTTTTGATGGTTCTACAAGTGCATCTAGTGTCAAATCTTTAATTATTTTCATTTATTGACTTATACACATAGTACCTATAATTTATCAAATCTATTTTTCATGTACCATCAACATCATAAAATATGAAACTCTTATATTAGGCCTTCAAGTAGATTGAAACTCTTATATTAGGCCTTTAAGTTAATAACATAATAAAAGAATCAAAATTAATTGTCAATCAAGTTATAGATATATACTAGATAAAATAAGAAACACCTAATTCATTATAAGAATATGGCTCAATTTCTACAAACTTAGTTTGATAATTTATCTATTGCGAACATCCCACACAAAGATAATTGTCATGTCAATATAATGGCCAGTGTCACATCATTATTCCCAATAAACATAAATATAGACCAAGATATTTTCACTATCAAATGATTACAATCTCCATTAGCTACCCATGTAGACCTTATCACTCTAATACTTCTAGTTACCACTCATAGTATAACACCATATGAATGGTTATATAAAATATACATTTTTTTGAATAAATCTATTACACTTGATACTTTTAAAAAAATGAAAACCATAAACTACAATGAAAGTCCCTTTGATATGTCATCATTGGTAGTGACTTATGCTTGAAAATTAAGGAAGCTAAATTGTTTATTTGACAAACACATGATAGTGAATGTGTTAATCATTTTACTGGTAAATCAATGTCACACAAGTTACTTAGACAAGGTTACCATTAGCCAACCATGGAAAAAGAATTCAAAGAATACACTAAGTTATGTGACTTTAGTGGTAAATCAATGTCACACAAGTTACTTAGACAAGGTTACCATTGGCTGACCATGGAACAAGAATTCAAAGAATACACCAAGTTATGTGACAAATGTCGATGCCATGGAAACATATACCATGTACCTTTTCATCAATTTTAACCTATCATATCCCCTTGGCTACTCATTGTATGGGAATTTGATATAATTGGTAAGATAAACCCAAAATCTATAGGAGGTCATAAATTCATTATCATAGCTATAGAATATTATATAAAATGGGTAGAATCCATCCCATTTCAATCCAAAAAGGGGGATGATATATGCCATTTTATGATGACCAATATTATTTCCCATTTTGTCCTCTTAGTAGTCATAATCATAGATAATAGAACCTCTTTCAAGAATAAAATAGTGAAATTTATTTCCACCAAATACAAAATCTGACACACATTCTCTAATCCATATTACCCCTAGGTAAATGGTCAAGAAGTAACAAACATGATAATCTACAAAATTTAGATAAAAATTGTTACCAAATTTTATGATGACTGGCACAATCAACTCATCCATGTATTATGGGCTTACCAGACTAGTATACACACACTGACAAGAGTTACTCCTTATTCATTAGTATATGGCATATAATCAGTTATCCCTTGGGAGTTATAAATTCCCTCTTTATAGGTGTATTTAAAAGGGATAACCATAGATGATCAGTATAGAGAGAGAGATAACTCCATGAATTAGAAATGTATCCAATCTACTAAGCATCTCAAAGCTTATTAGAAATGAATCCTGACAACCTAAAATAACTAAGTCCACAATAGGGAATTTGAAGTCAATGATTTGGTTTTCAAAGAGAATATCAGAAACATAAATGTCAAGGAAGATAACAAAGGAAATTTTAAACCAAATTAGCTTGGACCATACATCATCACAAAAAATATTAGCCCAAAATTATACCATTTATCTTCACTTGATGGCAAGGCAATCAAAAAACCATTAAACATCATGCATCTAAGGATATTTTACATATAAACAATGTACAATTCATTTTCATGTTGTTTTCACATAGCTTATTTCTAGAAAATAAAAAAAATAATATAACATATCAAAAATATAACAACATTCAAATATTACTTATAAAACACAAAAAATGTAGATTGTATGCATTGTATATTGACATTTACTAAGTTTTCCAAACACTACATATGCTAACTATCTTCATCTAGTTGGTTTTATCATACTACATTATTCACTTATTCTTATCAAGTGATTGTAGATTACTTAAAAGAGTCATGTCCATCACACTAATCCATACTTTCTAAAATATACCCACTAGGGGCATTTACACCAATTCATGGTTATTCATTTGACAAATTTTCCCACTTGGGAGCATCTCATACATAGTTTTTATTACCAAGTTCTATCCTTAGATACTTTACATTCTAGTCTTAGTATTTTTGTATCTTTATATTGATCATTTTTTTCGATACTCAATTTTTTCCTCATTTATTACTACTTTACACGCATCATATGTAAATCCTAGCTATTATAGAAATTTATACTGCATTCATGCATGTTTTCATTTCGAGATTTCATATTTTAGACTTGATTGTATTTCTATACTTATTATATTCAAGGGCATTTGAATATGTTATTATTATTTGGATCTACACCACATTTATTCATAGAATGTATGCTTTGGATGTTTTCCTATGTCCTTGTGTGTGCTTTCTTAATTATGTATGTGAACATTTGAACATGTCCTTCTATGTGTATTTAAGCTAACTTGTTTATTTTTTCCATTTATGGACATTTAAACATGTCTTTTAATGTCTTATTTTCTTATTTTTAGTGACATATGCCCATGTCCCTTATATTATAGCCCCTTGATCTACTTTGTGTGCCTTATGTGTTTTGTATGTATTTTATATTATATGCAACATGGCCATGACACTTGTCTTTAATTTTTACACACAATAATTTTTGATTTGATGAGGGACCTCATTCTTCTACCCTTCTTAATTGGGTTCCATGATGGATATCATGCTCCATCCCCCTAGGTAGCTACTCAGTTCTACTCATATTTATTATTATATACATTTATTACATCTATATTAACATCTTTGTGAAATGGCATACATTACATACTTATATTCTCTTACATTCCAATGTTATTTTTGCACATTATATTAGATTATCATGCAGTTATCATATATGTTCTAGATAACACACACTTTACAGAGCTTTTTATTTAGAAGATAGTTCTTGCATAGATTCAAAAATAAACCTCAAAATAGGGGGCATTCATAGGTTTTTTCATAGATATTATGCTCCTATATTGCCTTCATAGAACATTTTTCAGCACACAGGCTTAGTTTTATAAAATTAGACACAAGTAAACATAGAGGAAAAATAGTGACTCAAAAAGTAGTATAGTGACATAGAATTTAGACTAGATAGACATTAGCACCCAAATAAGGACACCATCACCACACGGTGCTACTATCTAAGATATGGTGTTTTTATCAATTATCCTTAGTTTTAAGATGATTCATATTGGCTAGAATAGTACACCAAATAAAATACAAGTTTGCACAAATCTAATTATAGATTTGACAGTTATGCTCATATTCTACTCAAATTCACACTAGTTTAGCTTATATTCATATCAATTTCTTAGATTGGGGGAATCATGTGTAGCATGATCATTCCCATATTTAGTTCAAATAATCAAATACAATTATTATATCTCAATCTAAAATTAGTATACTCAAATATCAGATTAGGGGCATGTGTATGACACATTATTTTCATATGCTAAGTTATACACTAGTTGATTATATGGACTAAAAAATATTATTCCATTCTCTATATTTTATACACTTGACATCACATTCTAGGTTATGACTAGTTTCATTCCTTACTCCATATGTAATGGTTCACATTCCCGAGTGGCCCAGAGCTACCTAATATACCCAAGTGGTTATAAAGCTAACATAATAGTTAATTATAATAAATTATACATTTATAGTACTTTTCATAGTTTAGTTTTAGATGCATCTAATACACATAGGTGGGAAATTATGTAGTCATATCCTACTTAATTTTTTGAGCCACCAACATGAGAGGGTTAGGCATACTATCAGTCCAATCCAAGATATTCATAGGTCATGATCCACCAAGTAGAGGTGGGTAATTATGGAGTCAAAATCTAATTGAGTTATTGAGCTACCCACACATGAGTATTGAGAAAGATATCATCTAAATCCAAGCTATTCAATTATTTTATCACTATATACATGAACACACACATAATTTGTCACAAGTTTAATGCATTTATTCATGTACCCAATGAAGTCTATTCATTTATTTCTTCTTTACCATTTCTTTACTTAGTTTTACTTAGTTACTTCTTTACTCAACATAGTATTTTGATTTTGACATATCTTAAGTAAGGACTAATTTATGCACATTTTATTTATAGGTCATGCATTGGATCATGATTCACATATGTAGACCCAACTTCACATGCTAAGATTTAGCTTCACAAAATTCACTTCACTTCTTGGGTAAGTCCAACTACAATTATTTTTCCTTTACACTAGTTATTTCACTTTTTTGCATTTATAGCATAAAGGGGGGGGGGGAAATGTAATCACTTAAAAGTGGTATTTGAGTGATAAGAGTGCTAATTGAGACTACCTATTCTTGGCTTATCCTTGGACCTATCATAGATCCTATTATCACACTTTTATAGCCTTTGTGTGGGCCACAAACATCCCTAATCAACTTAAATATAGTTTTAGACCCGCATTTCCTAATCTTGGCCCTTCATGCCTAGCATTCTACCAACTACACATTAATACCTCATTAAGGGCATTAGATCCATGTGTTTTGAGTGTCCTCAAAATGGTGCCTATGTCCTTTACCCTATGTTTCCAAAAATAATATATTTTCAAAGATAAAACCCTCAAAATGTTGGCCTAAACATCTTTTATTATCCACACAAGTAACATAATACTATAAATACATGAATTTTATCCCTATATCTACTAGATGGAAGTTAGATGTAAAATACCTAATCAAACACAAAATAAGTTGAGAAAAATCAAGTTTATTAATCCCTATTCTACCCTACTTATACATACTACCATTTATATCATACCTAAGCTTAGATTTTCAAGATTTCCAATCCAAGCACACTCAAGGTCAGTATCATTCAAGCATCACTTGAACTTGCACCAATACTTAGGTATGGATAATTACATTAGGATTTATCGCTCTTCAAAGTATTGATATGTAGGAAACTCTATTCACAATGGGGCATTGAGGATGTCCATCCTATCCTAATAATAAATGCACTTTCCATCTCATTCCTTACTTACATGGAGGATTAGGGTTTATATCATAAATTAGTTATTACAAGCATAATATAGAGTTCCAAACTTTGTGTACATAGGAATAGAACCCATAAATATAGACACATATGTACCCAAAAAAATTGGGATAATCCTACACAATGGACATTAGCACCATTATCAAGACACTAGAGCCACATCATGCCTATGTCCAAATGTGGTGCTACTATCTAGGAGGAGTTCTAATATAAGGATCCATTTTATAACACTCATACCTAATCATATCTTATTTTATAACACTAATATTATCCATATTATGTGCTTTCTAGATAAGTCTTTATTTACACATATTTATTGATATTTTCATAAATTCAAATTTAGTCAAAATCCATAAAAATCATTGGTTACTTTATGCATATTATTTCCCTAATTTAGACTACTCAGCCCTTTAATCAAAGATAGTATTTCCATAAGCTAAATCCTAAAAGGTTAACACACATACTATATAATATTTGGTGATTTGGGTCATTATAATACTAGGTTTAGACTATAAGATCAGAAGTTAGGTATAGTGAGATGATGAACATGAGACTTTTGGTAGTAGGAAGGTCCTAAAATAAAAAGGTTTATATATGATTTTTATTTTTCTTGTGTATAAGGATAGAATATCATGTAAAAATTTTAATATATAAAATGATCCTCTAGGAGTATGAATGGAGCATGCATCCTTCTCTTATTTATTTATTGCTCTCACTCTATACTACTTTACTACCACCCTAGGATATAACTAAATCATTGTTATTTGGGTGTACAACTATATAGGTTGTGTGTTGAAATTACATGAGGGTCCTAAACCATATGAATTTATGATGTATATGGGACATATGAGATTCATAAAATATTAATCTATTTTAATCCCTTTTGAACTAAAATTCACACTTACCTACCACCAATGAACTCTGGGAAGTGATCAATAGGACTCTAGGAGTACAACTTTGGGACTTACAAGCCCTGTCACATTAATAATGAATTTTTATAAATGAAAAGTTAGTGCCCAAAAATAAGTATAAACCACTTAAAATTTGAAAGATGCTAACTTTAAATATACAAATAACCTCACCTAAAAATTATCAATAAAGGCATTAATCAAGAGGGATCAAAAAATATTTTCACAAAAATACATGGAGTTAAACTCGATTAAATGGTGTTTCTTAGGAGCAAGCCTAATTTTCAAGATTAAAACAGAAATTTTGAGTACTTGATGTTGATATTTATCATAGATATATTATGTAAAATGGGTCCCCTTTTTTCTCAATAAAAGGGACATGTTGTTCATAACAAATGGCAATGATGTAGAGAAAACACTATCCAAGTGTTTAGAATCCAAACTTTATATTTATAAATCATATAAATCATGTAAAACATAAAATAAAATAAAAATTAAGTATTTGAGTCTATTCTAGCACATAATATACTATTTTTAATACTTTTGAGTAGTTAACTTGTGTGATAAAGTGATTTATATACATTTTCTACCTTTGAGTTTCTAGTAAAACGAAAGAGTAACTTTGGAAATTTTAAAGTTTGAAAGGTGTTATGTTTTATTCATATTTTCTAGGAGGGGAAGGTTTGGTCATTACTTTAATACTATCTAGACATTTTTATCCCCAATAGAGATATCTTTGGCTCCATTCTAGGCCTTCATCCATTGCCATCTAAGTGGGAAAGCCTATAATGGAGGTTGTCTGAACCACCATTTCTTAAGATATAACTTGTATATCTATTGAGTGATTCCACTTTCCTTTTAATTTTCAAACTTTTTTTTTTCTCCATGAGGATTAAGAACCAATATATCCAAGGTAAATGGGTAGTCTAGTACATTCTTATCACCAAATGAGGACTTTTTTATATCCTATGAATTTTAAGATGGATTATTAATTTGTTTAAAGTCCAAATTTTAATTCCAATTTGTAATCAAATTTTACCTAATTTACATGCTAAATTTCAAAAAAAATGACCTCATTGTTTTCTTGTGTTATGAAATAATTTTCCATATTATTTTTATGTCTAAAGTAAAAATATGCTTTCATAGTTTTGAGCTCTTGGTCTATGAACTCTACATTTTTTTGCTTGTTTAAAGTAACTAAGTCAAGGAATTGATGAAAAAGGAACACAATCTCAATTAATTCACACACTTTAAGGGGAACAACTATATATCAATACTTTTCAACTGGGTTATGACAATTTTTGAAAGGGAAAAAGAATTCAAGAAACAAAATAAAAGGATGAAATCACCACAAAGAAAAATGAAGAAACAAAACAACAAATAAAAATCAAATAAGGGAAAAAATAGAAAGAAAACTATTCTAAGTCTATACTAAGCTTGTGTTTCTTTTAAACTATAACTTATAGTCACTCTAAGATAGTTTTGGATGGCACAACCAAGAAGTAGTACTTTAATTACTGCCCATTCACATTTGGAGAAAGGTCATTTCTTTATAAATATTTCAGTCTAAAGGAATTTCATCCTAATATCTCATAAATTTGATAAGGATCAATCTAGAGGTGATCTAAATTAGAGTATTGACCTTTATTCTCATGAGCCTTGTCCCATAATTTGATCAAGTCAAATATCCTAAAATCCTTCACCTTAGCTTTTTTTTCAAACCATCTCTTAACTACCTCTTAGTGTTTACTAAAATTTTAGAAGGATTATTTTCATGTGTCTTCAATTTGAATGATGAATAATAACCCTGAGTTCACTCTCTCATCACCTTTCATGTATTCTTTAATTAAATTTTACATAGGCTATATGAGTGTCATGAGAAAAAATATATCTTGACCATACAGTAAGAGGAATGGTAAACTCTTGAGAGATTTTTAATATTTGATGTGATTGGCCCATATTACATATTTCAATACTGAGTGTCAATCTCTATGGAACTCTATGGATAACTTCTTGACTTCATCTATTAGGTTATTATTTTTGGATTCAACTAGTCCATTTTCATATAGATAATAATTAAAAGAAAATTTTAAGGTGATACCATTTTCTATGACCATTTTTAAGTTATATTGATTGGAAGGAAAGTTTACTATTATATACCAAAGAGACTAGTGTGTTAAACTGGGTCATTGTGTTCTTAAAAAACTTTATCACTTCATTAGCAATTATGTTTTTTGTGGAAACAACCTTTATACACCTTATATAGTAATCAATATTCATCAATATCAACTTATGACTAACTAAAGGTTTAGGGTTGATGACCCCAACAAAATATTATCCTTATTGATCAAATAAATTTTCTTTTATCATTACTTGTAGTGGCATCACAACATGAACTCTTTAAGTGAAAGTACGACATTCATGGTAGGTTTAGATGTGATTGTGTTCATCTTTAAATATGGTGAACCAATAATACTCAGGTCATGGAATTTTATGGGTTGTTACTATTCTCTAAGGGTGTTCATCTCCTAAATTTTCATGGACGCTAGTTGTGACTTATTCAACTTCATATTTGGATAAACATCGTAGATATATACCTTCATAATTATTGTGATAAATCACCCATTTCTTTAACATGTAGTGGGATTCATTCAACTAGGATCTATATTGTTGTGTTCTTAGTTTTGAATGGGATTTCTCATATAGTAGATAATGAATAATTGAATCAAATCAATATTGTCTTGTCATATCCACCTAGTCCATCTAAATTATGGTAATCCTAGGATTAATTTATAACATTAATTACATGAGGGATTGTCCTCTCACCATTATAGTGAGATTAATATTTATGAGTGAGATTAATATTTAGGTTATACTCTTGTAACTTGGCCATCCATCTATGTTTATACTAAATGAGTTTATTCTGAACCAAAATAAGTTGTATTATAGGATCAAGCACAATGACATGAACATTTTTAAAGGATAGTGTCAAAATGTCTTCACAACCTTTAGTAGGGATAAGTGTGCTTATCTAGAGTATAATATTTAAATTATGCATTTTTAAAATTGTTGCTCATGAATTCTATGGGATGTTATACTTCATTGATCTTTTGTGTGAGTATGATTGTTATAGTATGTTCAAAATTGAAGAGTATAGGTGAAAGTCTTTTGTATAATATGGCTGACTAAGATGATGCCTACATGATGGTATTTTTAATATCCTAGAAGGATGTTTTGGCTGGAGGAGTTCACTCTATTTTTTATTCCTATTTAGATATAAAATTTAAAGGTTTAACAATATTAAAAAAACTAGATATAAATTTATGCACAATATTAATTTTTCCACAGGAATATTTCAACTCCTTTTTGTTATTAGGAAGCATTATATTATAAACTACACTAGCTCAATAGGGTATATAGAGTTACCTTCATTTGTGATGATTTGACCAATAATATTACATTTAATGCCCCCAAATATTTTTTTATTTGTATTTATGGAGGTACCAAACATCCTACACCTTTAAAATAAATTTTGCATAATCAAATGTACATTTTGAAAAATTAGTTAGGTTATCCATATATATTATTATACATTTAACTATCTAAACTTAAAAGGAAAAGTCCATATCTCTTTGAAACATGGACCTAGAATCAATTATTCCAAATGGAATTATTTTTTAGGTGAATGTGCCCCACTTGGTGGTGAAAGTAGTCTTGACTCAATCTTCATGGCTAATTAAGACTTGCTTATATAATGATAATTTATCTAAAAAGGACATCATTTATGAGCCACTAACATATGAATAACTTAATATAAGGGAAAAGGATAGTTTTATTTGTTATAACCCTCATTCATATTTTTTAAATTGATGCAAATTCTAATGTACCTATTTTTTAGGTGAATAGCCACTAGATTGGCGACCCATGTAGAATGATGAATTGGGAAAATAATCTTAGTTGAGAGAAACTTATGGATTTATTTATGGATGAAAAGATTGAAAATGGGTTTCACAATTCATTATCTATACCTAAAATGTTTTTGAACCTATTTAAGTAGGATGGTGTATATTATCACACTAAGATATAAGACCTTAAGGTCATTATAAGTATAATAAATCACATCTTTAAATCTTAAAATAAATTATTTGAGATCTATTATCTTAAGATTGGTATAATCAAGAATAATATTAACATTTTTTTGGTTTATTAGTTGATCTAAGGTTGATTGTTCGAATCATTGATCCTCATAGGATGGTGTTTGAATGTCACTAGTCAATTAACTAAATCAAATATCCTTTCAAGGTATTTCATGCCTTGTGGGATATAATTATGTTTTAAATTCATGATCTAATCCTCATCATATTCATTATTAAAGAGGCTGTCCCTTTCTTTCTAATATATTATCTAAACACTGAATATCCCCATGTTTCTTAAAAAATATAGGATATGGTGATCATCATCAAAAACTCTGAAGTTCTCAACATTGTCTGGGATTGAGGAACAATGTTCTAATTCTATGGAGAAATATTGTAGTTAAAAGTCATCTAGTGTATTTAGATTCACAAAAAAGTTTGATAAAGAGTCTAAGAATTAGTTTTTAGCCCTTTTTTTAAAATAAATATTAATATGAAAGAGAGTAACCTAATAAACCAAGGAGTAATCTACTCTAAAAATTAGGAAAATTAAATGAATTTAGATTAACTAATATTATGATGAGATATACTAAATCTAATAATATGCTAAATACAAAAAGTAAAACATTAAATATTTAGATAATATCAATTTGATTGAGAAATTGTACTTATATTATACAATGACGCATAGTTAGATTTGAGTAGTACATGTGCATAAGTAGATTGTCTAGAGATCTGGATCTTATCATTATAGGAAATCCTTTTTGGCCACTTCTATGTCTAAATGGACATTAGATAAACTTATTACAAACAATGCAAGGTAATCCTATAAATCACTAAAATTCTCTTATTCATCAATACATATCATGTGCATCTTCTGAATTGCATCAATGTATCCCTAACTAGGGAAATGCACTATACATAATTATCATCTTCCTCTAATTCATATCCAATCAAGTTGCAACCTGGAAAATTGACCTTTTGAACCATGTGTGAGGGACAAATTGTCAAAATTTAGAAATAACAATTAAATTGATCAATATTGATTAATTAATTAAACCTACTTAAATGCATAGGTGAAAAACCCATGGCTAATTAATTATTAGATTTCTATTTTTATAAATTCATAAATATGAATCAATGACATCATTGTGACATACCAAAAATATATAAAATAATGTAACCATCATGACATCATCTATGGTGAGTTGTCAAACACTCAAAAAATATCAAATAAATATCTAGATTTGTGAGCCATACTTGTTAATTGAAAATATTAATGGCTTGTCCCCTCCATAACTCAACTAGGGTTAAAATAAATTTAACCATGGTTAACTCTAACCTAACCATACATGGGTTAGAGTTAGTTTGGAAGGTTATAAATATAAATATTCACCCATTGTTCAATAATATCTTTTGGAGTAATGATATGATGCAAAAATACCTTCATAGACCCTCTTTGTAGTGTTATAATGCTCATTTGTTGAAAGAAAGCCAAGCCAAATCTAAATCTAAGCCAAACATTGCCAAGGTGAAAAAGAGAAATGATACAAGGAGAACCACTACCAAAGATTCTTTGATCACATGACCAAGCACATCCATCCATGGACAACATATAATTCTTTCTCTCAAACAAGGTAAATAATAGTTGTTTTATCTTATATTGATAGTTGTATTTTTCTCTTCCCCTTGAGTGTCTAGGATTTAGGTGTTAGTTTTAGTAGTATGTTTTTGTTTGATTTTAATCATAATAACACAAATATAATCTCACCTCTTAGATTATTATTTATCACATGATGACACACTAGGTGGAATGATCACCCCATAAATCTCTTCTAGCTACTTCTTAGGATGTTTTATGCCAAGTTTTTGATTTAATTGCCAAAAGGTTAAAGAAGTTTGAGCTCTCAGACAAGTTATAGGGATTGAAGATGATCATAATAAATTAGGTCTGATCATTGGAATCAATATCGATCTAAGGAATTAGTAATGTTCTCTGCATCAAAAACACAGTCGAACCAAAAATTAGAAACATAGTAAAAATCAAGTGTTTCTTGTTTTTTTTTTTAAATGTAGGGCCTACTAACCTGTTTATTATTTGTTTAACATTATTCTTGTAGGGTAGTGAAAATTTTAAAGTTTAAAAAAAAATGTCAAGCATATTTTTAGATGAAAACATATTTTTTTATTGTGACTGTAGGAATCACAAATAATCACAATAGAATCAGTGTCGATCATAGGAATTAGACACAATCCTTGCTAATCATCAATGATTTCTCTATGTTTTTATTTTTAGAAACCTTAGAGTTAAAATTTTGAGTTTTTATTTAGAAAAAATGTAGGAATATAATATTGGCTCAAACACAAATTAATCCACTAATTTATTTGTAGGGAATTAGGCCAAAAACATAAGTTTGGATGCATATTAATCAATTTTTCATTTTACAAAGTCAAAATTTTAAAAAGGTCAAAAACTCATTCACATTTGGTTAAGGTGTTTTAAAATTCACTTAAAATTTTATCATTTTAGAATTTTACAATTACAAACATGGCCAAAGGGGCCAAAATTTTCAAACACATTTTGATTTAGAGTTAGTAAAAATAACTTACATCTTTAGTTAGAGCTCTTAAGAGTTTTTTCAATTCTTGTTTATTCTTTAGCTAGTTAAAATTACTTAGATTAGATTCTTTGATTTTTGTAAACACAAAATTTACCATGTATCCTCTCCCATATCCCCTTTATAGAACTTAGGAGACCAAAATAACTTAATTTATTTCCCTTGTTTGTAAATTTATATTGAAAATAATGTCATGTATGCTCTCCCCAAGCTCTAAGTGACTTAGGTGATTCAAAATCAACCTATAAAGTCTTTCCATTTTTTTATTTTTTTTTATTTTTATATACTTGGCTTGTGGGTATGAGTTCATATCCTCCTCATGATTTATTTAGGGGTGCATTGACTTGGGGCTTCATCTCCCAACATCATACCAACCCTACTCCATAAAGGTGTATATAAATTAGGCAAACCATTAGATGAGATAGTGGTGAGTGGTTAACCTAACCATCTCAATAGGTACTTGGTCCATGTGGTAACCAAACATTAGACTCCACTAAGTACTATGCAAAGGAATAGACCCGTGTATAGTAAATTAAGTGGTTTGGATTCAATTGGCATGATTGTGCCCTTGTGTTAACCCCACTTGGGACCATCTAGTATGTGTGAAGCTTATATATTTTTAGTCAAACCCCAATTTACACAAAATTTCATGCCAAATGTTATGTGATGCTCACTCTAAGTTTATGTCATGTACCAATGATTTAGAGATAGAAAGTGGTGTAAATTCTCTACCTACACCTATACTTTAATTTTTGGATTAACACTTAATTCCTCATAAGAATTGGTTTATCGATGAAAACTTTGGTTGAAGATATGCACACTCATGTAATTTATAAGAATAGGATGAGCCATTTATGCTACTTCTATTTTATTTTATTTACATGATTTTTTTAAAGACTAGAATCTATTGGTTTGTTCAAAAATGAGTCATAAACTAATCACATTTTCTTACATCACTTTAGCCTAAGAGGTTTTATTCTTCCCATTTAGTGCCACACTATTTTCTTAAACTTTTCATTCCAAAACATTTGTGTGTGTGTCATTTGTTTAAATAGGGTGTAGTTATGTTACCCATTTCTTCCCAAGAATTTGCCTTAGAGTTTCTGAATTAAAAAATATTGTCATATATTTTTATCAAACTAATGTCATCACACTGCTCATATTATTTCAAAAACATTTCCTTGTTTCAAACTGAGTTTGAAACCATGCATGCCTTTGGTCTACAATTGGTGTTGTTATGCCATCCATTTAGGTCTAGGATGTTATCTATTTGAAGCATCCAAGTCTTTTAAACCAAGTTCAATTTTTTTTTTGTGAAGTTTAGATTCAAAATTAAGTATTTTATACATATGCCTTGCTTAATTTTTCTTGGGTGTCTACCTATAACCTTTGAATTGTGTAGCGTGAACTAGTTAATTGCTTTCTTTCAAGACCTCCTTTACCTAGACCTAAGAAGTGGTATTTTTACATGTGCCTTGAGTTGATTTATTACCTTGAACTAAGGTCAAAACTCTCTTTTTAAGTACAATGTTAAGCATGATTAGTTTACATTAGAACCTTTATTATCACTTTATTGAATGATTTACTCATCATTCTTATTTTTCCTTACTTGAGATTGACTTTCCCAATTAGTTCTAGGCGTGTGCTTAGAGTCAATTTATTATACCAAGGTCAAGTTTGTTTTAGAATCCATGTGCCTAGATTGAGTCAAAGTGTTTCAAACTAGTTTCCTTAGAGATTAGATTAATTGTAATTTTTTACCTAGACCTAGTTTGTTTCAACATCTAGATTTGTGCCTTATTACCAAAGACCTAGCATTTACCTTTTAGTTTTTAGACCTAGTTTGTTCTCAATAATATATTTGTGCATTTTTACCAAAGACCTAACATTTTCCTTAGTTTTTAGATTTAGTTCATGCCTTTTGAGTCTAGCTTTTTGCCTTGTTTCTAAATAGCTCACACTATTTTCATTTTAGACCTACATTAGATTTGTTTGAAACACTTTTCCAAGACCAGGATTTAAACTTACCTTTTATTTAACCATTTTATTGATTATACCTTAGAATGTTGGAGATATTTGGGACTAAGTTTATCATTGATGATTTCGGAGATGAGCTCTATTCTAGGCCAAGTTTAGAGCATTTACAATAATGGACTAGGTTTTCTATCTAGACCAAGATTCAAGACATTTGTGAGCATCAACCAATATTTTTTAGACCATGTTTCAAGTGTTGTATGAATTTGAGACCTTTATTTTTCATGAGACCTAGTCATAGATCTAAACATGCATCGATCAAGTTTTGTTTTCAAGTAACTAATTCATGTTTGTTTTCAAGACTAAATTAACTTTTCCTAGACCACTACTAAGTTATATGAACCACATTCAAAACAATTTTTGTATACCAATAACACCCTCTCTAGGCTAATTTATAAACCTAACTATGTCGATTATCATATGCTAAGATCACCCTTCTTTGTGTTAATTAAAGTACCAAGTTCATTCTTTCAATTATAATAGTACCTAATCCCCTACCAATTCCATTAACCCTCCTTTGACCTATGGTAACAACCAAGCTATGTAGATCCCAAGGGTCACCATTCCAAGCCCTCATCCTTTAGCCTACATTAACAACCAAGCTTCATAGCACCGAAGGATTATCATTCTAGGCTTTCTTCCTTTGGTCTGCATTAGCAACTAAGCTTCGCAGCACCCATTCATTACCATTTTAGGCCCTCTTCCTTTATCTTATTCCAACAACTAGGCTTTGTAATGCCCATTCGTTACCATTTTAGGCTCTTATCCTTCAACCTACATTAGAAACCTAACTTCATAGTGCCCATTCATTACCATTCTAGGACCTACCAAATGTGGTAGTTCATTATCCCAATAAGGTTACATAATTATGATTAGATAGATCATACTTACCATCACAAACCCACATATAGCCTTTGTTGAACCCATATTAGATGAGCCTATTTACAAAGGGTTCATTATTGGACCACATGTCATTCTTCATCCATTAAAAAACTTCACCCAATTTAGAAAATCCATGTTGATCATTGAGCCAAAATAAATCCAATCATTTCCTCTCTAATATCCATCATTTAAATACCAAAATGTGTCTAAATCTGATATTTTATAACCAAGTGTAAGCCAAGGCCAAGACAACCAACCAATTTGTGATGTGTTTTTTGAAAATCCTATTTGTGATGAGTTAACGTTTATTAAATAACCCTTTGACCATTTCCCTAATTTTATGGAGTTTCACTATGATGAGCTAGTCTCTTTGGAGTTACTTGTTGACCCTTTCCATTTGATTGAGGATTCTCACTTTGACAAGCCAATCTTTATTGAGTAACCCCTTAATGATTATAATTTCCTTTGGGAAAATAATTATTTCCAACATTGTCCTAATTTTATTGAGCCTCATTTTAATGAGCCTCATTTTGATGAGATAATCTCTATGGAGTTGCCTATTGACCATTTTATTTTTGTTGAGAAGCCTCACTTTGACAAGCTAATTTTTATGGAGTCTTTATTAGCTAAGCCTATTTATGAATAACATATTATTAAACTATTGGTGTGGTAGATTGTAACCTCTAAATCTAGGCTTATCTCTCTTCATCCATGTGACATAATGGAGACATCCCTCTTGATGTGGGTGGAAAATGTGAGGGATGAATCCTTAGATTAGGGGCTAGCTCCCCTTGATGCACCTTAAGGCCCTATATTTCCGACTATTAACTACTTAGGGGGATGAAAAGGGAGAGAAAATACTAAAATTAGAACCTAAACTATGTGGCGATGCACCAAATGGATGGTCTACTTAGCTTTGACATACACTTTAAATCAAGACAAGCTATCCTACACTTCACTCAAAATGAGACCTTTCTTGCAACAATGTTTCATTAGGGGGTCTTATGGAGAGATAAGAGAGGGAAAAACTAGCACAGAAAGTGTTCTAAGACACACTATTACATAGCCTATTTGCTTACCTATACTATTTTAGACACTTCCTATGACCTATAAAAGAAGAAAACACAAACACTAGACACTATTGGGGTTAGCACAAAAAGGTAGAGAAAGAGAGTAGACTTTCAAAAAACTAACACCCAAATGTGTGCTTAGTTCAACACTCAAAATAAAGTAAAATATTTGTCTTAGACTCAAGGTAAATTTTTGTAGGGCTTCACCATACAAGCTGAGAGATCCACTTTTTCAAATTACAGGTTACAAATATATAGAATGTTGGAAACAAGATGGCTGACATCAGTAGGAATGGAGACCCATGTTGAGTTAAACATATGCTAAAACAAGAGATCATTACTATTGTTATATCTTCAAACTACATGTGGATACCATGTTGTAGACTATCCAAACCATCGCTTCTACTATCCTTAGGCTACAAAAGCATGGGAAACTCATTCTTAGCAATTGACAAAACCATTCTAAGTTGTTGTGATTGAATAAGCTCTCTTCAATGCCTAGATGAAACTATTTGTGCCTTAATGGTGAAGCATGAAAAACATGGGATGTTAATCTCTATAGTTCAAAAACCAATCTATTTATTAGTTTTTGGTAGATACTATTCCACCAAAATTTATTAATTCTTTTTTTTTGGTGTGACTATACCACTTGTCTTATTCTGAATGGTCACTAATTTTGCCTTTTCATTTTGTCAAGTTGATGGAACTATTCTAAGCTTTGTCTTTTCCACTTTATCTTTGCCCATGTTTTGCCTCTTTCTTTTGATTTCTCTTTTGCTTTGGTTCCTTTTCTCTTTACTTATTGAACCTTTAAGCTCTCAATGATCTTCTACTCCTTCTCAATCCTTGGTCTTTGTCTTGTCTTCTTCCTCTCACATTTACTCAGGTTTTAGGCTCTTTGCCATCTTCTTTTCTATGGGTTCCTTTTAGAATTGTTTCTTCTTGTTTTCTTCTTGCTTGTCTTCTTTCTTTTTTATCTCTTCCTTACCTTTGTCCTTACTCACTTACTTATTTGTTATAGTGGGATTTTCCCTTGAAAAGTCCTTTAAACATTTGTCCAAATGAATTCCTTTAGACAAAATGTCTAAAGGATTTCCTTCACTTCTTTGTGGCCTTCAGGCTTTTGGATTTTGTGTGTGTCTATTTCCTTCAGACATGTTTGAAGGAATTCCTTAAAAAAATTATCTGAAGCAATTCTTCCTTTGTATTAGTATTTTTCTCAAAGGTAAAGTGTTTTCAATCCTCTCTTTCATTTAGACAAATGTCTAAAGGAATTTATTTAGACATTTGTCCAAAGGAAATCTCCTTTTGGCTTGTTTCTTTTCTCAAAGGGCAAGTGCCCTTTGGGACTTTGCCTTTTTTCTTCCTCTTTAGTTGAATACCCTCCATAAGGGCCATTTGTGCTTATAAATACCCTTTAGAGCTTTGGGAAAGGTCCACTTGTCTATTTCTTGCCCTCCAAAAGGGTTCCTTAGGCTTCAAATTTCCCTTCAAGCTTTTTGAATTGGCCTATTTGCTACTTAAGTGCCCTCTATAAGGGCACATAGCCTTTGACATTCTTATAATAAACCCTTCAAAAAAGTGGAAAGAGTCCTCTTTCTTTGCCCAAGTTCCCTTTAAAAAGACACCCTTTGACACTTTTGCAGTAGCCCTATAAGCAGTTGAAGTTCCCTCCAAAGAAATCACTTGCCTTTTACAAACATCTAAGACCAAATCAGGTTCTTATGGGCTGAAAACTCATAAATTTTTCAAGTAAAGGCACTTTGTAAACCTAATTCCTTCTTGATAGAACATTTTATACTTCTTTCAAGCCTCTACTTCAGGTTTTACATCACATTATACTTATAAGACAAATAAGTAAAGCCACTTACAAAACCCAGATTTCTCTACAAAGACCAATTCAAGTTTTTCAAGTAGCTTGACTTATGAAAATTTCACAAGTAAAGTCATTTGGAAAACCTGATTTGGTTTATGAAGACCTAATTAGGTTTTGTAAGTGACTTAGCTTATGAAAATTTCATAAGTTAAGTTGCTTGTAAAACTTGAAATGGACTGCTATAGGTGAAGCAATTGCTCTTGACAAAACTAAAATACACTTGGATAGAAAAGGAGGAAAACACTTGCCTTTTCATGGAAATAGTCTAATAAAGGGAACTTTACACAAGGTAGCTAAGGGATGACTTAGCCAAATTATGGATTGAATTACTCTTTCCAAGACAAAGGAAGATGTCATGTCCCCTTTTCAGTTGATATCTTTAGAGTTGATGATTAGCCTATTATGCGACCTTCATAGGTTGATATGATGGATAGAGGGTCATGATGGAGCTTGGATTGGCTTCAATTAGTAGAATTTATATAATTGGTTTTCATTTTGGCTCTTTCAGACACATTTGCCTAAGCTCATATTATTTAGGGACTTTTGGCATGTGGTGGAGCACCTTTATTTTGGTATGGTCATGTGCAAAATTACTCCCTGGTTCACCAGCTTCAGATGGTTTAAGGATCAGACATGTATTAAGGGAGATATTAATATTTGATTGATTTAATTAAATATTAATTATTTGGTATAATTTTAATTAAGAAACCCTAATTCTAATTTAAGAAACCCTAATTAGGGCAAGCATACCTTTTTGAGGGTATAAGGGTTTCTCATGGGAAAGAGATGGATATGATTATGAATGATTATTGATTATTGCTAAGAATTCTTCTGTGAAGACTAAGCCAAGGGTTCTAGTATTCCATTTGCATTGGAGAACATCCACTCTTCATTATGTGTGATTCAAAGGTTATGAAAGATCAGTCGATCTATTGCCAATTTGAGAGATAACTTCATACAGAAGTTATCATAGGTATTTTAGGTATTTATTTCATTAAGTTTTGATAAATTATCTAGATAGAGATCTTGAGATTAGGTATATAGAATACAAGCCACAACATATTATCTTTCTTCTATATAGAATCCATACCAATCCATGCAACTCTATACAGTTCTGCATCAGGTCGTACAGAGCCGCATGCAGCTCAGAGACTGAGATCGGTAGTCTAGAGACTGACATCGGTCGACTTCATACCAATGACAGTAGAGTAGATCAACTAAATGAGACTGATGTCAGTAGTATATCAACAAATGATGGCAATATAACTGATGTCGGTGACTATGTTTTGACACAAAAACTTGAGTTATTCCAGATTCAAGTTTTATTTCTAGATTTGTAAAAGACTAGGTTTTTAAGACAGTATTTTCATATTCTTTATATGCATGATAGAGGACATCTATTATAATCATATAGATGAATAAATAAGATCATTAATTTTCTATTTAAGAGATTATACTATGGTTTATTTATTTGATTGAATTTATCTTGCAAAATTGCATCTTTATTCATGCAAAAACATCAAAAGGCAAAATACAGAGAAATAGTCAAAAAATATCTAGCTATAGAATTGAAGGGAAAAAGGGGATATTATAGTGGTATCAAAGTTAAATCATACCATCCTGAGGGTTTAGTAATCTCATGTAGCCATAAGAGTTGGGACCACACAGGTACAACACACATAGTAGAGCCTTTCTTTAAGGTACCCAGGTGTTAGAACAGCAACCAATCACCATGAATGATAGGCATGAGGGTAGCCCACCTAGGGGCCACTAACATAATGATGAAAAGGATACTAGAGTATTCTTTTATGAGATGACACAGGGACTACAGGCACTTACTACTATGGTAGGGAGGATAAACCCACCAGTTAGATAGAATGGGGAACAAGGAGATAATAGGAGTGCTACTATTAATTAGAGACCAAAGCTGACCCATTCCAGGACCACTGATAGACCTACATGGCCTACGTTTGTATAGGACAAACTAGAAGAAGCACCAGCAGAGGAGGTGGTAGGTGATTCCCTATTTACAAATGCCCTCATGGCTATAAATGATGAGTGGGACTTATTAGCTCCTCAAGTTCAGGAGAGGATGTCCTTTGATCATTTTTTTAATCAGAGGAGAGAGCACTACAGATCAGTTAGGTAGGATAGGAGGCCTAAGGGTCAACTTAGTGAGCTGAAGAAGGCTACTGGCAAGCTTTCTTTGACTACTTTTAATGGTAGAGGCAAGATGACAGTGAAGATTGGATTCATAAGCTTGATACATTCTTGGCATTGAGGCTAATGACAGAGATAGAGGCCATCAAATACGCCACTTTGCACTTGGATGGAGTAACACATGATTGGTGATACCATGGTATGGTAACACTTCAGCATAACTAGGTGACTGAGTAGTAAGATTTCATGGATAGGTTGGTTGAGAGGTTTGATAGGAAAGATCCTAAAGTTCACTTTTGAGATCTGGCACAGTTGAAACAAACAAGCAACTTAGAGTCCTTTATTAGTGATTTTTAGTGATTGGCAGTCATGGTGCCAAACATTTCAGAGCATAGATTAGTAGTTCTCTTCATGGAGGGATTGACAAAACCATTGAGAGGTTGGATCAAAGCCTTTGATCCTCCTACATTATAGGAAGCTATGAAGAAGGTATGAAGTATGGAGATGGTAACACCATCCAGTAAATCTAACTCAAGAGGTACTTCTTCATCTAAGGACAATAAGGGCTTCAACAGTAATAGAGAGAGACTGGATTTTAACATAGATAAATCAGGTGTTAAGAATGATTTAAAGGCCAATCTAGCAGCACCACCTTTAGATTGAGAGGCTCTTAATGATCTATGCAAGAAAAAGCTTTACTTCTATTGCAAAGGTCCATATGATGCCAATCACGATTGTCCTTTGAGGCCTAAGGGCAAGGCAAATCGTGTGATGTGGGATTTTTATGAGGATTCAGAATCAGAAGATTTTGAATAGCAAGAGAGTTTTGCATCAGAGGTAGAGGCTTTAGAGCCTAAGGTAGAGGCAGATTTAGAGCTTCACATATAGGAGGCATGCCTATCCAGCATTCAGTCAGATGAGTCATTCAGACTTTGTGTAGTTTTGGCAGGATAGAGGGTCATCACCCTTCTTGATACAAGAGCCACACATAATTTTATAGATGCTAAATTTGTGGAGAACCGTGGACTCACTACCAAATATTTTGAGGGCATTAGAGTTAAGGTGGCTGACAGTCATACTCTTAGGTGTGAGCAGATGATTAGAGACCTCCCATTACACTTGAACAACTATGAGTTCAAAGCTGATTATTATGTGGTGAACATGGGGGATACAGACTAAGCCTTGGGTATGAAGTCACTTCATTCCCTTGAGGAAGTCACTCTTCATCTCAAGGACATGGAGGTTCATTTTGGTGTTGGTGGGAAGAAACATATTCTTAAGGCAATATGGGGTAGCAACATCAAAAATATGTTTTTTCATCAGATGGAGAGACTCATTCCACAAGATATGGGAGAGTGCATTGTCGAGTGCACATTGGCACCAATACAGGGGAGACATGTGGATGAGCTTTGTCTTGAGGTGAGTTTAATTCAAGAGTTATCACATCTGGTAGGGACTTAGCTTTCTTTTACAGTTAGGTCACATGTTGATGGTGATATGAGTATGTCTAGCATCCACACTCCATATTTAGAGATTGTATTTTGTGATGAGATAGTAGCTAGTGATTTGCAAAGATATATTTATCATAGTAGAGGCATAGTGTGTGGATTCTCCACACTTGGCATAGTTCCATTTGGGAGTTGTTGCAGAATTAGAGTGTGCCTTTTACATAGCATGGTGGAATGTGTACATGGTATTTGTGATCTTAGAGTTTGGTTAGGTTGCATTTGCCAGTTTGATTATGGATTCCTCTTGGTTATATTTTAGAGGATATTATAGGATCTTGCATTGATTGATAGTAGCATAGACCATGATTACATTTGGGATCTAGGTGGATTGATTGGTTTATCATTTAGCAATTGCTTGAGGGCATGCAATTTCAAGAGGGGCAGATTGTCATGTCCCCTTTTCAGTTGACATCTTCAAAGTTGATGATTAGCCTATTATGCGACCTTTGTAAGTTGATATGATGATAGAGGGTCATGATGGAGCTTGGCTTGGCTTTGATTAGCAAAATTTCTATAGTTGGTTTTCATTCGGGCTCTTTCAGACACGTTTGCTTGAGCTCCTATTATTTAGGGACTTTTAACATGCAGCAAAGCACCTTTATTTTGGTATGGTCATGTGCAAAATTACTCCTTGGTTCACCAACTTTAGACGGTTCGAGGATCAGACATGTATTAAGGGAGATATTAATATTTGATTGATTTAATTAAATATTAATTATTTGGTCTAATTTTAATTAAGAAACCCTAATTCTAATTTAAGAAACCCTAATTAGGGCAAGCATACCTTTTTAAGGGTATAAGGGTTTCTCATGGGAGAGAGATGGATATGATTATGAATGATTATTGATTATTACAAAGAATTCTTCTATGATGACTAAGCCAAGGGTTTTAGTATTCCATTTGCATTAGAGAATGTCCACTCTTCATTGTGTGCAATTTAGAGGTTGTGAAAGATTAGCTGATCGATTGCCAATTTGAGAGATAACTTCACACAAAAGTTATCATAGGTATTTCAGGTATTTATTTCATTAGGTTTTGATAAATTATCTAGATAGAGATCTTGAGATCAGGTATCTAGAATATAGGCCACAACATATTATCTTGCTTCTGTATGGAATTTGTACTGATCCGTGCAATTCCATATAGTTTTACATCAGGTCGTACAGAGCCGTATGCAGCTCAAAGACCAACATTGGCAGTCTAGAGACTAACATCAGTCGACTTCATACCAATGACGGCAGAGTAGATTGACTGACTGAGACTGAAGTCAGTAGTATATCGACTGATGACGGCAATATAACCAACATCAGTGACTGTATTTTGACATAGAAACCCAAGCCATTCTAGATTCAGGTTTTATTTCCAAATTTTCAAAATACCAAGTTTTTAAGACAGTATTTTCATATTCTTTATATGCATGATAGAGGACATCTATTGTAATCATTTGGATGAATAAATAAGATCATTAATTTTCCAGTTAAGAGATTATGCTGTGGTTTATTTATTTGATTGAATTTATCTTGCAAAACCGCATCTTTATTCATGTGAAAACATCAAAAGGCAAAATACACAGAAATAGTCAAAAAATATCCAGCTACAGAATTGAAGGGAAAAAGGGGATATTATAGAAGAGGTACCCAATTTTGGCCTATAGGAAAAAAAAATGGTCAACACATTTGGTGACTCACAGGGGAAAGCATGCCTACTATGCTTGGGAAGATTGGTAGCCTCAAATTCCATTGGGCATGGAGTAAAGATGCATCTTGAGCATGTTAGAAACTGACCTTGAAAAACCAACAAGATAACAATTTACCCCAAACACACAAGGGAAAAACAACACACAACAAAGGCTAAAAATAATGCACATATGCATAACAACACTTAGGTAAAACAAAAGACAACCTAATAGAAAGTAAACTACTATGTAAAGCTAACCAAATATGCTCTTCTCCCTCCTAGATCAAAGGGAAAACTTCTTAAGTCTCCTTTATGGCAAGAAAACTTATGGTGCCAGACAAGTGTTTGAATGGAATGAAAGCTTGGTGACTTGCCCTTCTTCCCTACCACCTTGATTGGCTTCTATCTAAGTGGATTAGGGTCAAACATGTCTCCAACATATATGTATTCACTTTTCCCTTTGAAACTTGATTCATGTTGGCCCCTCATGTTGGTGTATTTCATTAAGAAATCAATGGATGCTAGCTTATCACCATAAGCCTCATTTAGCTCATATCCACCTTGACATGCACCATGGACTGACTTGTTCCCTTTGGCTTCATTAAGGAGCCTATTAAACTGATATTATACATTATTAAGGTCTTCTTGAATAAGGGTGACCAATGTGGTGTTTGGAATGAGATCACAAACCACTTTCTCATCCCATATAATGTCACCTTTCTTAAGGCAATATATTCATATTTTCTAAGGCCCTAAACTGGTTCATGACATGCCCTCCTCTAACTTGGGATCTTGGCATCATGTTAAAAGACTTGAGGAGGTTGAGGAAGACTAGGAAGGATCTACTCATGCACAAGAAGAATTACTTAAAGAGAAATGTGTTGATTTCCAAGAGACATAGGATGATTTCCTTCAAAGGAGGATTCACAATCTAAAGAATTGAGAATGCTAGTTTCCATGGGAGGCTACTCTAATTCTCTTTAGTGTTGAAAAGCTAGATGCAAAGGATTAAGAGAAAGAGTAGATAATTCATTAGATGGGATATAAAATTGGCTCATCTTATTTTGGTGAGCAAGAGCTATTTGATAGAAAGGATTTGGTGTATAAGAGGGGTTTTACTTTTGAATAGGAGGAGGATAATTTGGGATAGGGAAAGGAAAGTAAGGATGATTGCATTGAAGGGATGATCTCCTCCATCTTGCTAATTTCTACTTCATGAATTGCAAGGCCTAAGTTTTCCTAAACAAACACTCCTCTTTGTATGTAAGCTCTTGTTGATATCTATTTTACTCATTCGATCTATCTATCTCCATCATTTGCTTCTCAAACTCTAGCATTATTTCCCTCACACTCATAGATTGACTAGGTGAAGGGTAACTAGGAGAGTTGCTTGAGGTGATTCCATGATCAACTTGAGCTTGATCAAAACTATATGAAGGAACACAAGGCCTATGCTACTCAATAATGGGATTATACATACCAAAATTTGATTTATTGATGGCACCAAGACTACTTAACCAACTAACTCAACTCAGAGTCACCATTGATGTTGATTGAAATGCCTCTAAAGGTTGATTGGTTGAAGACCACACTAAAAATACTTCAACTCCTTAGACAAAATATTCCATTAGGTGTGCTAAAAACTATTAACATGGTATATTTCACCCTCTAAAGGGAGGCTCAGCTCTTTTCATCCATGTAACACAATGGATACATCCCTCTTACAGTGGGTGGTAAATGTGAGGGATGAATCTCTAAATTAGGGGTTAGCTCCACTTGATGCACCTTGAGACCCTATATTTCCTACTACTAACTACTTGGGGGGATGAAAAATGAGAAAAAAATAATAAAATTAGAACCTAAACTATGTGGTGCTGCACCAAATGAATGGTCTACTTAGCTTTGACATAAAATTTAAATCAAGACAAGCTAGCCTACACTTCACTCAGAATGAGACCTTTCTTACAACAATGTTTCAGTAGGGGGTCCTATGGAGAGATAAGAGAGGGAAAAAATATCACAAAAGGTATTCTAAGACACACTATTGTGTAGCCTATTCACTCACCTATACTTATTTAGACACATCCTATGACTTGTAAGAGAAGAAAATATAAACACTAGACACTATTGGGGTTAGCACATGAAGGTAGAGAAAGAGACCACACTTTCACAAAACTAACACCCAAATGTGTGCTTAGTACAACACTCAAAAGAAGGTAAAATATTTATCTTACATTCAAGGTAAAAACTTTTAGGGATTCACCATACAAGCTAAGAGATCCCCTTTCTCAAATAAGAGGTTACAAATATATAGAATGTTGGAAACAAGATGGCTAACATCACTAGGAATGGAGACCCATGCTAAGTTAAACATCTACTAAAACAAGAGACCATTACTACTATTGTGAGTGGAGACCATGTTATAGACTACCCAAACTACTACTTCTACTATCCTTGGGATGAAAAATCATGGGAAACTCATTCCCAACAATTGACAAAGCCATTCCAAGTTTTTGTGACTGACTATGCTATCTTCAATGCCTAAATGTAAATGGTTTTGCATTAATGGTAAAGCATGAAAAACATGAGATGCTAGTCTCTATAGTTTGAAAACTAATCTATTATTAGTTTTTGGTAGATACTATTCCACTAAAATATATTAATTCCTTTTTCTGAGTGTGCCTATGCCACTTGTCTTATTTTGAATGGTCATTGATTCTACCTTTTAACTTTGTCAAGTTGCTAGAATTATTCTAAGCTTTATCTTTTTTACTTTATCTTTGCCCATGTTTTTTTCTCTTTCTTTTGATTTCTCTTTTACTTTGGTTACTTTTCTCTTTACTTATCAGGCCTTTAGTCTCTCAGTGATCTTCTAATCCTTCTCAATCCTTGGTCTTTATCTTGTCTTCTTCCTCCCATGTTTACTCAGGTTTCAGGCTCTTTTCCATCTTCTTTTTTGTTTGTTACTTTTCAACTTGTTTCTTGTTTCTTTCTTCTTGCATATATTCTTTCTTTTCTATCTCTTCCTTGCCTTTGTTTTTGCTTGTTTATTCATTATTTATAGTGGGATTTTCCCTTGACAAGTTCTTCAGACATTTTTTGAAGGAATTCCTTTAGACAAATTGTTTGAAGGATTTCTTTTGCTTCTTTGTGGCCTTAAGGCTTTCATATTTTCTACGAGTATCTATTTCCTTTAGACAAATCTCTAAAGGAATTCCAATATTTATCGAAAGGAATTCTTTCTTTACATCAATCTTTTTCTAGAAGGAAAAGTGTCTTTAGGCCTCTTTTTCCTTCAGACATTTGTCTAAAAGAATTATCCTTTTATCTTGTCTCTTTTCTTGAAGGGCAAGTGCCCTTTGGGCCTTTCCCATTTGTCTTCCTCTTCAACTAGCTACCCTCTAAATGGGCCAATTATTCTTGGAAATACCCTTTAGAACTTTGGGAAAGGACCACTTGTTCATCACTTTCCCTCCACAAGGGCTCCTTAGCCTCTAAATTTCATTTTGAGCTTTCTGAATTGGCCCTATTTGCTACTTAAGTTCCCTCCATAAGGGCACATACCCTTCAACATTCTTGAAATAGACCCTTCAAAAAAGTGGAAAGAGTCCTCTTTATTTTCCTAAGTTCCCTCCAAAAATACACTTACCCTTTGAGACTTTTTCAATTACCCTACGAGCAGTCAAAGTGCCCTCAAGAGAAATCCCTTGCCTTTTACAAATGTCTAAGACTAAATCAGGTTCTTATAGGCTGACAACTCATATATTTTTCAAGTTAAAGCACTTTGTAAATTTGATTCCTTCTTGATAGAACATTTTAGACTTCCTACTAGACTCTACTTTGAGTTTTACATCAACTTCTACTTATAAGACAAATAAGTAAAGCCACTTGTAAAACCTGAATTGCATTATAAAGACTAAATCAGGTTTGTCAAGTATCTTGACTTCCAAAAATTTCACAAGTAAAGTCATTTAGAAAACATGATTTGGTCTATGAAGACCAAATCAAGTTTTATAAGTGACTTATCTTATGTAAATTTCATAAGTTAAGTTGCTTGTAAAACCCAAAATGCACTACTGTAGGTGAAGCAATTGCTCTTGACAAACCCAAAATACACTTGGCTAGCAAAAGAGGAAAACACTTAGATTTTCATGGAATAGTTCTAACAAAGGGCACTTTGCACAAGGTAGATGAGGGATGACTTAGCCAAATCATGGATTGAATGACTCTTTCCAAGATAAAGGAGGGGGGTGCCCAATTTTGCCCTGCAAGACCAAAAATTGGTCAACATAGACCATAGGCCACTACTCATCTAATACCAAGCATTCAACATAACATATTTACTACCATACCAAATGAAGAATCAATTTTAAAGTTAGGTCCTTTTATTTAATTGATACTATATTTATCATCAAAAGTAGAATCAATGTTAGTCTCAACATCAGACTCAAAGTCCCTTGAGTCAAACCCAGCTTTAGAATCGGAATACATTCATGGTTGTTATAACATTGGTTACACCTAGCCTACAAATCAATTTGAATATATTTATGATCCTTCCACATTTTTTAAGGATGATTAATTCAGCATTGATAAAAAATATCTTAGTATCTTCTAAGGATTGTGTTTCTTCTTACCATTCCATATGCCATTAAAACCACCCAACATAGCCATTATATTGATATTCTACCCCTCACAAGTGTTAATTAGGACTGAAATAATCTTACCTTGTTGAACTACATCCATGGTGACATATCATTTGAATAATATTAGGGGCACCAAGACCACATTCATGTAGAACAAGAAAATCTCCTGGTTAAACTTTTTTGGATGTACTAAGGGGAAATCAAAGTCTAAACTCAGCATCTTCTACTGAAATATTTTTTGAGGTTCTTGAAGATAATCAAATTAAAATGTCAATGTTCCTTAGTGAAACCTTCTCTAAGGTGATTAGGACAATCAATACAAATTAATTGGTGAAAAACTCTTAGAGGTGCCAATAGTTGGGCACAATAGTTCTTCAATTCTTGATGATGACATTATTAAAGATAACATTAGTATAACTTATAACCTACATCATAATCATATGGTAGCATCTCTCAATCCCAAATAATATAAAAATATGGTGGTCTAATCAAGAGCATATTTATAAGTCTTTTGGCTTACCATAACCAAAATTATGTCAAATCTATAATCAACAACATTGTATGTGCCTGAACATCCCAATCTTCATTTGTTGCCCAACCATTATGCATTCCATTATGATCCATATCTTCATTGCCAAATTGGACCTTTTATCCATTGTTTATCTATATTTACCATCCCTAGATACACTTTCCTTTATAGAGGCTATGAAGCCATCTTATCTCAAAGTTTGGAGGAAACATAATAAGTGACAATGAAAATCACAACATTATTAGAGTCCAAATTAGTAGTAGGTTCTTGACAAAGTAATTATTCATAAGGGGTGTGGGCTATAAATTTACATAATTTACTATTTTGTTTGTATCATATGTTGATCAAGATGAGCATCTCCACATCATCATGATCAATATAACCATTTACCTTGACTTTCCATTTGCCTTATCTTGCCATTTTCCTTGCCTTTTCTATTTACCATTTGCCTTTCCACTATTTCATAACTTTTCATGTGCCTTGCCTTGGTCTTTGCTTTACCTTACCATCCTTTCATACCTTACCACACCTTTGAAATACAATGAATTGAGGTCCATTTAGACTATGTATAAAGTGCTCAATTTACATTGAGGTCAGCTCGATCACCCCTCCAATACTCTCACCATTTTTTAATTAATTTAAGTTTAAATGCTCTAGCTATTTTATGAGCAACCTAAGCCTTGCTCTCACCATTTTGTGATTTGGACCATATGGTATCTCATAATTCTCCATTGAGTTAATATGTTTAGAATATTCTAAAAACATTCAAAATATTTGAAAAATCCTAAAAATTAGAAAATCAATTTACAATCTCATAGAGTGATATAAAACCCTAAAATCCAAAAACATTTGTCTTGTTTGAACCTAGTCACCAATCCTTGATATTCTCTATAGGGGAAAATCATGGTGAGTTTCAACTCACACTTTTGGTACAAGATCATAGCTTTTTCCCTATTAGGGGAATCACCAATGCATGTAATGTATACAAGGATATATTATCCCTACATGTAATTCACTTAAATATAACCTTTAATGGGGGCACCATCTATTTATAATTCTATTGAGCCTTCACACGTAGATATTGACTTGGTTAATGGAAATATGTTTCCTTTTGTTGTTACTTTCAATTTTTGTGTATGTTTGTTTGCTTAGTTGTTTGTCTATTTATTATCTTGTTTATTTGATTTCATTATTGTGTCTTAACTTAGTGTATATGCATTCATTGGGTGATTCCTTGAGATTTATACTTGAGTCCATCCATATTCATATACCAACATTGTCATCATGGTTTTTATTATTGGTGCATTATTTTCAATTATTTATTAGATCAGGAGACAGTCCTTATGCAAATTAAGGCTAGGTCATTATAATGTTTTATATCATGATGCATACTATCATGTGATATAATAAAAATTAGTTTAGTAGAGATTACATGCAATGGTGCCATAAAAACTTATCCTTGTTCACTTAAGCAAATCCTCCCCCCTCCTTGATCAAATCAACTCATTGACCATTCTAGTTATATTAATGCCAATAAAGATGAGCATATCCACATTAGCAGGTATAACTGAATCATTCACTTCAATCAATTCTTATTATTCTATTTTATATTCATCATTCCATTTTGTACCAATTATGTATGAAATACATTGGCCTAAGATCTATTTAGACTATGCAAAAAATTCTTAGATATATAATGTATCTCAAATTAGCTTGACCAATTTTTTTCTTCTTCCAATCATTTATTTCAACACTTTGTGTGTCCTCATTTGCCTAGTTGTTTTTGGATTCTTCATTCATTAAACCATCACATCTAAATTTTCACCTTCTCATATTTAATCTATTTTATAAGTTATATCCTTGATTTTTTCTTGCCAATCCACCCTACTGGGAGACAACCAATTCTCTACCCTACTACAATACAACCAAAAAATAATTATTCAATCTAGGTCATCAAAATGATTATAACCACCTTTGGTAAAATCATTATTTTGACCCATCCACTCTATTGGGGCACATACTTGTGCTTCTTATTATAACCAACTTTGATCAAATCAATGTCTCAACCTCCATTACTAATTATAACCACCTTTGGGAAAAATAATGTCTCAACCTCTATTACTAATTAATACCTACCTTTGGGCACATCAATACTTTTAAATCAATACATGCAAGCATTATCTCAATTAGATTAATCTCACCCATGGGTTAATTTCATTCTTCTTCTTACTTATTTTTGAGGGACTATCCATCAATCATATGTGTCAGCCACTCCCTCGAGGAGGCATCATAGGCTTTCCAAACTTTGTTTGGATCATCATTCCATAATTTCATGGTTTTTTATTCTTAGCCAAGGCATTAAATTTCTCATTATTTTAAAAGTCATTAATATTTATGTGTCTTGAAATGACTTCTCAAATAGGGTCAAACTATAGACACTCATTTTTGGCCACTTTTATGTCTAAATGGACACTAGAGCAACTTATTTATAACAATACAAGTTAAGCCTTTAAATCACTATAATTATCTGATTCATCATAACACATCATGTTTATCTTCTAAATTATATCAATGTATCCCTAACTATGGAAATTCACTATACGCAATTATCATCTTCTTATAATTTATCTTTGGTCAAGTTGTGAACTAGTAAATTGACCTTTTAAACCATGTGTGAGGGACAACTTGTCAAAAATAATAAATAGCAATTAACTTGATCGGGATTGCTTAATTTATTAAACTCAATTAAATGCAAAGGTTAAAATCCCATGGCTAATTAATTGTTGAATTTTTATTTTTATAAATTCATAAATCTAAATTGATAACGTCATCATTACATCACACAAATATTTGAAATGATGTCACATCATGACATCATTTTTATGAGTTGTCAAGCACTAACAAAATATCAAACAAATATCTAGATTTATGAGACATGCTTATTAATTGAAAATATTAATGGCTTGTCCCCTCCTCAACTTAACTAGGGTTAGACTAAACTTAACCATACTTAACTCTAACATAACCACACTTATCTTAGAGTTAGTTTGGAATGTTATAAATATAAGGCTTCACACATTATTCAATAAGCTCTTTTGGTGTAATGTTATGATGAAAAAATAGCTTCAAAGACCCTCTTTGTAGTGTTATAATACTCATTTATTGAAATAAAGACAATCTAAATCTAAGCTCAACATTTCCAAGGTGAAAATTAGATATAATGAATGGAGCACCATTTCCAAATATTCTTTGATCATGTGATCGAACACATCCATTCATGGCCAACATACAACTCTTGCTCTTTAGGAAGCTAAATAATGGTTGTTTTGTTTTCTATTAGTTGTTACTTGAATTGTTATATTGATCATTGTTATATTGTTTTATTAATGTGTTTTTGTTTAATTTTAATCATACTAATAAAATACTAATCTCCCCTCTTGGATTCCTATTGATCATAGTCATCATATTATTGATATTTGCTTTCTATCAACCTAGACACTTGTATAGCCTTAGGGGAATTAGTGTTGATGTTAGTGTCCTAATTATTGTAAGTATGCTCTATAAAAAATATATACTCTTTATTAAAATTTCTAATTGTGCTTACTAGGTTTGATTGTCACCTTTTTGATTCTCTATTTAGATCATGTGTATAAGTTTTTAATATCATTATTTTGATAAAAACCATAGATGCTCTAATTAGGGCATGTCACATTGAAAATTAGGGGTTAATGAGCTCAAGTGAAGTTGATCCAACCTAAAATACCCTTTATTAGTGAGCATTGCCCACATATCCATATGCCCTAAATAGTGCCTCAGATTGATGTAGTTCTCCCACTTATGTTGGCCTATGTGTGAATAATGGTGTAATATGCTATATATGAGTGCATGTAGTGATTTATATTGTAATATGACCTACAACCATGAGCATAAATAACCTTTATAAAATAATAAAATGATATAACTATTGTAATTAATAAAATATCAAATGGTTTATCTTGGTAAGTTCAGTGCATAAATAACATATCTATAATTTTATGTATTTATATGGCATCTGCACCTCAAATGTTTCTCAAGATGAAGTATCTATAAAAATTTAACCTTTGCTATGTAAAATGTGTATAATGTGTCACAAAATTGAGAATTTGTGTCAAATATATAATATTTTATCTCAAATGTATATCTAAATCATGTAAATTATATCAAATTATATCAATTCTACCAACTATATGTATGTGGAGTCATGTCTCTATGACAATCCTGAACTAACTACCCCCTTTTCGAGGTGAGGGGAATGAAAATTTATAGTCACATTATCTAAAAAGGATAATATAACCATGTTATATATGTGTAAATCATGTAATAAAAGATATATAGTGTTATCATGTTGAAGTATATGTATCAATGAAGTTTGAAGTATGTATACATAACAATCCATAAGATGCATGATATGGATCATGGAAACATCTAGAAGTATCAATCTCAAAAAAAAAATTAAGCATACACATAGGAGTAATCAATGCCATGTAAAAATGTGTCTAAAGATACTGAAAACAAGTTTCATATTCAAATGTCATGCACTCAAGGGGAGGACATATTCAAATGTCCATACACCAAATAAATAAGCAACACTCAGGGAACTATGGCCAACAAGCAAGGAACATGTTCAAATGTTTTAAAAATCAAGATAATGAATCAAATAATATGTATGGATAATTAATACATATGAAAAGATAAAATATAAGTGAAATATAAGTAACTATCATAAGCATGTCATACTAGTAGTTGCATACATATTTTATTAACATGTCCTGTAAAATAACATATCAAGTACATTAAGTAAGATAGTAGCATGAGTATAAGCATGTGTAAATGAAAGTATATAATATTATTTTGATAGTTTAAAATTATCATAAAATAATAGAGCCTATATCTATTATGATCAAATAAAAGCAATATTCCCCCAATGTAGTATGTCATGTGGGAAAAGGAAAGGTCCAACATCTACATACTCATGTATCATGGATCTATTGTATGCTTGTATCACACTAAAATATCATGAAACATATGTGTGTATGGCAATGATATGTTATCTACTATGTAGATTAAGCAACATATTCAAAATTTAGTAAATATATGAAATGCTAAATATTTTTGGTATTTTTGCTTTATCTGAATGTTTTTATCTTTTCTTGAATATTCAATTTTTATTTTTATTTTTTTATTTTTTGAATGTTTTTATATTTATTTTCTTAAAAAAAATTCTAGGCCATGGAGGTATAAATTAGGACCTTATATAATTCATTGTGTATCTTTAATTCAATGGACTCTCAAGTATTGGTAGCCTAGGAAAGGGGATTACTTTTTGCTTACTCTTTTATTCATGATCAAAATTAGTAGGTTTTATAATTAGTTATCATGGAAAAAAAATTAATTTTTATGGTGTATATTCATATTTAATACCTAGAACTATAATTACCTAATTGGAATAAATATACTTAAGACAATTGTGCACTATGGAAGGTACTTCACAAAGATTATGAATTTGAGATCATCCCAATAACATATCAAAGAGTCTCATATGTGTTATAGCTATAAATGTTGTGGTCACATGTGTTGGAATAACATGTAGAGGTAAATAAATCTCACCAAAAACTTCTTGTCTTCCATATGAATGATTTTACCAACTTGGTCAAAGGGAATAAATCATCTTATGTGCATCCTAAGTGCATGATTAATGGCATGTGGTACATATATTATAACTGTAACCATGACAAAAAATAACATTATGTATAATTTGATGATCAATATGTGATATAATAAATAAGGAATGAATATATAAGTCATCATACAAAATTTAATTATCGTCAAATTAAATGTAAGGCCTCTTAATCATAGGTGGTATCTCATGTGTAAGTGTACCAATAATCTCATCTAATGGGTGGCTATAATATGGTGGAAAATCATGTCCATGATATGATATTTTCACTTCTAGTGATTCCTTAGAATGATCTTATAATGTATTTTTTAATATATTTTTATTTGATGATATTGTTAGAGAATCCTCAAAAATGAGTGTGTCACTATCAATAAGGTCATATATCTTGTGCATAAATTTTAAACATATATTTATAGAATTAAAAAAAACATTGATGGTAGTCACAATAAGAATTTTGATAATATCATTTTGGTATAGTTCAAATTATATAAACCACCATTAGAGGAGGGAGAGATTTGAGATGACACTCCACTAGCTTCAGAAGGAGCAAAGCTAGAACTTAGGTAATCATGTAAATTTTCTCTTAGGTGCATTGGATAAGATGAGATAATTAATTTGTTGTGACACTGTATTAACCATTATGATTTCTTAATTTTTAGCCTCAGTATATTTTACCTTATAACTTGGTTTGATATGAAACTTGGTAGTGGATGTTGTCAGTTTGTTTTCTACATGCTTAAGCTTGTTTAATGAAAAAAGTTTTATTTATGTATCTCAAACAATATGGAATAAGTCATCAAAATATTTGAACTTATTGAAAAAAATAGACTCATGTAAGGGAGAAAGAAAACTTTTTTTTTAAATTTCTTGAATCTTTTTATCTTCCACTAGATTTTTCACTTTGGCCAATGTTATCTTATACCTCAAGACATATTCATCAATAGGATCATTGGTTCCTTGTTTGATCTTGGAAATTTGCATATACGACATCTTTTTAGTAATGTTGATTGAAAAATGTGATAAAAATTATATACTATAGCCTTGAATGATCTTAATTATTGTATTGGTATATCATAAAACCATATTAAAGCATAGTCCTTTAGACTTATTGGAAATAATTTTTCAAAATTTTATCATTGAAAGCATAGTCAATGCAAAGGTTGAACATGGGTGCTACAAAACCAATTAGCAAGGGGTGTAAACATTTCTCAGTTGCAATAAGATTATGTAATTAATCTTTTAAATCAATAACATGAGTTAATTTCAAAACATTTTAATCAATTTTAGAAACCTTAGCTTCCAAATATTGAATAACTTTGAGAAGAGTTTGAAAAGTATACCCTTTGGGATTAATAATTGAGATTTGAGGAGTCACCAAGTGGGATGAAAACACAACTTATGTTGATGTAGGCATTTAAAATGGTAAGTGTACTCATGTATTAATTTTTCCTATGGATGAATTACTAGTACTTATTTTATCTATGGGGAACAATGGTTTGAAAACATATCTCATGCCCCCACTAGATGTAGGATTGAATGTTATACTCGAGGGGCGGGGGGGGGGGGGGGGGGGGGGGGGGGGGGGGGGGGGAGATTGAAACTTATGTATGATAGGAATATATAGTCACCCAAATATTTTTATCAAGAGAGACAAATGGTTTTTCATTAACATATTTTTTTTTTTAGTTTCTAATATAGTATTAAATATCTTTTGAAGATATTCAAGATTTTCATGAATATACTCTCAAAACAATGAAATAGATTTAACATTTTTTATCTACTTATTCATGTTAATTATTTTCACGTGTTTCATTATCCTCATGAAATATATTTAACATTTTTTTAGTATTTTTGTGATTTTCATTACTAGAACTCTCATTATTAGCAGAATCTGGCATAGTATTAGAATGAGACATTTTAGGTGGATTAAGGGGAAGCTTAAAATGTTCAATAGGAACACCACATATTATATAACTATGCCTAGGTTAAATATAAAAGATAGAACAAATATGAATAAATACAACTAGTAAAAACCTTATGAGGTTGAAAACCTTAGGGAAATGTAGGATTTTCATGATAAGACTTAGAGGTCAAGTTCACCAAATGTTTAACCCTTTTTGGAAATAAAAATTAATATAAAAGGGATTAAATTAATAAACCAATAAGTAAGTTACCCTAAAAATTAATAAAAATAAATGAATTTAGATTCTACTTATATTGGATGAGATATATTAAATCTAAACATATGCCAAATATGGAAAGTACAACATTCAATATTTTGATAATAAAAACACAAAGGAGAAAGTGTACTTACCTTATACAATGATGTGTGTGAAGATATAAGTAATATAGGCTCAAAAGTGGATTGTTTGAAGATATATATCTTGACATCATATTATATATATTTACTTTTTAGTAACTTGTATATTTACATCTCCCTAGGGACACTAGCATTGATGCTAGTGTCCTAATTCTACCACTAGAGTCATGTATAGAATATTAACTCTTTTATAAAACATCCATATTTCACCTTTCATATTCTCTATTTAAATTTCATGCATAGGTTCTAAATATAATTATTTTGATAAAGCCCATAGATCCTCCAATTAGGTCATGTCACCTTGTAAAATAAGGGGTAGTGGACTCAAGTGAATTTAAGCTAACCTCAAAGACCCCATTTTTAGTGAGTGTTACCTACATAGATATATGCTCCAAAGAGGGCCTCATACTGATGCATTTCTCCCCTTTATGTTGGATTATGTGTTAACAATGATGTAATATACTACATGCAATTAAATATATTGATCTAGTTCATAACATGAAAACTACTTCCCATGGGTTATTTTTTAATGCTCTAGACCTGCAATAAGACTATTCTTATGACTAATTTAGAAATAGAAAATAATAGGGAATCATAATTTTATATAAAAAAATTCATAGTGTAGTGTAAGCTTGAGAGGTCCTTGTTACATGAATAATGAGTGGGATTTAACTTATATTTATACCACACCTTTGAAAAAAATTCACAAAAGGGTTAAATGAAAAAATAGGTCAACCTATACATATCAAAATATTTCCAAATTTGAGTGTTTGTAAGGTATGGACACCTGTGTTAGAGCATGGATACTAGCATCAATGCTAGTGTCCAATTATTAATAAAATTATGTAGGAATATATTATTTTTTTGAAGTTTTGTAACTAAAAGTGAAGGATATATATTAGGTTTTAAGCATATCATCAGCTATAAGTGATCTAGGTAATCATGATATTAGGTTCAGACTATAAGATAATCATTTAGGTGTTGGGTGTGAAGTCAATATTCATGAAAACTATTCATAGTCACTATTCATGGTCACTATTCGTGGTGATGTTGCATTTAGGCTATGTGGCATGCAGATGATGTTGAATGTAGGTGATGTGGCATGTTGAGATGGCATATGGTGATGTGGTAATCAGTTGATATGGCATATAGGTAATGTGGCATGTTAGTGATGTGGCATGTAGGTGATGTGGTAGGTTTGTGATGTGTCATGTCCCATAAAAGGTCTCTCACATGTGATTAAGTTGATGTGATTAGAGTGGCACATAGAATTCCACCAAGGCACATGGGTTTTATCCTTGGTAGTCACATGAGGTTTGTATTATGGTATAATTGACAAGGGTTTGTAATGGGGAAAATTTATTAGTGTCTCCATGGGTCCTCATGTCTAGGTAAAGTCAAAAAATGAGTGCAACAATTTTTGATTTATGTGTGCACATGGAAATAAGAAGACAAGTTAACTATTTTTTATGATTGACCTCACATGTGGAGTGGGGTGTAATGTTTGGAGACACATGGAGGTGCCTATGATCTTTTCTAAAGTATGGGATCTACTTTTTTGAACCTTTGTGCATGAAGACAAACATTTCATTGTTAATCATTATTCACCCATGAAGTGTGGTGAATTTATAGGGACACCTTATTGATTCTATCTCCCTCTCTCTTCTCTCATTGTTATGCTATATAAAAATGCATTATCCTTTGTATTTATTATCCCCTAGTGGATCACTCTTGGATCATTATAATCTTGGTATTTCATGCTTGGAAAAAGGTAAGGTTTGTAGACCATGATGCTTGGCTCACCTATATACTTTATGTCTAAACATTGTATACATAATTAGAGGTTAGATCCTATAGGCTATGTAAGCTTGGCTCACCTAGATTCAATTTATGCTTTGTTATAAGCATGGTTATCCTTGAGGTTGGAAGTTAGAGCTTAGAGGATTTTTATGCTTGTCTCTCTCGAGTGCTTAATTTGTAAGCACTAGAAGGATTTATTGGAGGAAGTATTTGTAAAGGAATTTTTTTTTAAGTAATTGAAGTCTAGAAGCTAACATTGCCCCATGGTTTTTTCCATTTTTGCATTTGCATGGGTTTTCATTAATCTCTTGTTTTATCTAGTTATTATTGTTCATTATTTTAGTGGCTTGTTTATTTTTTAATTATTTTCTTGCTTTGTAGGATATTTTTTCCTAGAATATTGTCTCATAGCCATGGAAAAAACTCTTATTTGAGTGTTTTCTATTGCAAGGCTATTTTTCTAAAGTGAGAGCTACTATAATGATAGGAGGAGAGACCAAGTTCAAGATGGAGACTGAAAAAAAAAAGTATTTATGGTAGACATATCTCTCTATGGAGTAATATGGAAGATCTCTTGGTGAAGATTTTATTCTCTTCAATTTTGATAAGGAGAAGTCTATAGGAGAGTTATGGGAGAAGCTTAATAAGCTTTACTAAATGGTCAACAAACATATTATTCTTGATGAAGAATCAATTGTACAACTTGAGAATAAATATGGTCTCCATCTATGTGAAGATGGAGGATGATGAAAAATCAATAACAATGTTGTGTTTCCTGGTTATGTTGAAAAATTGAAGGGGTGTAAGTTGTGGTGTCCTACTGACTACATTATTGAGGCTAGAGATATTGAAAACAAAATCCATGCAAAGTAGGAGGTACAAAAGAAACATAAAATTGTACTTAATAAATTATTTTAGGAATATGAAGAAAAAAAGTGAGACCTGGTGTTCTTAGAAGGAGAAAGATTGTATTTACCATATAAATCAGTGTTGTTTGAGTGTTGTGTATACAATTATAGTGTAGTATAAGTAAGTAGCTAAGAGGGCTATGATGTAGTTGAAATGAATATCTAGGTAGATTGATGCATCTATTAACACTAAAGGTAAATGATTTTGTTTTTTGGAGACATTTGGTAGATCAAGATGCTTTTTGTATGCAAGCTTAAAAACATGTTAGTTGCAGTGATGCACTAAGTAACATGATGACTTCCCAAGAACTTTTGATTGGTCTAGTCCACTTGTGACATGTTGATCATGGTTGATATCTAGAGGGCTATGTGTAGAATTCATGTATTGACTTATATGAGATCTTATTTCTTAATTTTAACTACTACCAAGAGTGATAATTGCACTTATAGATATTCATAATGTAGAATTGGAGTATCTTGATTAATAAATGGTGATCTCAAGAAGAGATGGAGTAGCCTAAGGGTTATGAGGATGAGGAAAATAGTTACTAATTTTTAAATTAAATAAATCATTTTATGGGTTGATGCAAACATCACATATGTAGTACATAAATTTAAATACCTTCATGGAAAGCCAAGGTTTGAGTAGAAGTAAATAAGATCATTATGGGTTCAATGATGAGAGATTCGGTATCTTATTGCCATGTGTTGATAATATATTGGTTTTAGGAACCAACATGATGAATATTAATGGTGTGAAGGCTCAGTTGGCCAGGACATTTGAGATGAAGGTGGAAGGAGAAAACCAAAGATGAAGATGCATAGGGATAGGAAAAAAATTAAGTACCCCAATTATTGCACATTTTGAGTTTTATTCAAATTAGTGTCCTATGAGGAGAAGACATGTTTGTCTTGTATATTTTATTCATTAGGAGTAGGAATCCTCATGTATGGTATGACATGTACTAGACTAGATATTCATAAGTAGTGGGATTTGTGAACCAATTCATGACATAATCTCAGATGGAGGATTGGTTTGTGATGGAAGTGGAGAATCACTTTAGGTGATACAATATACTATGGAGCAAATTTTGACAAATATGGTCAAGGTAGAGAAGTTTTAGTAGTGAAACAAAACCTATATTGAGTTTGTGTCAGGGTAATAGTGGGCATGGTTAGCATCTACATCATAGTATGATGAAAGTGTTTCAAAATTTTGTGTATATTAACTTCAAGTCAAAAAATGTTAGGTGTGAAGTCATTATTCATGATCACTATTTATGGACACTATTAATAGTCACTATTCATTTTGATATGGCATGCAAGTTATGTGGCATGCAAATGATGTGGCATGTAGGTGATGTGGCATGTTGATATACCATCTTGTCAATGTGGCATGTGTGTGATGTGACATGAAGGTAATGTGGCATGTTGGTGATGTGTCATGTAGGTGATGTGGCAAGTTGGTAATGTGGCATGGCCCATTGAAGGTTTTTTACATGTGATTAGGTTGATATGATGGGAGTGGGGTGTAACACTCCACCAAGGCACATGGGTTTTGTCTTTAGTAGTCTCATGAGGTTTTTTGTGTGGCATAATTGATAAATTTTGGTAATAGGGCACATTTATTGGTGTATTCATGATTCCTCATGTCTAGTTAAAGTCAAAAGGTGATTATAACACCTTTTAACTTATGTGTGTACATGAGAAGAAGAAATATTAACCATTGTTTCTAATTGGCCTCACATATGGAGTGGGATGTAATGTTTGGAGTCACATGGAGGTGGCTATGATCTTTTCTAGAGTAGTGGATCTACTTTATTGATCCTTTGTCCATGAAGACAAATATTTCATTATTGATCATTGTTCACCCATAGAGTGTGGAAAATTTGTAGGTCCACATTGTTAATTCTCTCTTACTCTCTCATCACTTATTATTATGTTATATAAACATGCATTCTCCTTTGTATTTCTTATCCCTTGGTGGATCACTCTAATATCCTTTCAAGTTTGGGCTTGCATCCTTGGATAAAGGTAAATCTTAGAGGCCATGATGCTTATCTCACATAGATGCTTTATGTGTAATAATTTTATGCATGTTTAGAGGTTAGAGCCTAAGGGATATGTAATCTTAGATCACCTAGATGAATTATATGCTTTGTTGTAAGCATTATTATCCTTTAGTTTGGAGGTTGGATCCTTGAAGATTTATATGTTTGGATCACCTGAATGGTTGGTTTATAAGAACTATAAGGAGTTATTGAAGGAAGTGTTTGTAGAGGAGATTTTCTAAAGTAATTGAAGTCTATAAGATAACATTTCCCCATGGTTTTTTCCCTTGATGCATTTGAAAGCATTTCCACATAATTTTTTGTTTAATTTGGTTATTCTTGTTCATTTTTTTTAATGGTGCACTATAGGATATTTCTTCCTAACAATAGGCATAGTGAGATGGTGAACATGAGACTTTAAATTAAAAGATAGGTCAAGAACTAGAGGGTAGATCCATGACTGATATTTTTTAGTGTACAAGACTAGTTTAACATATAAATCTATATTTGACTATATACACCTAGTTTTCCTCTCTCATGATAGTGATTACATTGAAAGTGTTGAATCTTTAAATTAAGTCCCATGCTCAGTGTTTTTACTTACTTAGATAATATATCTTTCACTGAGACTTTCTCTTAATTTGGTTGACTACTAGTTCAGATTCTTTGAATACTCACAATTTCTTGACCTTGTGTTTTAAGTTAAGTTGAAATCCTAGAGTCAAGGATTTGTATTCTACAAAATTATTGTTACAAGGGAGTTGTAGTCTATAATAATATAATTACTTTATTTCCAAGTTGATAAAAATAATCCATAATCCATAATATTTTTTAGAGTAGGCCCCATCAAAATAAAGGGACCATAGACCTGATGAATCAGAGGATTTGTTAGTTTGGCCTTTGGTAGGTTCTGTATAGAGGTTTTACATGTTAATTTTAGTTAATACTACATTCATATTTTCATTTCTTTAATTATATTCAATGATAATATGCTTTATTATATATTCCCTATCACTTCATATTTAATTAGAAACATCTATCCAAGGTAGCCACATATGTGAAATGTTTGTGTCCATGTACTTATTTAAGGTTTATACCAATCTCTAATTAACAACAGTTCATATGCCTTAGGGGTTTTGACCACCTAAATATTTATAAATTTTTGGACTCTAGTCTCAAATTCTAGTTTCATATGTATATTTAAGAGCTCACCTACCATCTTGACCTTGGATTTATCTAATTGGGCCATTATTTTATCATATTTGATCTATGTTAACCCTAACCTTGTATAAATTCTAACATGCATGATGTTTTCTAAGGATTCCAAATTAACCAAGAAGTTTTGTAAATTATTTTTGAATATATGGATTATGATTAATAAAGGAGGAATCTCCACATTGTTCTTATGTATCATCATGTTGGTGTGTTTTGCCTTATTTTTAGTTTTGACTAGTTTATCAAAAATATATTTTAAAAATATATCATGTTGTTGGGTGATCTGATCTAGCTCATGCATTATGATATTTTATTTGATCTTATTCATATCATATACTATATTTTATCCAATTTTACTAAGGTTATCATGATACCATTTAGAGGTGGGGGATCATTATTGGATTTGGGATCTAGAGGATTAACAACACCATTTGGAGGAGTGGATGTTATGAGAGGTTATTTTTGTGTCTGACTCCTTAGGGCATAGTTATTTATACTGTACCACTAAAAATTATAAATCTCATTAGTGTTTTCCTCATGTTCATTATCATCTAGGTAGGGAGTTTTTAGGTCTCTAGTATCATATCATTACTTGTAGATCTTGATGTGCTAGGAACATCATATGATTTAGTCATGTTCTGATGGTTTGGAACCACATCATGTCCATCCATTTCTTATAAAATATGTTAAAAGTGGTACAAAAATTAATACATTTAAACTCTATATGTTGGTAAGTGTTATGCACTCTACACTATTTATAAAGGCTAATTCATAGATGTTGATCTCAAGCAACTTGTTGGTGAAGGCTCAGGTTGGTTATTTGAATAGTTTTAGGGATAGTTATATATCTAGTAAGTAAAGTTCATATTAGATATCTCCCCACTAGTATTTCCAACCTACCTCTGAAGGCCCAATAAATCATTGCTAAGTTTATGCACCATACATTATATGGCATCTAATTCACTCTTAATAGATTCTTGTGGTATATGTTGGGAATTTTTTAAGATCAGGATTAAGGATTGATTATGAACTTGGATTATATCCTCACCATTATTTGATCCAAGGAAACCTAAATGTTGGTTTGGTGTAGCTTACCTCAAGGGTATTTGGTTAATCATGGGTAGTAAGATAGGCATTGGTATGTTTGAATTTGCATTGGGGATACGATTCAAGACTAGCATATTAGGAATGGCATTAGGAATAACCAATACCATCTAGCCTTAGGTGTTTAACTACCTATCTACCTTAATGGCCTTAGCATATACTAGTGGTAAGTATATTACAGTGGGTTCTCTTCATACAAAAATAGTTTTTCATGGATCCAAGGAATTATATTACATTTCTAAAGTTAGTTGACCATCTAGTTTATACATGGTTATGATTTAGATATACATAATTTTTAACCTAGCATTAAATACTATAATGGGATCGTTAGGTTCCCTCTTCATGCTATAAATTTTTTGATAAAACATGTTATGGTATATAATTTATTCAAACTATGTTAAGAATGTATTTTTGAACTGATCATAACTAGTGATGGAATCCTAAAGGAGATACAAGAACTAATTATATGTAGTTTATTTAATATTAAATATAAAAATCCTACACACTACATATTTGTGGTCAACATTCAGGAGTCTGAGGGTTGTCTTATAGGAAGTGACTTGATCTTCAACTATGGCTCCCTCATTGGGTGTGAATTATGATATCTCTTAGGATTCCTTGGTAGGTCATGAATATCTCCCATGATATTTATGGAAGATCTATCTAAAATTCCATTAGTCTAATAAGGTGAGGAATAGGATAATGAGCAGGACCAAGTTGTGAAACTAGGGAAATGGGTTTAATTAAAGGATCTCTTGATCTCCACCTACTAGTCTTATACCTCATAAACATTCTTAATGGTGGTAATAATAATAAAATAGAGTTATACTTGGACCTAACAATATGATTGGAAAGATCCAAGTTATTATGTGATAAGGGAATAGGCCAAGGATGGAAAATTCCATACATGTTAGGGGATACCTCCTTCTAGTGCCTTTTTTTATTGGTGTTTATGAGTGTACCCATGATATTGGGTATATCAAAGGCTAAGATAATAAATATATTATTCCCTCTCATTTTAGGATTGTTCTAGTGCATCCCAAGGCATGAGTTGCACATATTTTTCTCTCATGTATTCTAATGGAATATATCTAAAGACATACACTCCCACCTTGACAACTCAAAAATTTAGTAAAAAAATAGCATACTTGGGAGTTTTTCATCACAATAGTTACTCACATTTGTTATTAAGGTGGGTCTCTAAGTTTAAGTGGTGGATCAAAATTAAATAAATAACAAAAGGGAATGAGAAAGCAAGGTAGGAAAAAAGTGGTTCTCAAATCAAATAAAGGTGTCAGTGATTGGGAAAACTCTATGAAACCAAATAAAACTTTACCTCTATATAAATTGGCTCATTTAGGCTTAGACCAAATTAAATAGGGTAGAGAGTCTGGGGAACTATAATGAATGCAAATCCCTATAATATTATCTCTTAAGTAAAATAACTATAATATTGTTAGTAGACATTTGTATATAAATTTTTAAACAAAATTTATAAATCACATAAACTTATTACAATATTGTGTAGCTCATCTTAACCAAATACATACACATGTAATTGATATTCATATCATTATCCACAAACACTAACATTCACCACTTCACCATGAGAAAATGGGAAGGCTTACATAAATAGAACATAGCAACCATGAACACTTTTTATAATTTTATTTAGTTCATGTGTTTTCTATTAAGAAAATCCAACCTAAAAAATAAGTTACAAAGTGATATAAATAGAAAAGATGAGACCTACCACCTAGAATCATGGAATCTCACTCATATCCCTCAAGTCTAAGTTAATTTTAATAGTACATGTTTAAAAGAGATAAAAATAAAGTGGCACACAAATTATAGACACAACATTATCACTTTAGGATTAGTCAAACATAATAATTGAATATGAAATAGATCTACAATGGAACCACAACCTATTTTATTTTAGGATTTTTATGTGGCCAAAGATTAATAGATAATATTGGCCTCTCATTCTACTGATAAAGGTTGATAGGTGGATCTTTGAAAAATCACATCTCCTCATGCCATCAATTCCATATGAGCCTTTTGAGGGAGCTCCAACATGTTTTTGATTATGCTGACTTTGATGATGTTGATTATGGACTATGTGGATAAGTCTATGATGGAATTATCTCCAGCCTTATTAGACTTGGTGATCTTATTTCTAAAGGTAGACTTAAACCCTTTGAGATACACCCCAAACACATTTGTATTGATAATTATGTCATCAAGGTTGAATAACATAATTATGTTGACCTAATTAAAATGTGATAACACCTTGTCTTTGCTCATCTCCAATAGGATGATTGTTGTTTTGATGTCCCTAAGGCATTCCTCCAAATAGGTCCTCATATTATGACAAAGGTTTGGTATAAGTTAATGTCCATAAATTACATGTTATTTGACCAAGGGAATGTCCCCTCATTGACCAAAACTACCATTTTCTTCAGTTTATTATCCATCATGATAATTTTCTCCAAGTATTGATGTGATTTTTGATATATCACATTTCCTAGTGCAAAAAATTCCATCACTTCTCACAAAGTAATAAATAACTCAAATAGTTCCCCTTCATCCTTGTCTATCAACTTAAGTGGAAAGGTGTTACTTACTTGAGACTTTAGGGTTTTCACTTATTCATTCATCTCTTTCATAATATTCTATGTCATGTTATGAAAATCCCTTACCATTAAGATCAAGTAATCAGTTATGTGTTCCTCCCCTATTTTCTATATCTTCTTAGTTAAGGAGAATAAATCATCCTTTGTTTTCCACATTACAAGGTCTCCTTATTGTGTGAACCTATAGTTCATAATATTCTCATTATGTATGTATCCTTGTCAAAATTGAATTGGATATCAAGGTCCCCTTGGTACACCATCTTAAGTCTTTGTAGCTTCTCCACCTATAAGGCATCTAAATAGTCACCTCCTTATGTTGGTCTAAGAGGTAGAAGCAATTGAAGGTGTATTTTTCAAAGTGAATGGTGGAGACATGGATGAAAAGGGCCTAAATATGATATGGGATAAAATAGAACTGGAATATGTGGAGTGGGATCAAAATAAGGAATGACAAAGGGATCTACCCATAGGGTCAAATGGGATATGAACTTCTCTTGTATCATGTAGATTGAGGGTCCAATGAAACCTAAGAGATTAATCATCATCCTAAAAAATTATTTTGGATTTTTTAATGTAAATTCAAGTGAACCATGGATATATGAGAGTGGGACCCATGGGATAACTATTTTAATGTAAAAATCGGTTATTGATAGGTCTAATAGATAGATTTATGACTTGTAAAATGTGGAATAGAAGGCCTATCTATGAGATATGAAATTTTGGAGCTACTAGATCTAGAAGGATTCATAAAAATTGGTTTTAATTATAAAATAGGCCTAGGCTAAGGTCTAGTTGCTTGAGTAGTAACACCTAGATGTGGGTAATTTTGAGAAGTTTTGGATATCAAACCATGTATTGTGTAGACCATTGTCACATTAGAATTATAAAGATTTCCAATGGGGATGGTAATTTATCTTAGTGGTAGAGAGATTCTTGATGTAACTAAGATGCCATGAGTAGGAGTAATTGAAACTAGAGGACTAAAAATTGGGGTGAAGGGGATTGTACAAGTGTTGGGAGAAGTAGAAGGGGAAATAAGAACAAGATCCATATAATTTACATATGACATAAGAATTGTGAAATTATGGACTACATTAGTGACACTTAGAGAGATGAAAGCAATTTTTGGTGAACTAGGAGTTGTTGGAATAATGGGTATTGATACACTAGTGATTAGAGGACTAGAAACACAATAATAATAGGGGAGTCCAAGGAAGCCTAGATCTAAGTTGAGTTATTATGTGAGATAATTTCATTTAATATCATCCTTACATAAGTGGGGATAACTAATTTAGATGACATAAAATGTTAGGCCTTTGGGGAGCTTAATTAAGACTCAAAGCCACTTATCATATGCAATGTTTTCTCTATGATAGGTGAACTTACCTAGAATGATGCTCCAACTAAAGCAGTAGTGGTAAATGAATATGGGATAACCATTAGTGAGATATCATAAAATATAATGTTTTTAAGCCTATCTCTTGTATTTGGGATGTCATCTAAGGTTTGGGGCTCATTACGTCTCTCTTCTAAGATCTACTTTCTATATTGTTGCTCCCAAAGTGCCTTTTTAACATTCAAATTTATAATCAAATCTTAATCATTAGATGGGTTTAGATGATAAAAATAATCTTCATGAGATTCATTATTATATTTGATGTTTAACCTTTCCCTTAGTACCTCCACATGCCTATGAACATTCCCATAAGGCTCACATTATCTGTCATAATGGAGTGGAATATTGAAGGATGATATGTGCATAGCCATGGATACCACTACTAAAACATTCTTATACTAATGATGGCCTATGATGAGGGGAAATAATGGGTATGTCTTATACCTCCTAGTAACATGATGACCAATAAAGCTATTAGAATATTGGTAATAAATTTATTTTCTGCCAATTTTTTAGGCACATAATAGGGTAGTTGTAAATGAGAACCCTAAATTCCATCTACTCTTATCATTATTAAGTTTGGATAGTACGAATAATCCCCAATGGATATTATATAAGATCTCATCACCTTAAATAAATTAGTCATATTCTTCTCATTGATGTAAAAATGTAACTAAGTATATATAAGTGATTGTATATATCCTAAATGTGAGATATGTAGTGATGATTGTAGATTTTAGAGTAGACTACATGCATAGGCTAGTTATAAGGTCTCCAAGGTGGGAATGATTCATGATTGAGCTACATGGTATCATAGGATGTATCTAAGAGATAGTCTTGGGAATGTATTAGTGATCATATTATTATTTGGTTGGGTAGTATGTTATTATGTAAGAAATAATAAAATATTATAAGTGAGTTGTTTATTCAAAATCATGTAGATAGGTGTTGATGAGAGTTTATAGGTGAGTATATAATATATGTGTGAGATAAAAAGGTGGAGAGATTATTTCTTGAGAGTTTAGTGGGATATTTTGATAAGCCTCATCTCCTTATTTATAAGAAATGGAAAGGCTATAAAAATGCAATCACTCTCAATGATTAAATCATCTCAAATTTATTTGATAAGGTAAACCCAAGTTTTACAAGGACATAGAACCATGAAAGTGATATAAAAAAGCTTAAATAGGCCCTATATTACTAAACAAACAAAAATAAAAACTATAGACTAGATCAAAACAAAACTAGAAATAGAAAAACTAGATTATGTGGAGGGACACTCCTGGGTGTCTTTAGCTGTAAAACTATCCTTTACTAGAATGATGTGTTTGTATTTTGAAACCTTGTATCAAGTGTGATTCTTGGGACCTTTAGTGGGTTCCCTAGGAAAAATCATCTTTGGACACTTCATGTCTTTCACTTATAAAGGGGTTTGTTTTAGGGGGACCCACTAGGAGAACCTAGGGGGATTTTAGGACCTAAGGGGATTTAAAATTAGGGGATTAGGGAGGGGGCTAGGTAGAATGCACAAAATATTAAACAATGGCCTTTAGCACTTGGTGAAGCTCATTCTAGTCCTATATTAACTTATCCAAACTAAATCCTACCTCTTAAACCTTTGCATTTAAATTTTCTAGCATTTATTTGTTTTTCTCAAATTCCTCTATTATAATGGCCTTACCCTTCCAAGCTGAGGTGATGGGAGACCCAATTTCTATGGGTTTCAAATTTAGAATAACAAATAGCTTAAGTGGTAGGTCATCAAGTGGGGATTTGGATAAGATGTTTTGGGGAGAGTGTACAAGAGGAGGGTGGGATCCCTCTATTGAATCCTCCTCTGGGGAGTCCTCTTCAAAGGAAGATCCTCTTGGGGGAACCTTCTAACCTAGAAGGGTTTAGCCATGTTTTATAAGTAGAAAGATAAGACCTTGATGGATAATGGCGTTAGTGTCATTAACCTAATGGAGAAGGATAGTTTTTTCCAAAGACTTGAGAAGGAAATAGGGGAGGATAATTTTAAAATTGATTAAGTGATTAAGTAATAAGAAGTAGTGTGAGAAAATTAGGGTCTACTTACCTTATAGATTCATATACCTCATGACCTAAAGGTAGACATCAAGCTATTAGTATGATAGGTTGGTATGAGAAAAAAATTTCTTCTCAGTTTGCATGAAGTCATTAGTTCAAAAGAAATGATATAGAGTTTGTTATTTCCTAGACTGGTCTTTGAATTATTTAGCACTAATGTAGGACATACCCATGGTGTTTTTAATAAAATCCTTAGAGATGTTTATGTAAATACCCTACATAGTGACCTTCCTTTTTATCCATGTAGTGATGAAGTCTCATACCACTATGACATTATGCTTGGTACTGTGCTCCATAAACTTTGTAAGCCCCCTTCTTATGTTTTTTCCAGAACTTCTTCTATTCTCAAACCTCTTTACAATAATTTCAATCAATGGTCTCTATAACTACCTATGGTTGTATTATGTGTAAGAATAGAGGGAACATGCTAAGAGTTCTAAACATGGTCTAAATATCTAGGGCTAGAATAATTTAGAATGCTTGCCAAAGTAACATTATCATAACTATATCCCCTTACCTCAAAATGAATGTTGATGATCATGATTAGACCCATCAAGTTGAGGGAATGCATATGTGAGTGGATGATGATTTTAAGTTACATATGTACCTTATGTGTAGATGACACTAAATGCTTTAGGGGGGACACTACCTTCATCATAATAGTTAGTTAAAAGTTGGAGATCCACTTTAGTACTAGCTAGGAGGTCTACCACCCCATTACCTTCCCTATAGGTGTGAGTAAGTTGTACATATGGTATGGTTTCTAATATGTGTTTTATGTCATCCATGATCTCTTTGATAGTGTGTGTGAAGGACTAGTTTTTCCTTCTAGGGTGTTTAAGATATTGAGATAATCTCCCTCTATTATGATTCTGCTCTGATTGAGACTCTGCACTAGTTGAATATTCTAAAGGGATACTTTGGCCTCAGCTAGATGGTTTACTTGCTTGCCTATGGGACCCACGTAAGACACCATCATCTCCCCTTTAGAATTTATTATGATTCCTCCTCCACCTATAGGGCTCAAGTTGCCTTTAGAGGCTCAAGTTGCCAATAGATTATTGAATAGAAGAATATTATTTAATTATTAGAAGTATTATTTTATGCTTATTTTTTGAAATCTAATCCAAATTTATTATCTAGTATTAGAGCATGTATCTTTATGCAAGTGTGGAAATAATTAATATGGTGTAAATAATCTCATGATAAAAAATGTATTAGATACCTCTCAATAAAAAAGATGCATTCTATCCATATGATATCAGATTGATGGCTATTTTTTTAGTTGGAAAGATAAAATAGAGAGGCACAATGTTTAATTTTACATCATCTTTACATTTGACTTGCAAGTTTGCATAATTTTTTTGTAAGTCACATGAATATTTATGGGAAAAAAATCATAAAATAGTTTGAAATAGCCTCACAAAAATTACCATATCTTACTCGGTTTTTGACAAAATTTTATGATTAAAATTATTTTGGAAAGATGAAGATAACATAATCTATAATTTTTTTAGAGATATGATTTGAAATGAAAATTATGTTTTAATTATAAAAGTAGCCTTCAAATTGATTCTATCACCCTTTATACTATTCACCTAATTGTTGATGTAGTGGATTGCACTCAGGGCAGGAGGTCGAGCTCCTGCATTCCACATGTCAAAATGGAAAATCTCCTCTCACCTGTGGGACTGGCAAAGCTAGAGGGGAGAGTCTCTAGGTAAGGGCTAGCTCCCTTTGATGCATCTGAGTTGTTCCAATAAGTGATAATATAGGTATATAAATATATAGTAAAGGGGGGGGGGGTGAAAAGGGAGAAGGATTACAAGAAAACAAATCTCCTCTAAAAGAGCTGATGCACCAAATGATTTGACATTCTCACACTCACACTTGAAGTCAGACAAACACATACGTACACTTCAAACTGGCAGAAGGACCAGGCTGCAAGAAGTTTAATAGGGAGGCTTTAATGGAACACACAGAAAATAGAGACACACCAAAGGCACTATAGAAAGGCACATTATATAGTAGCTTCTTCTATCTCTACACTTCCAAATATAGCTCTCCTTGTCTCCTACAAAAATGGCACCTTATAGACACTAGGTGCATTGGTGTTAAACCTATGGAAGCATTAAGAAGTAATGACTAAACACATACTGACACTCAGACACACACAGAGGTATTTAACTAGAATAGAGGCAAAAAATGTGTTTATTAATTTCAAGTGAAAATTTGCCAGGGCTTCGCCTTACAAATGTGGAAGATCCTTTTTTAAATTACAAGTTTCCAATATATAGAGGAAGAAAGGAGGCCCTTTGGCACCCTTTTTACAAGTGACCCATGTGCCTTTCGAGCATTGGGATGAGGATGCTGTCTAAAGATAATGTTGTGTCAGCTCCTGTCAGGATTCGAAATTATGAGCCACACTATTTGCCTGCTCATCAATGCATATTGAAGAAAAATAGGTCACACAGTTCAATGTTTGTGCCTCTTGATGATCACATGGTAGGTACTATGTCAAACACTAGAATAACTCCTTGAATTGACACTTTCTTATGCCACTTGGATCACTTTGTCTACTTCTGTGCTTGGCCATTTTGCCCCCTCTATCTCCTTCATCCCTTGGGCTATCTTTTGCTACTCTTTCAACTCCTTGGCTGAGAGCGCATCTACTTCTAACACATGTCGCAGTCCACTACTTGGGCACTTAGAAGACACTTTGAAACATGGGTGTTGACACATGGTGGCTTTTATCGAGCTGATAATGGGATGTGGTAGCATCATCTTAACTTAGAGGGTCCTTTGAGAGTTAGGAAAAAGTTGACACATGGCCACTTCTACTTACTTTTGAGAGAAACTTACCATTAAAGCTTTAAGAGAGACTCAAGGTTTCAAATGCAGACACTTGTCACACTCCACTGAGGTAGGTGAGGACACGTGGTGGCATCTACTCACCTTTGATGGTCCCTTGAGGGTCACATGGGGAATTTTGAGATTTCTACAAAAGGTGACATGTGGCTACTTCTGTAGAGCCTTTAGTTGCCTTAGGAAAACTTTTGGGACCCTTTTTTGGTTCTTACAGATGCTGACATTTGTCATGCTCTGCATAGCTCTTAGTAACCCATTCAAGCCCACCAATCTTCTCTTTGAATAATGAAGCACAAGGAGAAACCCACATATGTTGACACTTGTCAGCCTTCACTGAGCCCTACAAGGGACACATGGCACATTCCACTACTCCTAAAAAGCATGTCAAAGGCTTCCATGATTGCCACTTGGTGCCTTCTGCACTCTAGCTTTCTTGATGTAAAATTTGATGTTTGTGCACTTGTCATCACTTGAAAACCCAATGGCTAATTCATGTGCTTAAATTTGACAATTTTTAGGATGTCACCGTCCTTGGCAAAGTTTGTCGAGCCTCTTTTGTGGGTTTTTTACTTCAGGCCTTTTCCTGTAGACAAAAGTCTACAAGAATTGCCACTTTGACTTTTGTTATTCCTTTGGGTTCTTTGGTTTTAGCCTTCCCCAAATTTCTTCAAACTTTTTATCTAAAGGAATTCCTTTAGTGAAGCCTTTGAACTGCTCCCTACCCTCCGCAAGGGATATTGAATCTAGAAGTACCCTCTACAAGGTTTCTTGCCCTTCATCTTTGGGACACCCCCTTGAACCAACCCATTCAACCATTCACTTTAACCACTTGTTGAACTAGTTTAATGATACAATGTTATGCACTGAGCCCTTCATTGAACCAACCCATTGAACTGCTCGAACTTGAACCAAATGATTGAACCAACATGTTGAGCCAACGCATTGAACTGAATGATTGAACTAGTTTATTAAACCATTTTAATGGTTTAACACTGTGTGTCGAGCCAAGTGGTTGAACCAAATGTTGAACCTGAAGCCTTTTGAACTTGCCGATGAACCTTGTGCTGAACTTTTTGTTGAACTTTGTCGATAAACTAAGTGCCGAACTAACCGATTAAACCAAAATCAAAGTGTTGAACCAACTAAGTTGAACTAAGCAATGAACCATGGCATTGAACATGAGTGATGAACTGAAGCTCGATGAACTCATGTAAACTAAAATTGATTGGCTTTAAAAAGCAAGGGAAGAAGGGGACCAAGTTTGGCCTATTGGGCAAAAATGGTCAACAAATTGGTGACTCCCAGGGGAAGAATGCCTACTATGCTTAGAGACCAGTTGCCTTGTAGTCCATTGGGTATGGAGTTAGATTATATCTTAAAGATCAGTAATAGCTCTAATAAATCTCAAACCAAATATGAAGATTTACCTCAAAAGGAAATGAAAACACACACAAAGCTAAGAAAACTACTAACATGTGCAGAAAGCACTTAGGGGAAATAGGAGAAAAGCAAGGGGAAATATATACATGATGGAGAAGGGGTTCAGTGGTAATGCTTAAGATGTATCCCATTAATTAGGATATATAGTTATTCACCATCCGACCTAGAGAGTTAGAATTCATTATGCTACTTACATTGAGTGATTACGTACGGGCCACATAAGGCATCAAATTTTGCATGTTTTCTAGGCTTAGCTTGGTCTTCATCCCATTTCAAGACAATGTCTCCTTCATAGAAACCATTTGATGAAGATTTCTTGTCAAAGTGTCTCTTCACTTACTGTTGGTGGCTAGTCATAGAAGCCATAGCTTGGTCCCTTACCTCTTGGAGTTCCATCAACTTGCATAATCTAATTCCATGCTATTTCCTTCTTCTAATTACAGCTAATGAGTGAGATCCAAGGCTGGCAACTCAAGTGATTTGGGGAGCCTAGCTTCCTTTCCATAGATGAGTGTGTATGGCAAGTTGCCAATTGCCCTCTTTGGGGTGACCCTATCTACCCACAGGGCTATTTTCAACTTGGCATGCCAAGTCCTCTAATTTTCCTCCATGGTCGACTTGATGATCCTGATCAGGTTCTTATTTTTAGATTCATCTAGTCCATTACCCTGTGGGTAGTAATTAGATGAAGTGCTGAGATATATACCATATCCCAGCACCCATTCACTTGTTTTGGTCCCCAAAAAAGCTAACACATTATCTAATATTATGGTTGTTGGAACCCTAAACCTCACCACCAAGTCCTCATAAAAATCTAGGACTACACTTTCATTTGCCTCCTTTAGAGCAATAGCCTCTACCCACCTTATGAAATAATCTATGGCAGTCAGGACCCACTTATGTCCAGCACTAGAGGGAGGATTGATCATTCCTATGAAGTCTAGGCCCCACTATGTGAATGGTTGTTCCACCTAAATAGGCTATAAAGGCATGGCATCCAATCGTTGCTTTCCATCAAAAAGTGTGCACTTCTGGCACTTTCTTACCTAGGCATGGGTGTCGCTAAAAAGAGTAGGCCAAAAATAGCCAACTCTCATTATTCTTGCTGTAGTAGCCCTAGGAGCAAAATGACCATCAACTATTCCATCATGGAACTTAGATAGTACCTTGTCAGCCTAACTTGAGTCCAAGCATCTTAAAAATACTCTTGAGAGATCCTAAACAACACTCCATTAATCAGGGCATATGAGAGACACTGGAGTTTGAAATACCTTCTCTTTGTCTTGTCAAGTGAGTGCAGGCACTCACTAGTGAGAAGGAAGTGCCTCACATCTAATGTCTAATCCTTCATGACATCTAGTTCTTCTACTATAGCTACATCAAGGATTAATAGATTATCCTCCTTTTGCTACCTAAATTCTGGATTGAGGTGTTCGCGTAGGCCTCTCCCTCTTACCAATTTGGTGATCTTGATATCTACATCATATTCCATCACCTTAGTGATCCACCCTACTCTCTTCTCATTTAGATCTCAGTTGATCAAGAAATCCTTGATGCTAGGATGTGGAACCATGAGGTAGATTCTGCTATTGGATAGCATGTGTCTGAATTTCTTCAAACTCCATATGACTACCAAGACTTGCTTTTCCACATACGTGTATCTAACTTCAAAACCTTCTAGGCCTTGGCTAAAAAATGCAATTGGATGCTCAAGGTTATCATCACTTTCTTGGGTAAGCATGGTGGAGATTACCTCTTCATTTTTGAAGGTATAGAGGTTGAAATCTTTGGTGAAGTCAGGGCTGATCAAAGTAGCAACCCAAGCTATGGCTTGCTTGATTTCTTCAAAACTATATTTCCTTTGTACTATCCATGTGAACTCCTCACCCTTCCTCCGCATAGAGGTTAATAACTTGACCACCTCTACGAAATTTGGGATAAATCTCCATATGAAATTTATCTTACTAAAGAAGCTTTGCAGGCCTTTCTTGTGCTTGGGTAAGGATAGCTCCAAGATGAAGTGAACTCTTTCTGGATCAATACCCAAACCTTCTAAAGAAACAATGTGACCAAGGAGCTTTCCCTCATGGATAGCGAACATGCATTTCTTAGGATTGAGAGAGATACCAAACTCTCTACACCTCTCAAAGATTTACCTGAGGTGTTTCATGTGCTGGCTCACTTCCTTGGAGAAAACTATCACATCATCAAGATATACCAGCATAGTCTTATTTATCATGCCTTAGAAGGCCATGTCCATAGCTCATTAGAAAGTGGTACCAACATTGGATAGTCTAAAAGGCATTTTCTTGTAAACAAATGTTCCCCACTTGGTCGTGAAGGTTATTTTGTGCTAGTCACAGTCTTGCACCAAAATCTATTGTATCTTGAATATCCATCCAAGAGGGAGAAATGCTCACTACCTGTCACCATCTGAAGGATCTACTCCATGCTTGGGAGAGGATAATGATCTTTCAAAGAAACTCTATTGAGGTCTCTAAAATTGATGCACAGTCTAATCTCTCCATTCTTTTTCTAGACAGGAACAAGATTGGCCAGCCAAGAAGAGTGTTTTATTGGAAATATTATTTTAGACTCAATCAATTTGGTGAGCTCCTTGCACATGAGAGGCTCAATCATTGGATTAATAGGCCTCTACTTCTACTTTACTAGTTTGGCACCTTTTTCTAGTTTAATGGTATGCTAGGCTAAGATCATATCAAAACCCTTCAAATCACTATACTCCCAAGAAAAGATATTAGCAAATTCTTAGCACAATAAGGTGAAGGCCTACCTTTCCTAGTCTGTGCACACTTTTCCAAGTGCAAGAAGCTTGTCCTTGAGTATTTCCACCTTCTCATGGTACTCCTCCTTTGTTACAATGCACATCTTGTCACTTCTCAATTGGTCATCCCCATTAAAGATACTCTCTAGAGTGACCAACCCTTTGGGGAGCTTATTGTTCTTCAACTGAATAATTTGGCTACCATATTGTTGTTGTAGTTTTACCTAGTTTTTTGTATCAAATTCCACTTCTTCTTATAGACAAAGAGCTATTTGTTTATCACTATTGAAAACCTACCAATTGGTGATGTTGTCAGGTATAGAAGGCTGGATCACCACTTTCAAGTGACGTGGGCTATGGTCTCAGCCTATTTCCTTAGCAATATCAAATTGGACACCAACTACCACCAACCTATCTGCTTGCTTGTTCTATTCTCTAGGGATTGAAGCAATATTGAAAGCATAGAAATTTTCTACTAAGTCCCATACCCTATGTTTGTAGGACATTAGTAGAGAGTTCTTCATCGAATTCTGGCCCCTTATTTATTTGATAATCAACTCACTATCACCAAACACTTTTCCTCACCCACTCCAAGCCATGGATGAGGGATTCATATTCTACAACATTGCATGTGCAAGAAAATTAGAACTAAAAGGCTGAAAAATACCTCTCTTTTGAAGGAGAGACCAACATCGCTCCACCACTAGCTCCCAACTTACTCCTTGAACCATCAAAGAATAGCTGCCATAGACCTGAGCCTTCCTAGCTATATTTCATTAGATTTGGTACAAAATTACCCTCTTCATGCATGTAATAAACTCCAAGTCCTGCCTCCTCTATGAATTTGTAAGGATCATGCTCGAAGTTGTCACTTCCCCACTCATCTAAGAGCAGGGCTACAACTCCTTCAAGGGCAGAGGATGAAGATTGGTCTACTTAGAACTCCTCCTGGTCAATGATGGCATCGATGACATTTACTTCCTTTAGTGAGTAAGGTTCTAGATGATCTTTTTGGAGTGGCTCAAATTCAATCTTGACTTTAGTCCCATACTTGGTTCTAAAAACTAGATAAGACCAATTTGTTGCTAAGTAGCTACCTATCTTGGCTGTAAAATCTTTGGATAAGTAGATGGCAAAGTAGGGAGGGACATCTACCACTACCACATCATGAAGGACTAAGAAATTTGGGCAAGCATGTAGCATCAAACTCAAACCTCTTACCACCCCAAATATCTTTGTTGGGGTTCCATCCAGCTGCAGAACTCCCTTGGTCATTTCTTCATATTTCAAGCCCAGCTTGTCAGCTATGCATTTGGGCATTACTGAGGTGCTTGCTCTGCTATAAATGATGTAATTTTGTACCAATAAATCTCTTATGACTAGGGACACATAAAAAGGAGGGACCTTCTCTTCTTTTTGGGTTTGACCTGAGGTGGAGGGTTGTCCATTCACCATTAAAATGTTATCAGCTCTTGCTAGGATATCTCATTCATCTAGTTCATACAGTTCCTTTTACAACATGTCTTTCTACCCTAGTATTGATAGTGAATCCCATAAGGAGATGTTCATGTGTAGCTTCTTCATCTGGTCAACCATGTTGACTTGAGGGTTGCCTTCCTTCAAAATTTCTTTGTAATTATGTACAACTTGAGGGGTAGGCTGAGGAGCTGGAGGTACAACTGACGGTCTAGAACTTGGGACTTTTTGATTTACATGTGTTGAAGAAGTCATTGTTGATGCCTGGGTAGCAACCTATGTTTCTTCCATTTCCCTTCTTTTAAATATTGTGTTGGCTACAACATAATTAGCCTAATTATCTGTAGTGCCCACATAACTTACTAAATAGAATTCTCCTTCCAGATGATTCATGAAGGTAGAATTAGGTTGAGCCTGACTGCTACTCATGGTGGGTTATATTGGAGCCTCAAAGACTTGGGAATGAGTAGCTACCTAATTTTCTTACACATTTGGGTAATAACCCATCATTTCATTTATATAAACAACTTGCTCTTGACTATATCCCATGGTTGAACAACTTGGTTGTTCTTGCACTAGATTGTTTTTAATGGGTACCATGACCTTAGATGATGAAAGAGCACCTGGGTTGTAGCCTTGAAAAGGTCTGGTCTGAGTAAGCTGACCCTATTTTTTATTGTAATTTTGGAAAGGGGTTCTAGGAGCTTGGCCATACTACTGGTATCCTTGGTTTGGTTTGTTGCTTTGAGCTTGTTGCCTTTTAAGAGCTATAAGTTTGTTCGACATACTTTGCAACAGACTCTTAACTTCATGAAACTCATTAGATGGAGTAGCAACTAGTTTCTCTATGTTGGGAAGAGGAGCTAATGTGGGAGCAGTGGTTTGAATTGGAGGTAGCATTTTGAGGAAAGCTGGCATATGGGGTCTAGGGGCTATTTTCCAGCCTACACTAAACAATTTTTAGCTACTATAGCTATATCATAGGCAGTAGGCAGCACATGTCCTCCCATGGATTGTATCATAACAGCAATATCACTATTCTATGCTCTTAAATAATATAGGAAAGCATAGGTAGTAGCTGGTCTTACCAGAATGGGGATTCTATCCCATGTCTTCTAAAATTGAGTGTTGAAATCTTGCATGTATTCATGTGGGGCTCTTTTCATGGTAGTCAGCTGCTCAGCAAGTGAGAGGTGATCACTCTTTTCCCCAAAATGGTCTATCAAGTGAGTACCCAATTCATTCCAAGAATAGATTGAATTTATAGCCAAAGTCCTATACCAGTCAAGAGCTTTGCCCTTGAGAGACAATGCCAGCAATCTAATTGCAATATTTTCCTCGGTGATATTGTGAATATTGCAGAGGTTTAGTAATATTTCTAATGTGCTCGATGATTGTAATGGGCCCCTCTCCATCAAAAGAAGGCACATTTTTTAGGGTTGCTCCTGGGATTGGGTCATAACGTGGGAGATTCAAGGGACTCTAACCATGAAAGTGACAAAGGGTAATGCCATAGCTGGGATGAGATGTAACTGGGGCCCTACTACATATTCATTACTTACAATAGGTTTGGGAAGGTGGTTCACTGAATAAGAATGGGTCCTTTCAAACCTCAGTCTTTTTGTTGAGTTTAAAGGCAATTCAACAAATTCAAAATGGACACCCTTAGAAGTAGACCATGTGGTGACTTTAGGCATAGGAAGTTAGACTGGTCTTTGATTATGTAAATAAAGTTCTTACTAGTGGAATTGCCAGATGTTGAAAATAGTTGATTTGCTGTAACAAGACTAGCATCAATCCTGAAACCTTGCTAAGTGTAAGACTCAGTCCCACCAGGCATGCCAAAAATTGTTGATGTAGTGGATTGCACATGGGGTAGGAGGTCAAGCTCCTTCCTTCCACACATCAAAATGGAAACTCCCCTCTCACCTATGGGACTAGTGAAGCTGGAGGGGAGAGTCTCTAGGTAAGGGCTATCTCCCTTTAATACATCTGAGTTGTTCCAATAAGTGCTAATATAGGTGTATATATATATATATATATATAATAAAGGGGGAGTGAAAAAGGAGAAGGATTACAAGAAAACAAATCTACTCTAAAAGAGCTGATGCACCAAATGATTTGACCTTCTCATACTCACACTTGAAGTTAGACAAATACATATGTACACTTCAAACTGGTAGGACCAGGCTGTAAAAAGTTTAATAAGGAGGCTTTAATGGAACACAGAAAATAGAGACTCACCAAAGGTGTTATAGAAAGGCACACTATATAGTAGCTTCTTTTGTTTCTGCACTTCCAAATATAGCTCTCCTTGTCTCCTACAAAAATGGCACCTTATAGACACTAGGTGCATTGGTGTTAAACTTATGGAAGCATTAAGAAGTAATGACTAAACTTAGACTAACACTCAGACACACATAGAGGCATTTAACTAGAATAGAGGCAAAAAATGCATTTATTGATTTTAGGTGAAAATTTGCCAAGGCTTCTCCTTACAAATGTGGAAGATCCTTTTTTAAATGAAAAGTCTCCAATATATAGAGGAAGAAAGGAGGCCCTTTGGTACCCTTTTTACAAGTGACCCATGTGCCTTCTGAGCATTGGGATGAGGAAGCCATCTAAATATAATGCTGTGTCAGCTCTTGTCAAGATTCAAAATTATGAGCTGCACCATTTGCCTACTCATCAATGCATATTGAAGAAAAATAGGTCACATAGTTCACTATTTGTGCCTCTTGATGATCACACGGTAGGTACTATGTCAACCACTAGAATAACTCCTTAAATCAACACTTTCTTGTGCCACTTGGATCACTTCATCTACTTCTACACTTGGCCATTTTTCCCCCTCTATCTCCTTCATCCCTTAGGCTATCTTTTTCTACTCCTTCAACTCCTTGGCTGAGAGCGCATCTACTTCTAACACGTGTCACAATATACTACTTGGGCACTTAGAAGACACTTTGAAACATAGACATTGACCCATGATAACTTTTACTAAGTTGATAATGGGACATGGCATCATCCACTTAACTTAGAGGGTCCTTTGAGAGTCAGGCAGAAGTTGACACATGGCTGCTTCCACTTACTTTTGAGAGAAACCTATCATTGAAGCTTTAAGAGAGATTCAAGGTTTTAGATGCAGACACTTGTCACACTCTACTGAGGTGGGCAAGGACACGTGGTGGCATCTGCTCACCTTTGATGGTCCCTTGAGGGTCACATGGAGCATTTTGAGATTTTTGTGGAAGGCAACATGTGGCTACTTCCATAGAGCCTTTAGCTACCTTAGGAAAAAATTCAAGACCCTTTTTTAGTTCTTATGGATGCTGACATTTAGCATGCTCTACATAGCTCTTAGCAACACATTTGAGCCCACCAATCTTCTCTTTAATTAACAAAGCACAAAGAGAAACCTACAAATGTTGACACTTGTCAGCTTCCATTGAGCCCTATAAGGGACACGTGGCATGTTCTGTTGCTCCTAAAAAGCATGTCAAAGTCTTCCACAATTGCTACTTGGTGCCTTCTACGCTCTGGCTTTCCTAATGTAAAATTTGACATTTGTGTGCTTGTCGTCACTTGAAAACCTAATGGCTAATTCACATGCTTAATTTTGATGATTTTTGGGACATCACCATCCTTGGCAAAGTTCATCGGGCCTTTTTTGTGAGTTTTTTACTTTGAGCCTTTTCCTACAGACAAAAAGTATGTAAGAATTACCAATTTAACTTTCACTATTCCTTTGGGTTCTTTGTTTTTAGCCTTCCCTAAATTTCTTCAGACTTTTTGTCTGAAGGAATTCCTTCGATGAAGCCTTTAAACTACTCTTTGCCCTCCACAAGGGCTATTAAATCTGGAAGTGCCTCTGCAAGGGCTCTTACCCTTCATCTTTGGGATGCCCCCTTAAACCAACCCATTGAATCATTCACTTGAACCACTCGTTGAACTAGTTCAATGGTTCAACATTACGCGTTGAGCTCTTCGTTGAACCAACCCATTAAATTGCTTGCACTTAAACTAAATGATTGAACCAATGTGTTAAATTGAATGATTTAACTAGTCTGTTGAACTGGTTCAATGGTTCAACATTACACACTAAGCCAAGTGGTTGAACCAAACATTGATCCTAAAGCTGCTTAAACTTGCTGATGAACCTTATGCTGAACTTTTTGTTGAACTTTGCTGATGAACTAATCGCTAAACTAGCTGATTGAACCAAAATTGAAATGTTGAACCAACTGAGTTGAACCAAGTGATGAACCATGGCATTGAACCTGACCAATGAACTGAAGCTTGATGAACTCATGCAACCCAAAATTGACTAGCTTCAAAAAGCAAGGGAAGAAGGGGACCAATTTTGGCCTATTGGGCAAAATTGGTCAACACTAATCATGACAACACATCATGTTGGTCATTGATAACGTCTAACTATTCAAGGAGTTTTATGCCTGAGGGATTTTAAAGTGATTAGTCTTCTAATCCATGTGTGCTTTAGTTTCAATCCTCACTTAAACTGATGCATGTAGTATTATAAACAAGTAATTGAAAAGGTCTTAGTTTGAGTTTTCTAATAGTGAAGTTGTTATTGGAAATAGTCTTTGTGTCTTAGTTTATAGTTTAGATGAGGCTTTCATATTTTTTTTAAATTCTTGTCTAAAGTCATTAATTTAATCACCAAATATTTCATCCTATAGGAGGTCTTTCAAGCCTATTCTAAGATTTAGGCAACATTGGAATACCTCTAGGCCTATGGGTTGCCTATAGTAGAGGTAGACCTCTATGTTTAAGGGTTAGCTCCCTAGATTGACCTTTAAGTGATTATCACCTACACTAAATGATTGTTTGGATGAAAAGAGGTAAAAATAATCATGAAATTAAATTAATCTAATGGGTTGACACACCATAAATATCTCCACAATATGATCATACTTTTGCACTAAGAGAAAAGACCTATAACACTAGCTTCAAAGTTCTAGAATTCTCTAGCATTATTATTTCAAATATGGAGGTGATATGCATGAGACTACTCAAGATAAGTAGACCAAAGGTCAATTTCAGACATTAAGGCTACTTTTACACTTTAAGGTAGTTGAAACACACTAGTTACATGCCATATGACCTGTTAGAATGAGAACTTCTTGAACCAAACATGAAAGGATAAAAAGCAAATATAGAACCTTATCATTAGACCTCACCATACATCACTTTACACACTCAGACAATATGTTTTCTAAATTAAAAAATAAATTTAATGTATTATTCAAAGTTAAATTACAACATCAAACTAGTAAGGCTTCACCATATTAGGTGTGGAATTAGAATACAAGATATAAAATGGATTGCATTTATAAAATGTGTGAGAGGAGATAGAATAATGAAGCTTAAGAGTCACAAGAATAAGTACCAAGCTAAGATAGAGAGTTAAATTTGAATGATAATGGAGTATGAAATAGACCATGAAAGGTCTATTTGGACAAATATCTCTCAAAATCATCAAACTCCCAAAAACTGACGTAGGATACTCTCAGTTGGCTTCTTGAAATTGCCTTCATCATTGGGCCTCTCTTGAGCACTCCAAATAATATTATGAATAGTTGAAACATATACACTATGAAATGGGGGTTAAAAAATATTCAACATATATTATATGTGTGCCTAACCATTGGTCTTCTTTTTGACATTTATTCCTACCATCTACAGTCTCCATCACTAGCCTTGTAGGCTTATCCCTACATTTTTCACCCAAATTCTCTTCAATTTCTCAATCCAATCCATGTAAGGGGTGATAAGACACCTATCCATAGTTTTCTTATCTTTAAATCCATTAGGAAGACCTTAAAAGGCCTCTTAATTGGACTTATCATTCTCTCACTTAATGGTCACCCTCTATTCTCATTATCTTCCATAGACTACCTAAAGTGAAGGAGTTTGTAGAAGTTTTAGTATAAAGCAATAAATGGATATAGGGAGTTAGATTAGGTCCCAATTTATGCCCCCAAATCTTCATCCTTCAAGACTCCTTTGCACCTATAACATAATCAAAACCTATTAAGTAAACCTATTATATACCTTGTTCATATAAATAGGGTAAAAAACTCTAATGTCAAGGATCCTGAGAGATTTATCTACAAGTCCAAAACACTTCCCAAACCAAACTAGCTCATTTGGATGCATCTTATTCCTAACCTTTCTAATCAGGTCAAGAGCAAGGGTTTTGGAGGGTTTTAGGATGTTTTGATTCTTAAGGATTATTCATAGAATCTTGATGTTTAAATCTCAAACCAATTACACTAAAATCATTTTAGGGACCCTCTTCAACATCTCCTAACTCCTTGGGTATCCATGCTAAGTTTTTGTACTGGTGTGAGCATCTAAAGATGGCCTCTCAAGCTTGGGAGTGTATTTTGCATACCCTAGGGTGAAAATATTAATTTTAACCAATATATTTGATATCCCTACAAAATAATGGTTTAAAATAACCTTATATCTCCCCTTTAAAGTAATAAAATGGGATTTAAGGTCCACTTGGTGTTATAATTGAGATTGGACCCCTTTAAGGCTTTAGGCCTAGTAGGCCTGAACTATGTTTATGCATGCTTAGGAAAAATTGTTTAATTTTTTGAGACTATGAATTCCATTATATGTTTTTTCATGTTTAAATCAATATTATACATCTTCTTTTAGTGATCCAACAACTTCCAACTCATTTCATCTCCGTTCACTCACCCAACCTGTAGTTTTGTCTCTCTAGGAGTGCCTTCTATTTGAGATAGAATATAGGTCACTTTCTCTAAATACTTATCCAATGTGAATATATGAGGTTATTAAATACGTATTGAGGAAAATTTTTACCAATTTTTAGATTTAGATCACACCAATAGGTCCTTCAACTCTTCAAAAATCCTCAAGATAGGCTTCTTAAACCTATTAACTATGCACAAACTATGAACAAAGTTATATTTGTCAATTTATCCTATTCCTTTGGTATAGGAACTAAATGGAGATATGATAATACCACTATGAGAATTGTTTTCAAAATTTTAGTCCATGATCAATCTCTACCAACTCCCATCTGGCACTCTTTACACTACCTAATCCTAGTCTATAGTCAAACTGTGATTGTGATATTCACCTAGAAAGAGGATATGCATGTAGGGATATTTCATTTTATAACCTTATATCTAATACCCTGAAATCTCCTTAAAATATTTAAACCCATTTCATAATTTTTTATGTTCATTCATACCATGTATTAGGGTTTGTGCTCATTGCTCTTCTATCATATTGGCCTGATTTGGTTTCTACTCCATAATAAGCTATAGGTGGATATCTTTTAGGATACATAGACCCATTTAGGATTTTATACATATTATATATCATTATTAGGATTTTTTTTAAGTATTTTATCTCACCTTCATAGTAAAATACACTCATATCATGCCCTAAGTTAGACCAACATCTAAACTATTGTGTTCAACTTGCACTATCACCCTACAATCAACTATAATTAACATTTTTAGACCAAAAGGGGCCCCTATAGGTGGTAGTCTAGGTCAAAACTCTATACTTCAATTCCCTCCAATGCTATTTGGGCCACTAGTGTGATTAATCATCATGTAAGGTTACTTTTTTGTAGGGTCTTCTTATATTAGGTCTCATATGGAGATGTAAGACCATCTCAACTAAGAATATTGTAGATAATATTGTCATTATACAATGGGATAATGATTGAGATGGATACCTTCTTTCATTCTTATTACATGACCAAATAACCAATATATAATGTCAAATCATTTCCCTGTGCTTGGCATGAATGATGAAAACCATTAGACTAGTTTAGACCTTACATGTTTTACTATGGAAGGATCAAAATAAAGGTAAAATCCCTATTTAAGAGAATTTAAGGTAAGGTGTTCCTAAAGCCACTTTCTTCACATATGAACATGATTCTCAAGTCTACCTACTCCATTTAGACCCCACCATGATTACCATAGTACTATTTAATTTGTTAAGACCTCAATGAAGGTTCAAACAAGTTTTAAACACCTCACATTTCAAGGTTCTCTCCTTTGTTTGGGCCACCTAGAGGTGCACATCAGTAGTATATAAGGCAGGACTATATCTATTAGAGAATTGGTTATCTAAACCAATCTCAAATAATTTGAGTAGCTTAAAATTTATTTTTAAAACTTTATGAGACTTCATATCATCTTTAAACCTTCATCACATCACCATGATTATGCAAGATTACTCTTACCTACTTATAGGTGGATGTATGTAGGGAAGTATGACTTTGCATACACATGATTATGTTCTTTATCAATATTAGCCTTTGAGACCAAACCTCCAAAATAATATATTGATCAACATGTAGTGGGAGGTTATAACACAGCATGTTTATTTGCATTACCATTTTTATGAAGGTCAACACAGGGAGATAAGTTTTTACGACTGATGAAATTGTCTTCAAACTAGCCATTGAAGTTTCAACTAGAAAACTAAGGTAATTATGCCTTTAAATTTCACTCCACACATTAATACTAATTTTATATCCATGTGATAAGGATTTCCATAATCATAATATTCATGTACAATGACTGGTTTGTATGGACCCATCCAAATTGAGAGCAAACCTAAAAGTGATGGGGATGAACATGAAAAAAAGCTAGTAGACTTCTTAGCATTGGTTCATAAAGAATAATCAACAAATATTCTAAATACTACCATTTATTTGAATTATACCAAGTGTACTGATATCTTTAAGAGGCATTCAAGTTGATTCCTCTCTTGTTGGTTGTACCATCATAAAATTGCTTGACCATCTCTACATGTAAAGAAGAGTGATGAAGGAGAAAAATGGTTTTAGGCCATTTTAAGGTGTTTCAAAGCTGAAAAAGTGTGTAATTGATTTCAAGGGAGCCTAAGGGACACTTTATAATCTTTCCACATGTGCCACACTCCTTCACAAATCATATAATTTCCAAAACTCTCCTTTTTTGAACTATTTTCTTGTCTTCAAAATTGAAAACTAAAATTTTCAATTATAATCTACCACCTCTAACAATATTATGACATATAAGAAGTTTTAAGTCATTTTTATAAACTTTTATACTATGGAAAACCATACAAGCTTCATTAATAACCCAAATATGACCCTAAGAATCATGTAAAAGTAAAGATGAATATGATAAAGCTAAAAACACATCAAATGAGATTGTTAGGACCATAATACACCCTAAAAGACCCTAATAGACCCATATTCAAGTTTCAAACTATAGTGGGTTGACATTTTTTCACTTATGGTCAAAATATTCAACATTCTTAATGATTTTCTAGGGTGGCAAGCTAGCTATGCTAATGACCAGTAACCTACTCCTATTCATTGGGATATGGAGTCACCTATGCATAAATTTGACACTTAATTGCCTTTTAAACCACATAAAGCAACAAGAAAAGACACACAAAACAAGACATTAATGAAAACACACATGTGTTCTCAAGAACACTTATAGAACACACATAAAATAGAAACAAGGACACACACCTAACCTAATATTTACAAGACCTCAAACCTAAGGTGAAGAATAATGCACCCTGATTTAACCAAAGTCAAATATGGTGCCTCTTTCATATTTTCTTCTCTATTAAATAAATCTAACATGTGAAGCATGATTTTGAACATACACTTGCTCATACTGATGGTAAAAAATCTTACCATCCTTGGTTCTTATGTTATGTACAAGTCTAGTACTTGGAACCTTCAAAGACACTCTTTATTGCCTTCTAAGAGCCTTGTTTTGAGTTAAAACCTTCTTGAATTTTTTCATGTTAAATTGGTGCCCTTTAAACTATAGATTAGGAGGCATGATAGTTGCCTCAACCTTACCTTCCTCTTGAGCATAATTTTCTTGATCTATAAGACCATCAAGATCATACTTCTAATTCAACAAATATGAAAGTGGATTAACATCAAGATGAGGTGTTAGTTTCTCCTTGAACACAAAAACTTTTGACTTATGTTCACTGGGCTCTTTCATGATGGAAGCTTTTATGACATTAGCTTTACATTCAACCTCATGCCTAACAAGACTTTATCCTTCATGTTTTATGAGACACTCAAAAACCTACTTGTTAGGCCTATCAATAATCCTATCATTAGATTCATGCTTATTATAAGGCTTAGGAGGAGAATTAGGCTTACTTAATTAATCAAACTCTTGACATATGGCATTGAATCTTTGCCGTAGGTCATCTTCTTCTTCATGAATGTCATCTTCAAGGGATCTTTCATCAAGTGCAGGTAGAAATACATTATTTCTCTCACCATATTGATTTATCATGATCTTTAAACTATTATCATAATACACATGAATCAATTAATTTCCTTTAATAACTTGTGAGAAAGAATGTTCAATGCTTACCTCAAATTATCCAAATTCTCCCTCTTAGATGATATAGATGCCAAGGTTAGTTTTCTCAAAGTAGATGTATGAATCATGTCCATATGTGTCTGCACCATACTCATCTAGAAATAAATCAATAATGCCTTCAAGGTTGGAATATGTACCATCATCTACAATAGACTCCTCTTTATCATTTATGACACAATTCAAATTGGATCTTGCTTCTACATAGGGCTCAATGTGGAACCTAGATAGTGGTTGAGTTATTATGGTTACCTTTATTCCATATCTTATCCTAAAGGCCAAGAAGGACCAATCAACTGAGAAGTAGCGTCTTATCTTATCTATCAAATCTTTTGAGAGGTAGGTAGAAAAGTGGGCAGGCAAGTCAATAATCATAATGTCTTAGAGGATGGGGAAACTAGAATAATAATATAAGAAAACCTTCAACCCTTTGACCAATCCTACTGACTTGGTAAATGTACCATCTATTTGAAGTACCATTTTACTATGTGGTTCATAGTTTAGACCTAATTTATCAGCTATAACTTTAGGCATCACTAAAGTGATAGTTCCATTATCAACTATGCAGTTATGAATAAGATTATCCTCCACAATGAGAGTGAGGTATAAGGGTCGAGGCTTCTCATGTTTGGTAGAAGGTTCTAAAATTTTATTAAGAGCATTGTTAATAGAAACATTACCATGACCATGGCTTGACGATGGAGGGATAACATGGATTATAGATAACTAATTTTGTAAGAGTTCCTTTTGGCTATGCATGTGAAGGACATCCCAAAGAGAAATAGATTCCTTAGCACTCTTAAAATAATCCATAATGTTCAAAGTGTATGTAATCATACATACATCATATCTATAAATCAACCCTAACTCAGAGAAGATAGATCCTACTTTTACTTCTGATTAGGAATAAATTAGATAATTGGGAAAATAACTAATATGGATTGTTAGGCCCAATCAGGAGATCTATTACCTTAATAATATCACTAGGTAGGGTTATAAAGCCTCCAATCAATAAAAATCATGAAACAAACCTAACTAAGTCCTATGTTTTTATATTCACTATACTAATAATAAGTAAAGCAAAGAAATCTAATCTAGTGTTCATTAAAGCTTGTGGCACAAAGTGGGGGTTAGTAAATAAATGAAAGTAAACATACATAATAGAATCATAATTGAATTATATATAGGTAAGACCCTAATGTATGGAGAAGAAGAGTAATATTATTCAAAAGTCATTATTTATGTTACTTTTATCTACTAAAGATGGGAAAAAAGTTAGAGATACTTACCTGGAAGATGAACCCATAGAGACTCAATATCTCCCTTGGTCAAAGGTGTTTTGCAATAGGTTGTTATGGTTTATAAGGATCACTAAGAAAGGCCAAAGAATCCAAGACTTATCCACAATACTAGATTCTTCTCCAAGTAGAAACACTAAGCTAGGACTCCTTAAGTAAAATGGTAGAAGAGCATATTGTAAAGAATCTCAAATGAATAATATCTCTTGGTATCTCTCTAATAATGTAAAAATGGATGTGTTTATATAAGTGGATCTAATCCTAAACCCTTCCAAAAATTTTGGCTAAAAATCTCAACCCAGTTGACCTAGTATTGTTATTGATAAAAACTCATTAGGTCATAAATTAGGTTGGTCAAGAGCTGACCTAGACCCTAAATGAGTTTTACCTATAATATTACAAGGTTGACACAATGACATAGTCATGTAAACTACCAAAAGAATTTTTAGGTTATGAAAAGTAATAATGAAAATGACAAAATATTTGAGTGTAAAAAAGATGATTAAAATATTAAGGGAATGTTTTTAGGAGCTGGTTGGATTGATATCAAGTGGTAATAAGGGATAATAATCCTATAAAGCACCAATGGTCTACCCACCCCTTTCCCAGTACACCCCTTAAGGAATGCACTTAAAGATACCAAGACTCAATGGGTTCTTAAAAGATACAAAGGATCAGTATTTGATAAATATTGAAAATACTATGTGTATACATATGCCCCACTCAAATATTATCATGTGTCACTTAGGTGTAATAGGGGTGGTTATTCAAGAAATAACATATTAACACATAATGCTAAGGCTAAAAAAAATCATACTATTTTAAAGCATAGAATAACTAAAATTAAATGACTAAAACAGAAATCATTAAAAATTAAATGTAATGCATACCTTGACTTACCTTTATCATTGGATGATTATCTATTGTGTTTTTAGTTTTGATTATGGAGGGAAAAAAGACTTCTTTTGACAAACCCAAGAATACAAAACTAAAGATAAAAAATAAAAAAATAGAGGAAAGCCAATATAGCTAGTGCTATGTGGATGGGACATACTTGGAAATTTGGCAAGCTAGGGTGACAAGTGCTATGTTAGACCAAATGACCAAGTCAAAATTTATAGTAAATTGGGTAACCAAAAATCCAAGGCTACTAAAGGACGATAAACTCAAACAAGTAAACCATAAGTAAGAAAGGGAAACTCACCAAATCAAATTGAGGTTACATGTCAAAAAGATGGTAATCAAACATCAATGTAAAATTAGCAACAATCTTTACTTAAATAAAGCTGGGAAAGTGAAAATGGTAAAATAACATTGATGAGTGAGCAGTACCAATACTTACTCAATCATCAACAGAAAAAAGGTGCATAAAAGGGAAAACAACATTGGTGAGTGAGAAGTAACAAGCCAACCTCACTCAACAATGGAAAAATTACATGAAAGTAGAAATGTACTTAGATTTCTACAAAAAGGGTAGTACACAATGACAAATGGTAAGAGAAAGCAAAGTATGTCTATAAATATAGAGCCATGGTGTAAATAAAGTAATCCATAGTTGCTCAAACATATTGTTTTATTATAAAGATAGATAAAACTAAAACAAAGCAGTGCTAGCATGTTTTTAAGATGTGAATAAAAATGAAATAGAGAAGAGGGAAAATATGTTTGGAATCATAATTTTCCTAGCAAGGGGGAAAATAAAATGGGTGGAGGGGAGAACGAAAAAAAAACAAGGTAGAGGAACTCTTTATCGAAGTCAAGACACTTAAATTAAGTTTGTCAAAATAAGAGGACTTTAAACCTTAAGGATTTTAAAGAACTTCTCATAGCCACACAAGTATTAGGTCAACAAATGAATTATTTAGATCATCATATGAAAACTATATGCATGAAAATTAAAATAGACCTACCTTCCCACAATGTGTTTCCCATTCTTAAGGACCCTGTATAGATATGTCAATTGACTATGAAGATTAGGTAGTTATGTGAGAAAATAGGTATCACCATAGAGTTTTTAAAATTATCCTATTCCAATATACTAGCCTACCACAACCCAATGGACCTTAGCTTTATTGTGAGGCCAACTATGGAGTTTGATCTTCAATTAGAGATAGGATATGTGCTTAAAATCATGTCTTTTGGTGTGATTTTTACTTTTGATATTTGTATGTTGTCTTTTGTATATCATTGCCTTTCATTCCAAATGATTTGTATTTTAACTTTCTTGATGACTTTTATTACTCTTCCTCCATATATATTTGGAACACCAAACATGGGTACTAAAGATGACTTTCATTTGAATACTTGGGACTAGGTTGCTAAGAGATAACTTAGAGAGAATCTTGCTTAAGAGTCTCATAAATTTAGGTAAAATAAAAGTGATATCTTGAATTCAACCTTTTTTAATCCAATGTGGAGTGAAAGGAAAGGAAATCAAGAGGAATAAAACATGAAACAATTTAAATTACTTCAAATCACAAAAAAAAAATGTGATAAGGGTGAAAAAGGGATACAATGACAGAAAAGTGTGATTCCTCGTCATAAGAATGAGGGAAATGTATAAAAACATGCTATGTTTTTATGAAAATGTTATCTAGAAAAAGGAATCAAAAGCTAAATATGATAATAAAGATTAAGAACTTGTAACAAATGATAAACACATTATAGAAAAAGGAATGACAAGATGGTGATTTTATAAGGAAGGATAGGTCTTATCCATGGTCTTATACTGTAACTCATAAAAGAGAAATGCACAAGGGTACCAAAAAGTATTGGAAAAATAAATGGGATAAGAAAAATATGGTATTTTTGAGGAAGGCTAGGTCCTATCCATGGTCCTAAACTATAACTCACAAAGATAAACCCAAGGGGTTCCAAAAAGTGTGTAAAAAGTATGGAAATAAAGAGAAAGAAATCATGAGAATGATTGAGTTCTTTACTTGGTTTTACAATGGAACTCATGATAAAAATGGGAAAACCAAAAGACCAAAAGGAAGGACTAAGGTTTGTGAACATAGAGATTTATTTTAAATGGTATGACCCATTTAAGTATCTTGAAAAAAGTGTTAGATAGATAGCATACAAAAATCATGAAAAAGAAGGAAAAGCTTAGGCAAAATACTTATTGAGGAATTGTGCATTGGTGGGTTCTTTGAAAATATGGACTTCATTGGTTTAAAACCGATAAGTACTAAGACCAATAATATCTTTGATTAAATAGGGACCCCACCATTTTTGGGTGTATTTACCTTATTTATCATGAGTTTAGTCTAACTTAAGGACAAGATAACCAACATTTAAATGTGAAAACTTTGACTCATTTATTATGTTATTTGGTAATATGGGCCTTGTATTGATGATTATGTTGCAAAGAAAAAAGATGATACTCATCAAGAATATTGAGAGCATAAAGGTGGGATTAAATAATTCTTCATCATGTATGATACCATGAAGAGATAGATAGATAGAGGGAAGTTCAAATTCTAATGGAAGAACTGATTCATAACCATAGACTAGAGAGAATGGTGTTGCCCTTGTGGTAGTACATATGATAGTGTGATAGGCCCAAAGAATAGGATAGAGATGGAGATTCTAATCCATGTGTGTTTCATGAATTATCTTTTGGAGAATTTTATTAAGAATTTTATTTGTGGCCTCAACTTGACCATTACATTATGGATGATAAGGTTTGGAAAATTTTTGATTGATTTTAATTTATCATAAAGTTGTTTGACATCTTGATTTTTAAAATTACCACCATTGTTTGAAATGATACTATGAGGGACACCAAAGTGGCAAATGATTTGACTAAAGATGAATTTAGAGATGGTGGTACTGGTGACATTAATAATGGGCATAACCTCAACCCACTTGGTAAGATATTTTGTAGTTATGATTATAAAGACATGCCCATCTTGAGATTGAGTTGATTTTCCTTTGAGATCTAAACCCCACATGGAGAATGGCCAGGGAGATTCAATAGTTTGAAGCTTTACTATAGGTTAATTAATTAAACCATCATGAAGTTGGAAATGGGTACACTTTTTAGAAAATTTTATGGCATCTTTTTCAAGATTAGGCCAAAAATATCCCATACGTAGGCATTTATGGGATATAAAATATTTGTTATAGTGGCCACCAAAAATGCCCCCATGTGCTTGTTCAAGAAAAGGAGAGACCACATATTTCATAATATAGTGGAACAAGGTACCTTCAACATTGCAATAATATAGGGTTTTATATTGAAAGACATGATTAAAATTTTGTCTGTAAATATGAGTATTTTCATAAGAATCTAGGTTGGGAGATAAGCTTGGTGTTCCAAAAACTTAATGATGTATTTTTACCAAGGGATTTGTTGAATGTTAATGGCATCAATTTGGTAAATAATCCAATCATGTGGTTTAATAGAGGATGGATATTTGCTTATTTGGATGATAAAAATGGGATTGGTAAGAACTTGGTGTGGATGAAAAAGAGATGTTGAAGAAGGAAGGGAATCAACAATATAATCTTGATCTCGAAGGATAAGCTCAATGGTGAAATAAATTAAATATTTGGTGAGAGTAGTTACACTTTGATGATAAAAAATTATATTCTCTCTTTTAAATTTATAATTATATACACATAATATTTTCAAAATTTTATTGATTACTGACACTTTGTATCTTATAAAAACCCATCAAGTCTCAATCTCTCTGAGTGCATGCCTTAAGGGGTGTACCAGGAAAGAGGTGGATATACCATGGTGCTTCTTAGTGTTTTTCTCCCTTTTTCCACTTGTTATCTACAAACTTATCTCCTAAAACCATTTACCCTAAGCTTTCTCTTCTTAGTTTAACCCATTCTATACTTTTAACACATTTTGTCCTCCTTTTCCTTACCTTGATCCCATTTTATCAATCAATTGTATAGGGTCAACTGGGTTATCCCTATACAATTTATGATTATTTTCACTTAGGAGTTATTTTGACTTTTGGCTAAACTAGCTTAGGACCTAATGAATTATTATCTATAACTGTATAGGGTCGACTAGGTTGACCCTATCGATTGACATATTCAAAAGGATTTAGAGTAAGATCCATATATATATAAGAGTTCATTTTCTAGCATTTGATAAGAAAAGAAGTGAATAAGAATTGAAAATTAACATATCCTTATTGACCATTCTACTTGAGAAGTAAATCTTAGAATTTCATACTTTCTTTGGAAATATGGATCTTATCATGTGGAGAAGTATTTTGGATGCATTGATAGGTTGTGTAGCCTAGAGATGATTTGTCTTTGTTATCCTTACTTACCAAAACAATTTATTGCAAAATACCTTAGCCAAGGGAGATATTGAGGTTCTATGGGTTCATCTTTAAGGTAGGTGTTCCCAAATTTATTTCTCCTTTGTAAGAGTAGATAGATAATGCATTTGTGATTATTTTAAATGCATTATGATTTTATATACATTGACATGAGTGTATGTATTCTATGCATGTTTATTTATTTTTGTTTATAACCCCCACTTTGTGCCAAAATCTTTAGTGAACACTAGATTAGATTTACTTTCATGTTATTATCATAGGTGAAATATTAAAACCTAAGACCCATTTAGGGTTATTACATGATTGTGTTATACTAGGGAATTTGGAACCCTCCTTATCATAGTGTATTGTGATAAGTGCTCCCCTAATCAGGTCTATCAGATCCCCATATTGGTCATGTTCTTACTTAACAAATATATTCCCAATAAAAAGTGTAGGTATGCTCTATCTTCTCTGAGCTAGGATTTATTTATAGACATGATGCATTTCTGATTGCATTTAATAATCAACATTGACTTAGGAGTAAATGAGCTAGGAATCGCCTAAAATATGTAGATATTGGATATATAAATCAAAGGAATCTCTCATGCCTAAGATTAAATCTTCATACTCTTTCATGTTATTAGTGATGTCAAATTTTAATCAAAAAGATAAAAGGATGTTTTTCCCAAGAGGGATTTAATAATATAACCTACCCTGGATCTTTAAAGGAATTTAATGCCATCAAATGAATGGTCCAAGTATCATCATGTAAATTAACATTAATTTTAGTAATTTATTTGATATCTACTTTTGGTTTAGTAGTATCAAGGAGGATAGTTGATTCATCAAGATTACTTCCTTCAAGATTAACAGTGAAGTCATGGAAGTAATATTTAAGGGATATGGATTGATTGATACCTTAAATATAGATGATATTATTATCAAGAAGACTATTTAGGTGGTTGGTAGTGGGCATAAGATCTATGAAAAATTAATCATCAATGATTTGCCTTTTGATAGCTTTTTGAGTAATAGTTTTGAGATCAAATTCCATGAGAAGGACCATCCACTTGCCAATTATGTCTCTAAGAAGAAAGGCTTTGGAGAAGAATTAAAGAAGGGGATCAAAATGGATGATAACATAAGTGTGTTGGTAAAGCATATAATGTCAAAGATTTTTAGCTACAAAATATATGGTGAGGAAATCACATTTGACTTTTTTTTAATGTTTCTCATAATCAATGAGGCCTCAAATGATATAGTCTATGAAATATTATCTTCCAATATCATCTAGTTGGGAACACATTGCCCCAATTGATACAGGTGTGGAATAAGTGTATAAGATTAGAGGTCAATCTTTGGAAGGAGGATAAAGAGTATGTGGGTGAAGAAATGATTCTTTCATGTTATCAAATGTTTTTTGACAAGGGTCTGTCCATTCTAGAGAATTACCTTTCTTAAGAAGATAATTGATGGAGTGGATGTGGTAAGCCATTTCAAGGATGAATCATCTAATTTCCCTAAGTTTTTCAATATAAGCATGAATGCATGACATGGATTGAGGAATGGGAATGTTGATGATATCTTTAATATTTGTGGGGTCAACATCTATGCCATGTAAAGAGACTAAAAATCCTAACAGTTTTCCAGATGTGATAGTGAAGACATATTTGTAAAGATTTAGTCTAACTTTATATTTAAGAAAATGGTCAAAGATGATGGAAAGATTAAAAATACGAGTCTTGCGACATTTAGACTTAGAGATGAGGTCATCCACATAGGTTTTAATAATTATATGGATAAGATCATGAAATATATGTCATTTCCCATTAATATGTAGCTCTAACATCTTAAGGGCCAAATGGCATTTTAACATAGTACTAGGTGCCCCATTCTATGATGAAAGTTGTCTTATGTTGGTCCTTGAGGGTAATGTGAATTTTGTTATACCCTAAGAAACCATCCATGAGAGACAACATTTCATAACTAGCTATGGAATCAATAATGGAATCTATTGAAGGTAAAGGAAAATTATCCTTAGGACAAACAAGATTAAAATTACATAAATTGATGCAAATGCAAATGACCATGGTGACATTTTTCCAAATAAGAACTATGTTAGAAACCCATTTAGATTAATCCACCAGTTTTATAAACCTATCATTGATAAGCTTGATAATTTCTTTGTGACATAAGGTGGAAAATTTAGGTGGAAATTTCCATTACTTTTGATGCATTGGTTTAGCATCAGGATAAGTGATGATATTAAGCACCATAATACTAGGGTCAATACCAGGCATAATATATCATGATATTTATCAAAAAATAAACTAAATTTGTCATTTTTAATAGGTGAAAGTTCACAAGAAACTATAATTGGTTGAGTGTATGATGCATTGCCATATTCAATGTGAGTAATTTCTTCAATAATCATAGCATTACCATCTTGGAAATGGTATGGTGCATTTGGTAAAGAAGAAATTGGATTATTTTTAGTTTCAATGCTAGCAATGAAGTTGTTGAAACAAGGGGATTTATTTTTAAAATTCCCAAGTTTGTGATGTTACCAAGGAATTTGAGGTTCTCGAGCATGAAGTAATTCAAGGATAGCTTCATTGCTAGGCAAAGTTAGAAGAGGGCCATAATACTTAGCATCTACTTTGAGATTGAGAATTAAATTACCATGGCTATCATATTTAGAATGTATCTGATGAAAATATATGTCCTTGGCATCTAATTTAATCTCAGTAGGAGGGGTAGCTTGATTAAATGGGATTGGTATATCATTAGTTTCTTTGATAGGGGAAGAATCAAGTGTAGTGATAGGATATATAGGTGGTATAAAAGATGCAAAAATATCCAAAGGTTTAGAAGGTATAATTTGTTCTACCACCCAAGGATCATCAAGAAGTGGATAATTAATATGAGGTACATGACCTTTGGTAGCTAATTCATGATCCATATAAATAGTATAAACTTCTTTATTGAAATCATGTATTTGAGCTAAAGTTTTTTGATAATGTTGAACATCTAAGTTTTGAGATTGATATTGGGCCATGATGTAGTTATCATCATAGGTTGGATAAATGGTACATGCTTGAGATTTAGGGGAAATTTCAAAAGGTGAAATGGAAATGTTATTGAACTTTCATGGAAACATAATTAGAGGGTCTTGGAATAATTTGGCCACTCCATAGTCATTGCATGTAAAGGAATCTTCTAGTAAATAAGGTTATTTATCATTACATGGAGGGGTAAAATTAGTGATCTCATAAATGAGAGGAATAATGCAATCATGAGGTAATAAATAAGGTGAAATCCACTTTGATATATAAGGAGGTAGCTTAGTAGTGTTACAATTATGTTGTAAAACATTAGGTTCATCATGATCTAAATCATCAAGAGTGACTTATAAGTATGGATTGATGTTGATGAACTCAAGTAAGGGAATACAATATTGATATTTTAGATTAGGAATTTGAATACTCCAATGGTTAAGATCAACCTCATATTTATACCATTTATTGTTATGTAAAAATTTGATGCATTAGCTACCAGAAGAAGTGATGACCCTCATTATATGAGTCCAAGGGAAATGAAGGAGTATGTTATAATATAAGGGAAAACCAAGGACCATAATTTTAATTTGAATGGTCTTAGGTCCAATTGTTAGGGGAAGCCAAATACAACCAAGTGGCTTTTGATTAGTTTTATCAAATCCATGATAGATGAGGTGGGTTTTATTGATATGATCATTGTTATAGCCAAGTTATTGGATAAACCACAAAGATGTCACATTAATATTAGACCCTTCATCAACTAAAACTTTATAGATAATGGTAGTATTAATGACTATTTTAATGAATAGTGGTAGATCATTGGCATGAAAAAGGATCTCATCATTAATCATGTCCTCTTCAATAAATTCAATAGAAGGTTTAGAAGAGGGGAAAATAGTTTAAATGGTAGTGATGTTGGTAGGTTTAGGCTCAATAGAGGTGGTTATTCATTTATAGGAGATGGATCTTTAATTTCTTATAATTTTAGCATAAAGAACTTGCAATGACAAGGAGAAGTACGAACTAACTCCATAAGTGGAATATTGTAAGGCATAAAGTTAAGTTATTCTATAAAGTTCCAATGGGATTTATAATAATAACCAATATGAGTTTTAGAAGTTAAGGTACATTTTTAAGGAATAGAAGTTATTGGGGCTTTAGAAGAAGGAGGTGGTTCCTCAACGGATTTTGAATCTAAATGAGTGGTTGTATTATCTTTGAAAAGTTATTCCTCCAAAGATGGTTTATTAGGTTTTGTGATAAGATATTTGTGAGTTGGTTTGTGATAATAATTGAACTTAGTTGTGTTAACATATTGAGAATTATTGTAATATTGGTCATATTCAACATTAATAACACAAACATTCTTAGTATTTTTTTGATGATTAGATGTGGAAAAGATTTTTTATTATTATAAGAAGATTTGAAACTTGTCATTTTTGAGAAGCTATGTTTTACTCTTGATGATAGAGTTGGATTATGGATTTGTGGTTGAAGGAATCACCAAGCATGTAGGAGATAGAAAATTTATTAGGCCCTTAAAAATTTTCATGAGAATGACCAATGTCAATATGGAACCAAAAAAATTGATTAGGATCATACCATTTAGGAGGATTATTAAGAGAAGTAAAGGGTTTGGAGGGATATAAGAATTGTTTCATTTATTGCATAGTTAATAGTATATGAGAATATGGGGCAATGTCAACTTTGGAAACTCTTTGTTTGGTTTGAGGAGTATTACTAGTGATAGAATTAGTATAATTTTAAAAATATCCTTTAAAAAAATTAGTATTATGTTTGAATTGCTTCATGTAGAAGTCTTGACATTTGGCTTGGTCGAGAGCTTCATTAAGTGTTTAAGGATCAAAAGTTTGAACCTTATATTGAAGTGAAGGAGTTAAATTATTTATAAAGAGTTTTAAAAAAAAAATATCAGTCTTGTTATGATAGTCTTTATATGCTAGATATTTACATCATTTGATAAAATTATGAGCTGATTCGGTCGGTCGGAGATTGCTTAGAATTGATGAAATGGCTAAGGTAATTTTTGGGAAGGTCATTATGTTGAAAATATTTAACTAAAGGATGAAATAAATACTCAAGTTACCAAATGGAATGTTAGGTAAGTTTGTTGTACCATTCCAATACATCACCAATGAAGGTTTTAACTAGAAGTTTAGTTGTGGTGAAAGTATAATGCTGGATTCACTCTATATAAATATTGTCAAATGTTTTAAGAAATGAAGTAAGGTCTTTAGTCCCATCATAATTTATAGTTGGAGATTTATTACCAATATCAATGGACATGATGAAAGGATCAAAAGGCTCATTTTGGATATTTTGAAGCATTTTATCATTCATGATAGGTTAAGGAATAACATTTCCTGAGGCATCTCTAAGAGGTGGAGGAATAAAATTTGTATTGGCTTAAGGATTGATATATAGAGTTTGATTATCCATATTGATCAAATTATATTTTAATTTAATCATTTGAGAGGTGTTATAAGTTTTCATTATGTTCATTTATTGTATGGCTTGTACAAGAAGTTGAGTCATATCAATTGGTGGGTTGGTGTTTGTAGGAGAACTCCCCAAATTGGTATTAGGGGGAGGGTTATTGGAAGATGAAATATTAGTCAGATTATTAGATAGACTTGCATTAATTACTCCCACATTATGTTGAAAATCTTGAAGATGAGAATTATCTTGATAGGTACAAAAAGGATCATATCCACCTGCTTTATCTTGAGGTGTGATTTGAACCATGTTACAATCCACAAACAAAGGAGGGAAAGAGGTGCTCCAAGAGTGAGGGTTCTCTTAGGAGGAAAAGAGAGGGAGAAATGAATATCCCATATAGTGTTTAAATGGATTCAATTTTCCAAGAAGATTATAATATGGGACTTCATGATGATTTGAAGATAGGAATAGAATGCTAAAGAAAAAAATATAAAACTAAGTCAGATAGATAGGACAACAAATAATAGTATAATAGTACAGAGTCAACTTGATCAACCTAGTAATACAAATTGGGAAAAATGTAGGCTAATAAGGATACAAGGTTGACCATGTTGACATAGTATTGTAACTTGGTTGGTAAAAAAGATATAGAGTTAACCAAGCCAACTTCATATTACATGCAGGAATAAAAATAATATATAAAAGACTATGTCGAATAGAATGATAGTGTACTAAAAATAGAGGAAATTTTTATAATGTACTTTAAATAATAAGTTAAAGCAATCACAAAAACAATTATATCAATTAACACAAAACCCTACACCAATGCTAGCCAATATAAGTTTTTGCAATACAATAATTAATGAGCAAAAAACAAGTAGTCAACTAAAAAGTTCTAGCTAAGTGGTCATATTGAACGTTTTTAGATTATTAAAGTGTTGTTTTAAGTGTGATAGATAAGTTGGCTTAAAATAAGGAATTGGAAAGTAATCTATAGATGGTTTCAAGATGTTTAGGATGAAAGGAATCTATGTTGGTAATGGTACTGACTTGATTTTGGGGCCTACCCACTCACTTCACATTCTTATAGTGATAAGGGTGTTAGGTGCTTTACCAATATATACCATTAAATACATGTTTATACTTGGATATAAAACCAAGTCAACTTCCCCCTTGGTGATGAAATCCAAGTAGGCAAACTTTGGGTAGACAAATGATTAAATGTGTTTTGAAATTATGTGATTTGGTAGTATGTGAGAGAAAGAGAAAAATAGTGAAACTAAATTTTATATTGAAAAACCACCTAATTATAATATGTGAGCTACTCTAAGCGTACAACAATTAAAAATGAAAGTGTGAATTAATTACTAGTATATAGTTGTTAATTCCCAATTTAAAAATGGTATAGAGTCAATTTAGATGACACTGTATGCAAACATTATAGAACAAAGTTGACAAGATTGATACAATACTATATAATTAGGAGTCCTTGAGAACTAAATCAAACAAGTTGACCTAGTCTTTCAGATAGAAGATAGACTATAGAACTAAGGTGACCTATTTTGCTATAGGATTATAATTTTAAAGACTTTAAAATTTGCAAAATATAACTGTAAGGAAGAACTAAATTGAAAAAGAGAAAGAAAGGAACCTTGGTGGCTTAGAAGATGCTGAGGACTATAAAAAAATATTTTGAAGTGCCTTGAATGCTTGATTGTAAGTTCTACCTACTGTGTCAACTGGTTTGCCCTAGTTCTATAATTCTTATTTATTAAAGCCTATTTAAGTTGATTAAGTCAACCTACACAACTTAATTTTCTATTTTAGAGATGAATAAGAGACTAAGTCAACTTATTCAACATAGTATATTGTCTATAAGTGAATAATATTATTATGTCAACTTTTTCGATCTAGTAACCTATATCTGATGAAGACCTACACATAAAGAATAGAGTCATTTTGATGAGACTTTGTGTTAAACTTATGCACATATGTTAGAAATTATATTTCCCTGGTTGACCTAGTATTACAAATATAGAAAAATAATAAAATGATATAAATGAAAAGCATGAAATAGAACCTACAAGGGTTAGATTCACATGGGATTCACCAAAATGTATGTAATCAAAAATGCATCAGATCTACAAATCAATCTTAATTCAGAGAAGATAGATCCTACTTACTTTTCAGATTGGGGATACATTATAAAACTAGGTACATTACCAATATGGATTTTTGAGAGCTGATCAGGGGATCTCTTACCATAATAATATCACTAGGGAGGGTTTTAAAGCCTCTAGTCAAGCAAAATCATGCAACAACACTAACTAAGCCCTATGTTTTCATATTCACTATACTAATAACAAGTAAAGTAAACAAATCTAATCTAGTGCTTACCAAATCTTATGGCACAAAGTGGCGGTTAGTAAATAAAAGAAATTAAACATGCATAAGAGAATCCTAATTAAGTTATGTATAGGTAAGACCCTAATGTATGGAGAAGAAGAGTAATATTATTCAATCTGCATTACTTATGTTACTTCTATCTACTAAAGAAAGGAGAAAAGTTAGATATACTTACTTGGAAGATGAAATCGTTGAGACTCAATATCTCCTTTGGCTAAAGGTTATTTTAAATATGTTTTTGTGGTTTGTAAGGATCACCAAGAAGGCCAAAACATCTGAGACTTCTTCACAAGAATAGATTCTTCTCTAAGTAGAAACCCTAAGATAAGACTCCTCAAGTAGAATGGTGGAAGAATAGATTATAAAGAAAAAAATGAATAATAACTCTTTATGTCTCTCTATAATGGATAAATGGATGTGTTTATATAGGTGTATCTAACCCTAAACCCTTCCAAAAGATGTCGCTGATAGGGTTGACCCAGTCAACCTAGTATCATTATTGAAAAAAATCACTAGGTCATGGACTAGGCTAGACAAGAGTAGACATAGACCCTAAATGAGTTTTACCAATAAGAGTACAAGGTCAACATAGATGACATAGTCATGTAAATAACTAAAATATGTTTTAGGTTAGGAAAAGGGCTAATGAAGGTGGAAAAAGACTAGAGGAGTGTGAAAAATAAGAATAAAAATTTAAGGGAATGTTTTTAAGAGATAGTTAGATTGATATCAAGTGGAAATAAGGGATAAAAATTACTAAAAAAACCAATGGTCTACCCACCCCTTTCCCTATGCATCCCTTAAGGTGTACACTCTAAGAGATTGAGACTCAATGGGTTCTTACAAGATAGAAAGCATCAGTAGTTGATAAATTTTGAAAATATTATGTGTATACACAAACTATTAATACTCACTTTTTCTTGATTCATTTGAGGCAAAGAAGTGGTTGGATCTTGGGGTATTGAAACACTTTAAGTAGACCTTCCAACATTATAATATTGAGAACGTGTAGGATTTATAGGGACTATCATACTTGTAATAATGAATTGATTCTTTGTAGGAAGTGTTGATGTAGTGGATTGCACCTGGGGTAGGATGCCTAGCTCCCACCCTTCCACATGCAATAATGGAAATTCCCCTCTCGCCTATGAGACCAGTGAAGTTGGAGGGGAGAGTCTCTAGATAAGGGATAGATCCCTCTTATGTATCTTTTAGGCCCTAGTTTCTCCTACTACTAATAAATAAATGGAAAAAGGGGGGATAAAAAGGGGGGGGGGGAGAGAGAGAGAGAGAGAGAGAGAGAGAGAGAGAGAGAGAGAGAGAGATGCTGAAAATAGAACCTAAGCCTAAAAAATGAAAAGGTGATACACTAGAAAAGGTTAACCCACTCAGCCCAAACATACACTTTTCACCAAGAAGAAGCACCCATACACTTCATCTGACATGGGAAACTCTTTTGTTTTAGTGAGTCAGGGGTCCGTAAAGATACAGGGAGGAAGGAACTACCAAAGGTGATCTGCAACACACTTGGGCAGCCTATTCACATGTGCCTATATTCCTACTGTAGAAACTTCTAGTAGACCTACAAAAAAGAGACTTCAAAATGCACTAGACATGCTATAATAAATCTATGAAAAGCATGAAAGATAATGAATTAACACAAAATAAGAACACAAACATATACTTTAAAGTGTAAGTCTAAATGGAGGTAAAAATGTTAAGTCCTGATTCAAGATAAAATCTGGCAGAGTTTTGCCTTACAAGCCCAAGAGATTTTTGGGCAGAGTTTTACCTTAAGGCTAAGAGAGTGAATCCTTATCAAATGAGAAATTTTAAAATATATAGAGAAAGGGGAAGAGAACTTGGCATCTTTTTGCAAGCTGGCCCATGTGCGCTCTGAGCCTTAGGAAGAGGGAGCCGTTTGATTATCGATTCCTACTTTGACTTTGGCATCCCAACATTAATGACGAATCATAGACCATGCCTCTTTTATATGAATATATTACTCCATTCAAGGCATTTTCATGGCTTATCTACTTATAAATGCAAACTGGAGGAAATAGGTTGTGTTGCTTACTATTTGTGCCATTTGGTGACCACCTGGCAATAACTCACCTCCTCTTTGCTACTTGGACTACTTTGTCTCTTTCTGCACCTTGTATTCTTCCTTACTTTATCTCCTACTTCTTTAGCCCTCAGGGGCAATCTTTTGGTGGGTTGTTAAATTCCCTAGGCTCTTTTCTAGTTGGCGCTCAAGCATTTTAAAAACAAATAGCTATTTCACTGTCTCAAATTTGACGTCTGCGCACCCATCATCACTTTTGAATTTCCAATGGCCAATTTTCCATGTTTAAATTTGATGTCCTCAGGCCCATCACCCTTGGAATTTCCTTTAGCTTTTTGCTTCGGCCTTTTTCCCCTTGGGCTTTTTTTCGCAGACTTTTTTCCCGCAAGCTATTTCCCACGAACAAAAAGTCTGCAAGAATTGCCTTGTGACTTTGCCCTCAGAAATTTCCTTTCAAGATTTTGGCCTATGGTTTCCTTCAATTCCTTTGAAATTTTTGTTTGAAGGAATTCCTTCAGATAAAAAGTCTAAAAGAATTCATTTCTTTGCCTTAACAAAATTCTAAAAAGATCTTACCTTTGCGGCTTTCTTTCCTTGTGGCCTCTTTGAAGTGCTCTCTACCCTCCACAAGGGCTCTTGAACCTAAAACTACCCTCCATAAGGGAATTTGTCCTTTGAGAGGCTTGAAATTTTTGTGTTGAACCACTCCTTTGAACCAACTATCAAACCAATCCATTGAACCAGTTTAACGGTTCAAACAATTGTTGAACTAAGGATTTGAACCAAGTGTTGAACCATCCGATGAACCCTTTGAGTGAAATAAGAGCCATTGAACTAATAGATGAACTAACTGAGTGAACCAAAGCATTTGAACCAAAGTGTTGAACTAGCTGATTAAACTAAAATGATGAACTTTGTTGATGAACCAAGGCGTTGAATTTTGCCGATGTACTAAGCCATTGAACCGACTGAGTGAACCGAGTGATTGAACCATCTGATTCGACTAAAGAATTAAACCAAGGCATTAAACCACACTAATGAACCATTTTATTGAACCAAGTGATGAACTTTGTCAATTGAACTAAAGCGTTGAACTAGTTCAATGGTTCAACGGTTTAAAGATGCTAACTCTTGGAAAGATTATGTCATTGAACCACTCTACCAACCTTAAATAAAAGTGTCTTTGAACCAATTTAGCTATCTTTCCTTATGAATTTATTCATACAAGATTCTAAATAAGCTTTGTAAAACCTTGCACTCTCTAAACTGGTTCTTCATCTGCTAAAAGACTACACCTGCAGAGTTCATAGAAGTCCCTGTGAAGTTCATAGAAAACTTGTAGAGTCTATAGAAATGGACCTACAGAGTCAATAGAAATCCAAGCTCTATAGATTCCATATAAATGGACCTGTAGAATCTATAGAAACTTGCAGAGTCCATAGAAATTGACTAGACTCATGAAAAATCAAAATGAAATGGCCCAAAATAGTAGGGACAGAAGGGGACTAATTTTTGGCCTGTTGGGCTAAAAATGGTCAATAAGAAGACTATTTGAACTTGTAGGCACACCCATAGCATCTCTTATAGCATTTATCTTAGTTATAGTGTTGTATATAATATAATTACCTTGATTGAGGACATATGTGTCTTCAACTAGGAAATTAGTGAAATTCACTCCTTGGGGTTTCTAGCCTTCATTAACTTGCATTAGAACTTCATATTTTGTTGATAGTTAAGGAGTGACTCATCCTTGAGAAACTAGAGCTTACTTTACACATTCATTTGTATCCATGAACTAACCTTCTTACCATTATTCTACTTGGATTATATTACTATGCATCAGTATGATTGCTCTTGTATTATAGGTGAAAGTGGTATTATATGCATTGGTAGACCTATTAAAGTTAGTTTGACCTCAACCTCTCCCTTGCCCATATTGTTGACCATATTTCTAAGGATAGGGGTAAGGGTTTTTATTCACACATTGATATAGACTTGCTTTCCTAATCCTAAATTCTAAGAACTAAATCCTTGAATATTTATCCATGGCATCATTTGCCTTCTTAGGGGTAGCTCTAGGATTAGTGTTAGCATATTAGAATTTGGACAACACTTAGAGTAACAACAAAATTATTCGGCAGAAGAGGCATAGACACTTTTGGAGGAAACTTCCTAGATTGTATGAGGCCATTCTCAAATCTAATGGCAAGGTCATATGATTTATGTAAGGTATAACCACCTATAGATTGTATCATGATGGATATTTTAGTGCTAATGGCCCTCAAATTTGTAGGAACTACAAATCTAGAATTTAGTCTCATGGGAGGATGTAACCTATGCCAAGTCTTTTGGAATATATCATCAAATTAATGCATTATCTCCTTAGTGGATCTTTGAATCATGTTGAGCTGATGGATGAGTGATGTGTGATCACTCTTGTCTTCAAATCTTGATGCTAACAACTCTCCAAAATCATCTCAAGTTTTGATTCATCCACCAAGCAAAGTCATATACCAGTCAAGTGCTTTCCCTCTAGGTGACATGGTAATGAGTCTAATAATAATATTGACCTAAATAACATTGTGAAAACTATAAAAATTGAGATATCCCTATTGTTCTCGCTAGAAGTGACATGACCTTCACCATTGAATGTAGGAAGACTCTATTTAGCATTAGGGGGAATGTCATCATAGGAATCAAGATGAATTATATTTTTAGTGTTAAAGGATGGGAAGGCATGATACCTAGCCATGTTTTCCTCAAGTTCTTCCTCACTTTCTTTATCTTCTTGGCTAGAAAAGTCATCTTTCTCTTCAAAGGGTAGAATAGGTTGAGGATGTTGAACTTCAAATGGAAGTTCAAGATGAAGAGGTGGATTGATGGGATTGAAATATCTAATAGAAGATGAAATAGTAAGTACCATGAAGTATGAGCATAAATATATGACAAAATAATGGTCTAAAATTATATTTTACCTTGAATTAAGTCACCAAATGCTAAGTAGAACACCATATGTAGTTGTGATGTTGTCAAGACCAACATTCACCTTGACAAGTTATCGTTAGGATAATGGTCCCACCAAGCATGATATAACTATTGTCACCAAATATTTCACACTATAGTATTTTTTTCAATCCTAATCTAATATTTAGGAAACATTGGAATACCTCTAGTTCTATGGGTTGCCTATAGTAGAGGTAGACCTCTAGGTCTAAGGGCTAAGTCCCTAGATTGACCTTTAAGTGTTTATCACCTATGCTAACTAATTACTTGGATGATAAGAGGTATAAATATGAATGAAATTAAACTATAATAATGGGTTGATACACCATAAATATATCCAAATATCATCATAATTTTTCACTAATAAAAAAGACATATGACATTAGCTTCAAAGTCCTAGAATACTCTAATATTAGTATTTAAAATATGAAGGTGATATGCATGAGACTAATCAAGGTAAGTGGATTTAAGGTAATTTTTAGACACTAAGGATAATTTAACACTTTAAGGGAGTCATAAAACACTAGATACACTCCATATGACTTGTTTTAATGAGAACGTTTTGTACCAAACATGAAAGGATAGAGAGAAGCAAGGATATTAGCTTATCACTAAACCTCACCATACATAACTTTACACACTTAGACAAGATGTATTTTGAACTCAAAAATATAATAAATGTATTATTAAAATTCAAAGTAAAACATAAAACTATCAAGGCTTTGTCATACTAGGTGTGGAATTAGAATACAAGATCCAAAATGGAATGTATGAGAGGAGAGAGAAGAATTAAGCTTAATAGTCACAAGAACAAGTGTCAAGCTAAGAAAGAGAGTTAAAATTTTAGGATAATGGATTATTAAATATACCAGAAAGGTCTCTTTGGAAAAATTTCCATTAGAAGCACCAAACTACCCAAAATTTGTGTAGGATACTCTTAGCTGGCTTCTTAAAACTACCTTCATCATTAGGCCTCTCTTTAGCACTCCAAAGCAGACTAAGAATAGTTGACGCATATGAAACATGAATAAGGGTTATATAAAATATTTAACATGAATTAATATCTCCCTAAATAAGGGTATTCTTCTCAACACTTATTCTCACCATCTGCATTCACCATCACTAGCCTTTGTAGGTCTATCCCTTCATTTGTCAGCTAAATGTTCTTCATTTTATCAATCCAATCCATATAAGGGGTGATATGAAACGTGTATAGATTATAATTTCCTCAAAATACATTATTAATACCTTAAAATTCCTCCCAATTGGACTTATCACTCTCTCACTTGGTGGTCAACCTCTATTCTCATTGTCTTCCACAAACTTCCTAAAGTGAAGGAACTTACAGAAGTGTTTATGTGTTTGTCTTAGTGATAAATGGATATAGGGATTTATATTAGGTCCAAATTTCCCCCCAGAATATATTAATCCTTCAAGATTCCATTTCACCTATAAAACCATCAAAATGTGTCAATAAAACCTATTATGTACCTTGTCTATATAAATAAGGTACAAACCAACCTAATGTCAAGGATCCTAAGGGAGTTCTCTACAAGTCCCAAAAACTTCCCCCAAAAAATAGATAATTTGGACGCATCTTCTTCCTTGCCTTTCCATTCAAGTAAAGATCAAGGTTTTTGGAGGGTTTTAGGATGTTTTAACTCTTAAGTATTGTTCATACAATCTTGACATTGAACTTGAACCCTCAAATCAATTTCATTAAAAGCATGTTAGGACCCTCTTCAACATCTCCTAACTATTTAGGCCTCCATGATAACTGATAATATTGGTTTGAGCTCTAAATATGGCCTCTTGATATTGGGAATGTATTCTACATACCCTAGGGTGAAATATATCATGTTTAATCAACCTGTGTGATCTCCCTACACACCAATGGTTTAAAATAACCTTACATCTCCCCTTCCAAGTCATCAAATGGGTTAGAAGGTCCACTTGGGAGTGTCCTCTATATGAGATATAATATAGGTAACTTTCCCTATCTTCTCAACCAATGTGAATGTATGATGGGGTTAAATAGGTATTGAAGATGTTCCGTACTAGTTTGTAGAGTTAGATAACACCAATAGGCCCTTTAACTCTTCAAAAACACTCAAAACAAGATTCTTAAACCTAATAGATATGCACTAACTATGAATGAAGTTGGATTTGTTCATTTGTACTATTCCTTTGGTCTAGGAACTACATGGAGATATTATAATACCATTGTGAGAGTGGTTTTCACAAGTTTAGTTGATTGTCAATCTCTACCAACTCCCATCTTACACTCTATACACTACCTAGTCCTAGTCTAGAATCAAATTGTGACTATGTTATTCACATAGATTGAGGATATGCCTATATGGTATTTCATGTTATAACCTTGTATCTAATACCTTGATATCTCCTTGAGCTATTTAAACTCATTTCATACTTTCTTGAGTTCATTCATACCTTGTATTAGTGTTTGTGCTCATTGCTCTTCTAGCATATTGGCTTGAGTTGGTTTCTCCTCCATAGCAAGATGTAAGTGGCTATATTTTAGGCCACATAGACACTTTTGGGATGTTATACATAATATATTTCATGCTTAGGATTTATTATAAGTATTTTATCTAACCTTCATAGTAAAAAATACTCATACTATGCCCTAAGTTAGACCAACACACAAATTGTTGTGTTCAACTTGCATTGTCACCCTATAGTCAATTGTAAATAATGTTTTTAGACCAAAAGGGTCTCTTATATGTGGTATTATAGATCATAAATTTGTTCCTAAACTCCCTCCAATGCTCTTTGGGCCACTAGTACCATTTTTCATTATGAAAGGTCACTTGTATGATGGGTTTGCTTTTGTTAGGTCTTATATGGTGATGTAAGACCATTTCAACTCAAAATATTATAGAGAATATTGTCATTTTATAATGGGATAATATTGAGATGGATACCTTCTTTCATTTTGATTACATGACCAAACAACCAAGCTCTCATGTCTAATCATCACCCCTATGCATGGGTTGTATGATGAAAACTATTAGACCGGTTTAGACCTTATATGCTTTACTATAGAAGTATCAAAATAAAGGTAAAATCCCTATTTTGGAGACTTTAAGGTAAGGTGTTCCTTAAGTCACTTTATTCACATATGTACATGATTCTCATGTATACCTAACACCTTTATACCCCACCATTATTGTTATGGTACTCTTCAATACTTAAATACCTTAATGAAGTTTCAAACACCTTACATTTTAATGTTCTCACCTCTATTTTGGCCACCTATAGGTGCAAATCAATAGTATATAATGCAAGATTGTATGGTTATCTCAAACAATTTGAATAGCTTAAACTTGATTTTTTACACTTTATGAGACTTCTTATTACCTTGAAACTCTCATCACATCACCATGACTATGCAAGGTTCATCTTACCTACCTGTAGGTGGATGTTTGTAGGTAAGTCAGACTGGACATACACATGACTATGTTCTTTGTTAGTATTATCCTTTGATACCAAACCTCCAAAATAATATATTAAACACCATGTAGTGAAATGTTATAACACAACATGTTGATTTGTATTACCATTGTTATGAAGATCAATATAGGGAGATAAGCTTTTACAACTGATGAAATTATCTATAAATTAGAAATTGAAGTTTCAACTAAAAAACTAAGGTAATTTTTCCTTTATCATTCATTCCACAGATTAAAGCTTAGTTTATATCCATATAATAAGGATGTCCATACTCCTAAGAATCATGTATAATGGCTAGTTCATACAGACCAATCCAAACTAAGAGGAAACCTAAAGGGGATGGGGATGAACATGTAGAAAAAGGAATTAGACTTCATATAATTGGTTCATAAAGCATAATCAACCAATATTATAACTCCTACCATGCATTTTAAGTATACTAAGTGTAATAATATCCTTCAGAGGTATTCAACATGATTCCTCTCCTACTGGCAATACCATTAGAAAATTGTTAGACCATCTTTGCATGAAAATAAGAGTGATGGAGGAACATATGATTTTAGGAAATTTTAAGGTGTTTCAAATCTAACCAAGTGCATAAGTGAGTTAAGTGGAGTTTAAGGGACACTTTAGAATTATTTCACATGTGCCACACTCTTGCCGAAACTGTACAATTGCCCAAACTCTCCCTTTTTGAACTATTTTCTTATCTTCAACATAGAAACTTATAATTTGTAGTCAAAATATACCACCTCTGACAATATTATAACATATAGGACATTTAAAGTCATTTTTATAAACTTGTATTCTATGGAAAATCATACAAATTTCATAAATAGCCCAAATATGACCCTAAGAATGATATAAGACTAAAGATGAATATGAAAAAGCTAAAGACACATCAAATGACATTTTTAGGAGCATGATACACCATAAAAGACCCTAATATAACCTTATTCAAGTTTTCAATTATAGGGGGTTGACCTATTTTGAATTATGGTCAAAATAGTTGACAAATATAATAGTAGCTTTTTAGTTATGTCTCTTAAGTCTTTTTCAATTTACGAGTTGTTTATTTCATAAAAATTAAATGGAGTTATATAGCCATTTTTCAAAGTGTGTCAATGTCTTTTCTCATATGAAAAAATAGTGTCATCAAGAATATTAAAATAGTCATTTGCCTCATGGATGCATTATCACTTCTATGCAATATCCAAATTTTGGGGGGTTATATAATTTAATCTCAAAGTCATATTTTCTTGTAAGGATTCATTTTTGGGGTAAATGGCATCATATGTTGTTGAGATGGATATTCCACTAGTAAAATTCACTATAATTAATTCTCACACATGGAAAGTGAATATTAAAATGCAACTTATGAATAAAAATTTATGGGGAATAGTCAGTGGAAAATAAACAGAACCCAAAAATGCAAATAAATTATTGGAATGGAATAATAAAGATGATAAGTCTAAATCCATCATAGTCCTTACACTTTCAAATATTGAACTAGACTATGTAGATTTAGAAAAATCATTCATTGAAATTTTGGAGAATTTGAATAGGCAGTTCTGTGCTAAAGCATTTAGCATACATTTTTCTCTAAAATTGTGATTATTCAAATTAAAAATGGGTGAAGGAACTACTATGTCTAGTCACATAAATGATCTCAGATCTCTGATGAGGTAAATAACTGAAGTTAAAGTTCCATTTGATAATGAATATGCTAAAGTTATTTTGTTGAATAACATGTCTTCAAAATTCAATGATGTTATTTTCACTCTTGGTAAAATTCCATGCTAGTCTCTAGAAGACATGATATCATTTCTCATAGCATAATAAAAAAGAATTTTTGAAGATACAGAAGAAGAAATTGTAATGTTCTCAAAAAAGAGTTGTAATTTTTAAAAAAAAAATAAGGATGAAGTTGAATGTTTCTATTTCAATAAAAAGGGGTACACATATTTACTTTTTAATATTTGAGATAATGCTATGTTTAATGGAAATCTTAAAATAAATGAAGGAAATGTGATCAATGAAAAAGAACCAACCAATGAGGAAGAACCAACAAATGATGATAGTGGTTATAATTTTGAGGAATTTTTGTACTAAGTGAACATAATCCAATAGGAGTATGGAGGAAACAAAGGAAGGAAAACATTTATCATCCTCTTATCAGCCACAAGTGATGGGGATACATATGGATTTATGGCTTGTTTATTAGTTATGTTTTTACTTTATAAAAATAAGAAAAGATGGATCATACATGTTCAAGTATTGTAATAAGTGAGATTGTTTCTTTGTATTTCCCCTTGAGGTAAGATAGTGATGATAACTAATAGAGCACTGTAACATCACGATGTATGTGGTTGTTATTTAACCACATGTAAAATGATCTTGTTTATTTTTAGGATAGTGGTAAACCAAGTATAAAACCATCCTGATTATTTGTAGGCTGGTGGTTAGTTGAGTGAAAAACCATCATTTGAGTTTTTTAGTAGTTGTAGCATAGGATAATAGTTTTCCCGCTTATTTCACTAAGGGGGGAAATGTTAGTAATTTTTTAGTGCTCACATTATTATTTTATTGGGTAGTATGTTATAATGTAGGAAAGAATAAAATATTATAATTGAGATATTTATTCAAACTCACATAGATAGGTGTTTATGAGAGTATATAAGTGAGTAGATAAGAGATGTGTGAGAGAATAAAGATGGAGAGAATAATGCTTAAGATTTTAGTGGGATATTTTGATAATTCTCATCTCCTTGTTTATAGGAAATGGAAATGCTATAAAAATGTAATCACTCGTAATGATTAAATCATCCTAAATAGATTATTGAATATACTATTATTATTTAATTTAAGAGAAGTATTTTTCAATGCTTATTTTATGAAATATAAACCACATTTATTAGATAGGAGATCATGTATAAATTATATATGGATCATACTTGAGCCACCTATTTCCTAATTTTTAAGGTGGTGAGCCATCCCAAAGTTGATATTTAATTTCCTTCCATGATGATGCGAAGAAGATGGACCCATAATTTGTTTACATGTATTATGTCACTTGACCTAAATAATTTGTTGAGGATAAACCTACCAAACCTGACTCCATCTCTGAAGGTCTTAATCATGTAGGTGTCTATATCTTTTTTGTTGACCTAAAAATTTAGGTCTTCTACCAAATCTTTTAGGGTCTTTAAAACATCATGATTTTGTAGCCACTCAATTGTGACAACTCTATCATAAGGAATGTTGGGCTCTGAGAGATGGTAGTATTTATTGAAAATAATCCTTGATATTTCAATTATCTTATGCTTACCATTATCTATCTAGAACAAATCCTTCCTACATGTAGATAAATTCAAAAAATTATAGAAGAGGTCACCGTAAGGAAAACATTTTGATTTATAAGTGGATTTGTGAAGTTATGTGTAGTAGATGGCTAATAAATTATCCAAGAACTCAATTTCATCCTCAATGTCTTCATCATTATTCGATGGTTTTTGCACTTCATCAATTTCCTTAAAACTTCATTATAATAGTTAAATATGATAATATATTTAATAAATGTGGCATCCTTAAACTTTTGAGTGGACATAGGGTTCAAATTTGAGGTTACCATCATCGATGTAAAGTTGGGAACACGTTATGAATTACCTTTGAGAAATATAGGATCTATAAGTAGATAGCTTGGGGTCACTTTATATTATTTAATGTTATAGGTTATGGTAATGTAAATAACAAGGATAATGGATTTTAATTTTTTTTATGGAAACTTATAGTTTTCATATTGACTAATAGTGACAGTTATGGGAATTTGAAGCATGCATTTTAACTCTAAGTTAGTGGCAATGTCCAAATTAGCCACCCTTTTCCCTTTTTAATCATTAGTTAAATATTTAATTTTGATTTAAATCTATTTTTAATGATATGAATTTTACATGTGGTGATCTCTAACCTCTCCAAATATCTTGAGGGTAGTGCCTATCTGATCTACTAGTTTTTTATAGTGTGTTTGGCACACACCCACATTTTACCTTAGCACTTTTGGAACTCATAAAATTTATCAAGTGTCATTTAGGTGTCTAGTTGGGCATCAATAAGGTCTATTAGGGTGACATTACATTATATGTGTTTATAATATATGAAACTTTAGGTGTATGAAAGGGATATAGGCTTAATTGGTTGGTGGAGACATCCTATAGCATATTGTTCTATTACATTATAGGTGGAATATTGATTCTACATGGCATTATCTAATTGGTTGAAGGATCTGAAGATCATATGAATCTATGACACATAATAGAGTCCTAGGATTATAGTATGACATGTGGCCAATACTAATTATCTAACACCTCCCTCGCCATACATTATTATCATTTCTTTAAGTTCTAATAGGTGTCATATGGACTCCTCTCATTAGTTCAAGGGTCCTAGGATCATACAACATTATTAGTTAGTATAGCCATTTATGAGTATGAATAGAATTCATGGCCTTCTCTAATTAGTTTATTTTTCTTGCATCATACTAATTTACTACCACCATTATAGATCCTTACATCATTTACCTCTAACTGTTCAAATAAACATGTGGCATGCTACAATTGGGTGTGAGGTCCTGAACCATATGCATTTATAATTTCCATAGGACATTTGAGATTCATAAAATATTAAGTCATTTTAAGCCCTTTTAAACCAAAATTCATGCATACCTACAACAAATGATCTATGAGAGGTGATCAATGGGACTTTGGAAGTGTAGCTTTGGGGATCTAGGACTTGTAAGACTTGACATGTCAATAATAAATTTTTCCAAAGAAAAATTTAGTGCCTAAAAATTTAAGTAAAAATCCACTTAAAATTACAAATGGGATTACTTTAAATGTAAGAATAAACCCACAATAAAATAAAGAGAAAGGTATTAATTGAGAGGGGTCACAAAATATTTTCATGAAAATACATGGATTTAAACTTGATTAAATAGTGTTTTTTAAGAGTGAACAATTTCTAATATTAATACATAATTTTGAAGGGATTGGTTTTTGGATTTATCACATATATCTTAGTGTAAAGGGCCCCTCTCTTCTCTCTAGAAAAGGGACTTGTTGGTCACAACATACATATATGCCACTACACATGCCTTATGTATCTTGTTAAAATAATATGATGATGCACATAGAGATATATCTATTTATTACATAAATTTAACATTGGTGGCTTATTAAAATAAATATCACTCAATGTAAATTTTATGCTTAGGTTTTATGTTCACTACATATAAACTTAGACATTACAAGATTAATATTGAGACTGGTGTTATTTCTAAGATTGATCTGTTAATATATATCATGTATAAGACTTATTTTTATAGGTTCATAGCTAAGTGTGTCCTTATACTTATATACTTTTATATTGATCTCATAGAATCAAAATTAGTGAAAGGTAAATTCACTATTGATCAACTCAGTGTAACTCCCTTATTAAATCATCCTACTATGAATGATTGTTTTGAGATGAGTTTTTCATGTGTGTACCAATGCAAAAAAAACATGGACCATGTACTTTTAATGTTCCAAATTTTCTTCATGTGTTTTGGATGACATTATATTATTGACACCCTAGGATCATACTATTCCATTATCATATAGATTGAGTTTTTCATGTATCAATAATTTAGATAAACATAAAGCTCTAATTCTAGGTTTACATGTTGCTCATGCTTTAGATATAAAATATATTAAAATTTATGGTGATTCTCAACTTTTCATCAATAAATGTATAGGATGTTATAAAAATAAGGAAGATAAAATAATTTCATATCAATATCTCGTAAACAGTTTAATTTCCTACTTAAATGACTTTGAGATTGGCAACATTTCTATAAGAAATTATCACCCCAACAATGTTATGACTAGTCTTACTTCCCTCATTCCTATTCATATTACAATTGATCATTCTATACTTAATATTGAGATACCTAAATAATCTATTATTTTACTTCCATCTCTATATGGATTATATGTATTCTTTATTGATAGTGACACCAATAACCATGAGTAATAAATCAATATCTATAAATGTTTATCTAATAAGTCTATGCTTACAATTGTTTCAAAAAATGAAAAAAATAAAATTGAGAAGAGATTCCATTTTATATGTTATCATTAGTGGTGATATTTCTAATAGATCATTATAAAATCAATTTCTTAGATTTCTTGGGCATGAAGAAACTAAAATTTCTGTACAATATATTTATGATAGAGAATTTGGTGACCAATTTTGTGGAAAGGCAATATCATACAAATTATAATGAATGGGTTACTATTGGGCTTTTCTTAAACATGATTTTCAATGATACACAAATTTTTTTCGAAATATCAATGATAATAAGTTAACATATGCACGATTTTATGTATTATAACATAATGTGTCATTTTGGCTATTTTATATTTGGTTTTTTGATTTAGTAGTAAAATCTATTTAACCTTAATTATAAGGTCACAATTTCATTATTATAGCTACTTAATATGTTATCAAATGGGTTGAGGCAATTCCTTTAGAGTCTACCATAGGTGATGACATATGTAAATTTATAATGACATATATTATATCTTGATTTGGTCTTCCATATTTGATCATTACAAGTAATGGTTCATCTTTCACTAATAATATAGTTAAATTTTTTTTATGGATATAGAATTTGACATACACTTTCTACTCATTACCCCTAAGGAAATGGTCAATATAAAGCCATAAATAATAAAATTATCAACATATTAGGTAAATTATTGTTAAACATATTGGGTATTGGTATAATTATATTATCTATGATTTATGGGCTTATAATATGAGTTTCATGATAGCTAAAAGTGAAACCCTTATTCTCATGTATGGTATAATAGTTTTCTCCCTCTTGATCATGAGATTCCTTCTCAACATGTACCCCTTAAATGCCTTATCAATGACAATAAATATATATATATATATATATATATAATTATTACATCAATTGTAAATAATATATTAAGTGAACATGGATTCCATTGAACACTTAAATGTTTATTATAATTTACTAAATAAAGCTTACAAAAGAAAAGATTAAATCAAGATAATTCCATATTGATGGCCTAATCCTAAAATAAAATCAAAAGAATACAAATGTAGTTAATTTCATAAAGGAATATTGAAACCAAATTGGTTGGGTCCCTTTGTTTTTATAAAGAAGCTTGGTATTGGGGCCTATTTATTAGCTACACTAGAAAGAAAACCCTTGTAGATTCCAACGAACATCATGCACTTGCATTGTTTATACACATGAGTATCATTTTTTTGTTAGAGCCATTGTAATTACACATTCCTCATTAGTTATCTACTTGATATATATATATATATATATATATAATATATATATCAATGAGTACAATCATTTACAATAAATATTGAATTATATCTATATAAATATAAAAACACCCATGTAACTAGTAACCCCACATTGTAAATATTAGATTAATATATTCATATGATGGTTTTCATACATGACACATATTTCCATATTGGGTAATATCACTTACCTTAATTTACCACCATGGGAGTTGTACCCTTGATCATCTCCTTGAGCTACAATTATCTATATCTTGTGTGTATGAATCTTACATTGGACCATAACTTCATCTTCAATCATATTACTACATCAAGTCATATTATTCACACCCCACTATCCCATCCTTATAAGAGGAATCACATACCAATCAAAATTTACATAATGATATGTATTCTATATGTATTCGAATGGTCATATTATTTATCCGTCTATCCTACTATTCATAGTGGTGCATATTGTTTGTCCTCAGTTTACTCCCTTGAGTCTTATCAAAATATTGAGAATTACATGATAATTTTTTTATGGTTACATATGTGTATATACCATTATTTGTTTAATATTTCTAATACCTTTGGATATATTACATGAAAATAAGTGATGTGCCTGAATCTTTATTTTTAAATGAAGGATTTTTAGGAATAGGTTTACAATATCTAACCTTAAAATGAGGTCATATATAGAGTTATCTTACATTAAAATTTAATTATATGTGATGAAATATTTAATGAAAACATTGAGATAAACTAAGTGCCAAAAAAGGCCTTGAAATTACAAGTATATGCTTACCAAATAAATAATTTGAATTGAGTTTTAGAACTCACTCTAAAAGTTCTAATCATGAGAAAGCAATAAAAAAAATTATTTTTAATTAAATTTTCCAATAAATGGCAACATGGATTACATACCATCAAGTGTATTCATTCCTATGCTCCTATTTTCAATTTCTATCTACTATTTTTTCACTCATTGGCTACTACATTAATGAATTGTTGGAAATTATCCATTTCTCATAAGTGGACCTAATTTTATGAACATCAAGGTATGGAATATTTCCTAAGCATTCAAACATCTCATCATTCTTCCATAAATAAGTGCATGTACATGTTTTGATTATTATTCTAATTTGGTGTATGCATACATTCATGTATTCAAATCAAATTAGATGCACTATATAGACACTTAATTTTTGTATAAGGAGTACTATTAAAATTATTTTAATGTTGTTTTATGTATAATGATCACTGATTTGAATTAGATCTTATTGGAACTTATTCTTTCACTTTCATCTTCCCCCTTATTATTTATGTGGTATTATCTACTCTATTTCACTTATTTTCTCTCTCATATTTGGTTTTGTGTTTGGAATCCTCTTTTATACTCCTCTTCATCACATACCTTTTATCTTGTTATAATGGATTTTATGGTCTATTGATTATGTTTCATATATAATTAATATCCCACTAATTGTGTCCCCATCTATTTTTTGGACCCTTTTACCTTTCACCTATTTTCATTATTTGGCCCTATGATTATCATTTCTTACTCTTTTTATTAGTTAGCTTGTGTGTAATATGTTCATAATTCAAACTTGAGAATTCTATATAAATCGATCCTTCTAAAGGCATTTCAATAAAAAGCATAAATAGGATTCAGTTATAGGAACATACCAAATTTATGTATTGTTTCTATTAAGTACTTGAAATATGGTTTTATATACATCTTATACCAAGATAAGGATAGGAAAATTTTAGGTATTTTTAATTTATTTACTAAGGATAGTAAGTGAATCTCTTTTTATCAAAATTCTACTCACACACATGAGAACTACATTGGATCTAATTTCATGCATTATAATATGTAGTTGTAACTCCCTATACGTTATCCAAGATAGCTAATATTACCATTATTATATTATATGTAATGTTTGTGACAAATTCATTCTAAGAAAAAAAATGACAAATATGACATTTCAACCACAATAAATTGAAGTAAACACAACCTTAATTTACATCTAACTATGAAACTACCCATAAATGTTTAGAACCTGAAATCTAACTAAGGACAAATTTAATGGAAAGGGAAAAAATAAATAGTTACATAGGTACACATTTTATTACATTTATTTTTCATTTTACAAAATTAGTGACTTTCCAACTTTTTCCCTGGCACTGTGTAGGTACATATAACAAAGTTATAATCTAGATAACTACTAGATCATGTTTTGAGCCTCAAATTTTCTAAAATAATTACTATTTTTTTGTCATCTCTTTTTTATTATTTTTCAATTTCATTGCTTTTTTAATATCTTTTATTAGTTCTAATTACTATTTTTGGGCTTGAGTTAAATTTTATTATTTTAGTTTACTATTATAACATATATCTATCTTATGCTAATGTTTTATTTGTGTGTACACCCATTATTAGTCTTAAATAATAGATAGTTAAAATGAATTTTTATTAAAAATTATGGTTGCATACTTTTTTTATTATTGTATTCATGGGAATTTTATAAAATTTGAGTTTGATGTAAAATGTGATTTTAACTAAAACATTAGGGTTTCATAATTTTAAATTTAGAGTATCAATATTTGTTGTAGAATTAAGTTTTATAATAAAATAAGGTTTTTATAATTATAAAATTAGGGTATTAGGGATTATTCTAAATTAAAGTGTTTTTATAAAATTAGGTTTTCATAATTTTAAACTTAAGACATTATGTTTTAAATTATGTTGTCAGGTTTTCATAAATTTAAAATTAAAATTTTAATAGTTTAGGGTATAAAAAACTAGGGTTTATTAATTGCTAAAATTAAGGATTTAAATATTATGGTTTTTTACAAATTTAGAGTTCATAAATTTGAAATTAGGGTATCAAAGTTTTATATAAAATAAAGGGTTATTACAAAATTAGATTATTAGGGTTTGTTTTTATTTAAAATCTAATAATTTTTAAAATTAGGTTATTTTGTTTTAAAATAAGGATGTTAGGTTTAATAGTTTTTAAATTATTAGAATGTAAATTCAATATTTATATGTCTATTTGGGTCACCAAAATTTATGATGTTTTATTAGGTTTGTTTGGTTAATTAGGTTAAGTGTAGCTTATTATATGTACTTTGTATAGTGTAGTATATATCTTGGAAATGTAATTTTATAATATATTTGGTTTAGTGCCTTATTAAAAGTTAACCTATTTTTTTCATACATTGATAGATGTATATAAATAAAATGTGTTCCACCTATTCAACCAATTATTTCATTCATTATATTTATGTGTTCATATTCAAGGTATCTTTACACACCACCATATATCTAGATTGTGTTCTCTTGTATTTTTTGGAATATTCTAATGATAAATACTTCTATATTCTACAATTCATAATGATATAAAGAGAGTGTTTCATGAAAAATACAAATGGTTTACAAAAAATATGTTTCGTATCATACTTTATGTTTCATCATCAGGGGTAGATGATATGATTGCAAATGAGGTATATTTATGTAGATAACCCAACACACAATTAGATATAGAAAATCAATGAGGAAGATGATAATTAATGTTTTTTTATAAATATTAAATAATTGTCATTGAGGCATTAATTACTTTCATGTACCTAATAATTTTCATTTTGGAGAATGTGAATGATTAAAATTAATGAATCATTGAGATCAATTCTCTCATAGCTATTTAATTGAGTTTAATTGAATTATTTTAATAATATCCATGATGTCAAGTAGCCTATGGGACTAAAATATAGTGACTAAGTTTATGTGTGTACAAATAAACCTTTGAAACAAAATTCCAAGCTAAGTTTGTGTGATATCTATTTCCTCTTTGATCTTGGATATTTTGCTATGTATCTTTGTTAGGAACATTCTTGCATAAAGTTTAATCTATTAATATAAATATAGCATGTATTCATTGAGATAAAATAAAAAATAAATGTTGTATTGAAAAAATATAAGCACACTACAAAGTATCATGGTTATATTTCATATGGAAACCTCATTTGAGCATGGTTCAATACAAAATATTTGTTAGATGATCCTTCATCTTATAAAATCCATCTATTGAAACTAATCTACCAACTATAACTAATATTTTCCATACATGTGGGATAATTACAAATAATTAATGGGATGAGTTACAAATCATATGCATCTAAGACTTTTATTAATAACACCTAGTATAAACTAAAATATTTAGGACAAAAAGGTCCTAACATGCCATCCCCTTTAAAACAACTTTGTACTTAAAGTTTTAAATGAGGAAAGTGATAATATAATTGGAGTATGGGTTCCCACATTGTGTATTTTGTTTGAAAATTAAACCATTGTACTAATATCTCTATGATAGCATGGTTTTTTATCTTATGAGATCACATATCTAAGATAAACTCAATTTATAAGAGGATAAATTTAGTGTCAAGCTCAAGGAGTTTAGTTTGGCCTCAATCATGATAATAAATGACCTTATTCAAACATGATACATGAAAAACATGATGAATATTTCATAAGGAGATAATTTTAATTATATTGACATGGGTCCAATATTTTGGATCACTTTATAAGGACCATAAATCTTTGAAGTGAGATTATGATGACTCTTTAGCTTTAAAGAGGACTGCTTATAAGTTTATAGCTAGAAAAAAACCATGTCACCTATGTTAAAATCCTATTATTAGGGATGTTTATTGACATATTTATTTATGTGATTATATTCCAAATGGTTGCTACCTTTGATAAGTTGAAGGATATTTTCACATGTGTTGAGTGTGGCCTCGACTGATTACATCTCAAAATTTATTGTAAGGTATGTCTGAAGAGAGGGAAGTGACCAACCACACACAATTTAATAAAGTTTCATCTTGATGTAAATGTGTTATTTTTAATTATACCACCATTTAGTGATAGGTAACCATTTGACCCAATGAGTGTTAATTGGAGGAAAAGAAACATAGATAGGTCTCAAATCATTTATTGACAATTTATGTTTGACCATCTATTTTTGGATGTTAGGTGGAACTCAATTTAATTTGGGTGCCATAAAAATGGAAATATTACTTTTATAAATGACTAATAAAAATGTAATCATGACCACAAACAAGTAAATTAGGTATCCCATTAAGGTGGAAGATATAATCAATATGTATTTGGGTAATGTGGAGGCATTAAAAGGATGTACAAGAGTGAATAAATGGGCATACTTGGAGAGGTGATATACCACCTATATAATAACTAATTTTCATATTTAATTCAATTTTACTATAATTAATTCAATTAAAATATTAGGCCATAACCATATGGGAATATGCAAGGGTTAGAGCATGCCTAATGTTAAGACTTTTTCCCCTTTATTGCATTAGAAAATCTCACATTCTACCATAAAATGTTTGATTTAGGTTTTAATTCCATCCTAAAAAATTGGTAGGTCATTTATTATGTTTTTAAAAAATCTAATTGGCTAGATAA